>JARQOC010000002.1:522315455-522551826 GCA_033576535.1 Allobates femoralis
TGCACATTGAATGGTCACAAACAACATTACACTGCCTCACAGCAACACCTGTTATCACAAACACCCATGGGCCTCCTCAACAACTATATCTCCATCATCTAAATTGTGACATCATTACCATACCCCCATATAGCTGCCCATAATGTATATGTACTACCACAAGGCCTAGGGAAATACAAAGGTCAAACACACAGACAGATGCTTGTTAACAATTAAATACAAGAACATGCTAAATGTACCATGTGCTACTGACAAATTATCATCCCACGCAGCTGACAACCGCATAGTCAACATGTCCAACTCACATCCCTGTTGTGTTGATAAGGCCGGATCTTCACAGGCAGACATTCCCAATCCACATGGGCCACTCCACATCTCAGTATCGCCAGAATACTTCCATTCTGTGTGGTAAAGACCAGTACTATGTGTCCACATTTCATATGTTCCACTAAACTAACCACAGAGGCCTCCTTGGTACATGATCCTGTATGGCGAAGGCAAAATGGATTGTCAATGAGGAGGGTGTTTTTTTGGCAAGGAATGCCATCCATCCATTTTGCGGCACACAATAGATCAATCAAACACATCATCATTACAAACTACATACACCAGGACTTGGGTGTCTGCTACAGTACACAAGAACGATCCGTAATGCCAAGATGTATCAAACGCTATACACAGCCATATCACAAATCATGTGTGAACATCAGTACTTACTAGGGATGGGCGAATCTACTCGTTAGGACTCGTTACTCTGCGAGTAGTAAGGAACTCGCAGGAGTCGGTACTCTGCGAGTTTCCAAGCGATTACTCGCACAGTAATGAGTCCAATGCAAATCAATGGCAATCCTAGTTTTGTCAGTTTGCATTCAGTATTTTTCTCAGTCGCTAAACTCGCTATCACATCGCTGTCTATGTAGCTGGATTGTCCCCAAATCGTTTAAACAATAGCATCGGTTCACGGATACCCGCTGTCAGCAGCGAGTCTTAGGGATGAGCGAGTCTACGACTCCTGTATACTGTATTCGGGACTCGCTGAATACAGAATATGTTAATGTTCCGAGACTGCCTAGCATGTTAGGTCAGAAAACTGTGAAGATGGACAAGCATATTAGCCAGTCATATTCAATAATGCCACAGCCCTGTTGGTTGTGGCATTACTATGATTGGCTGCTGTCCATCGTGATGCCTATGTCATGTATGACAGGCAAGGCTGTATATAAGGCTTGCCCCCACCATTTTGGACACATTCCTGTGACGATCTAAGCTAGTGCAGGGCGAGTAGGGAGACTTGGAGCAGATCCTAGCTAGGGAGTTTCTGTCACTGCAGGAAACCCACCTCAAGATTCCTCACATTTAACCCAAACAGCTCTTCTGAGAGCTACCAGGACAGAGGAGTGCTGTGTACAGGACTGTAGGCAGGGAGACAGGCAGGCAGGAGCAGCCTTACTGTCAGTATTCCAGGTTTTCCAGCCTGCCGTTTGACAATATTGCCCTCAGTCAACATGGAGATCATTGTTTTGTTTGCCCTTCTTCCTGTCTCGTTTGCATAAAGACCCGGCTCAGGTGATCATTAATTGCTTGAGTATACTGGTTCCTGGTCTGCTCCTGCTCAGCTGCTCTCCTTGGTCCACTTACTTCCCTGGAGCTCTGTGAGATCTTTGTCTTCCTACAGTTTCCTGCAGTCTGCTCCCTGTAGTGCCGCTGCTATCATCAGGCTCGGATGTCTTAAGTGTGTGCAAGCAACTTCCCGGTTATTACTTTATGTACTGTTTGCTCTCTGGAACTTGTGTTTACATTTCCTTCTCGGGACTTTGTTTTGAACTCCTCACCCGGTCATCCGGGTGTGGGGACCTTTTTGCCACAGACTATATTCATCCGGTCGTTCCGGTACAAGGACTTGTGCTATGGACTACATTCATCCGGATCTACATATTTTTGGACTATTTGTTTATCGGACTGTTTTCGTAAGGACTGTGCTTGGCAGTATATTTTGGGGTCGTGTTATTTTTGTATGTTTATTTGCTGTGTACTAAGGTCACATTGTTTGCTGTGTGTGTATAAATACTTTGCACCCAAGTTCACGTCTCTGCTCTTCATTGCCCTTAAAGCGATCAGAATCCTCAAACCTATACAATAGTATTACACTTACAGTGCATACAGCACCGACCTCAGAGCTTAGCTTAGTCACTCAGCCTTCCTCAGAGCTGAAATTAGAGGCTTAGCTGAGCTAATATTTCATTTTTTTTTCGACAAGATATTTGTGGGTTCATATTTACCCCTTCAGCGTTACTTTTTCTGTGGCAGACCAGTGCGTTGCTGCTCTCTACCAGCTAATAGCACGCACGCCACCTGCTTGTGTGACTGCTTGTGCGCACTAACTAATTTTTCAAGGGAGAGTGCGTTGCTTCTCTGCTAAGTGATATCACGCACTTTACCTCACAGCCGTGACGCAGAGAGCACCAAAGTCCATCTTGGTGACTGCTTGTGCACACTGACTAATTTTTTCAGGTAGAGTGCATTGCTTCTCTGCTAAGTGATATGGATTTTACAAAAAAAAAAAAATGACTTGGGCTTCGCCGTATTTTTGTAACCAGCCGAATCCAGCAGGCAGCGACGGGCTGCCCCCAACCCTCAGGTGCCTATTTGTACCTGGCTGGACACAAGAATATAGGGGAGCCCCCTTTTTTTTAATTATTTCATGAATTTCATGAAATAATAAAAAAAAAAATGCGTGGGGCTCCGCGCTATTTTTATATCTAGCCAGGTACAGCTAAGCAGCTGGGGGATGGAATTCGCAGCGCAGGGAAGCCCAAGCTTTCTGGGCCCCCCCCCCTGCAGCCCGCAGCCGCCCCAGAAGATGGTGCGTTCATTGAAGCGCCATCCTCTGGCGCTGAACCCCGCTCTTCGAGGGCCCTGGTGCGGTGGCTTACTGGGTAATAAAGGGGTTAGGGCCAGCTTTGTGTTGTCAGCTGGTCCTAAGCTCGAAAGTTATGGCGGTCACGCCAATATTATACATGACCGCCATGAATTTCTATTAAATTGTTTAAAAAAAAACACAACACACAGAAAAATTTTTTTCATTAGTAATAAAACAAAAGCCATTAGGGACTCCATCTTTAATAAACAAAATCCTCTTCCGTCCGACGTAGGCCCAAACGCGGTGTCAGCTCTGCTACATCCCTCTACATAGACACATATGTCTATCCAGGGGGACAGCAGGCTGAGAAATGTCTTTGGGTTCACCTCAGGTGAACCTTGCTGTCAAAGCCCGAATCTCTGCTGCAGGCTCCGGAGATTACCGAGCGAGGACAGCAGTCCGTTTTTATAAAAAAAATATTTTTTTTAATATTCTTTAAAAGCCGGCGGCTTTTTGCGCTGGCTTTTAAAGAATAAAATGGGAATTGCAGGTTTTTCTTCTTCTGCCAGACCCCTTATAGGGTCCAGCAGCACAGGAATCGCTGCAATACTCGCTTCCCCATTCATTAACATTGGACTCGCTAGACTCGCAACGAGTAGCGAGTTTCCGACTCGGACTCGTTAGAGTCTAGCGATTCCGAGTATTTTAGGATTTGCCCATCCCTAGTACTTACTTAATGACTCTGGGCAGCAAGCGTGTCGTAGCTCGGTCGTTAGCGCTTTTTATGTGGTAACCATCCAATCTCAGAGCATCTGCGTCATCTAATTCGCGCAGCTGCCTGGGCGTTGCCACGTGCGACTACTGATTAGGCACCTGGGCTGCTTTGTGATTGGTCATGTTGTGTTTAAAATGTGGCCAGCTGGTCCGCCACCCATGCTACTACTTCAATGTGCATTGTTCTAGTAGCGTCTCATCACCAGAACTCTGTTGGACAGACCGTAAGTCGGTGGATATGCTATTGTGCTTCTCATGTATGGTATTATTTTCAGCTTCCGAACCATATTTTGCGAGATGTATGGGCGGGTTTTGTACAGCTTCATGTAGCGTCATGTAGATGTGTGGTTTGCGACGCCTACGCATCGTTACCCCCCTCCGTGTCCTGTTGCGCACATAATGATCCTTGCCACCAATGACATGACAATGTGTCATACAGCACTACATCGTGCCATAAATATGTGCTTAGGTCATTCCTTTGTCTAAATTTTGTGTGGTACGCCATGTGTGCCATTTCAACATGATACAGCTTTGTAACTTTGCATGCCCAGGCCCAAACCACATATGCTCCGTGTCATGTGCAGCATGTCACATCTGTGTACACATATAAAGGCCATTAATGCTTCTGCATACACAAGCTAAGGCTACTTTCACATTTGCATTTGTGTCTGCATGCTGATGGCATGCAGACACAAACGCAGTGCAAAGCAGTGCCATTTTGATGTGTCCGCAGCGGAGAATGTCCGCCTGCGGACACATCACTGTGCAGCCCGGCAGCCAATCAGCGGTGTCCGGGGGCGGAGATCAGCACCGGAGATCTCCTCCTCCCGGCCGCCGGTAAGCTCCGGGACATGTCGGCGGGGAGAACAGCTGATTTGACAGCTGTTTGAATCTCCCGAGCCGACACCGAGAGGAGATGTCGGCGCGGGAAGATTCAAACAGCTGTCAAATCAGCTGTTTCTCCCTGCCGACATCGCTAGCAGATTACCGGCGGCGGGGAGGAGGAGATCAGCAGAGGCTGAGCTGATCTCCCGGTGGCCGTCGGTGAGCTCCTGTGACATCACCGGCGGCCACCGGGAGAGATTTCAATGGGTCCGCAGCGTTCTCCTGCGCTGTCAAGCGCAGAACACTGCGGACCCATTGAAGACAATGCACGTTTTGTGCGCTTGGGGACGCTTGCTGATCTTCCAAGGTCCCCGAGCGCACAAAAAATGCAACATGCTGCGTCCCGGGTGCGGACGCTGGACACCGGAAGGAGCAGATATCGTCCGCATCCGCACCCGAACGCAGCAAACGCTGACAAACGCAGGCACTATGCGTTCCTATGTTAAACATAGGAACGCAGTGCACATGCGTTTGACTGCGTATGGGAACGCAGCATAAGCTGCGTTCACATACGCTAATGTGAAGGCAGCCTAACTACCAGACCACCTGTCCTTGCTAGTAGTGCTGGACATGGATTGGCCACACAGAGTAGGGTGTGACCTGATATGTACATGTATGTGTTTTGGTAACACACTATGGTTTTTTTTTGGCAGATGACTGAGAGTCCAGATTTTGTGCATGACCTCCTAGCCATGTACCAGGACCATGAAAGCCTGTAGCGGGTTGCATCATCGGACTATAAGAACAGGCCGGCGAGGGCTGTGGCCTATGGGCACCTTGTCAAGCTGGCAAACTGACTCGACCAAAGTAAGACCTGAATGGTGCCGATGGTTGTGGAAAAAATCAAGAGGCTGCGCATTGTGTTCACTAAAGAACATAAAAAGCTGTTGATGGCTCGGTCCGGGGCTGGAGCTGAGGAGGTCTCTAAGCCACGTCTTTGGTATTATGACCTTCTCACCTTCACCCTGGGCCAGGAGGCTTATCGGCCAACACGGTGCAGCAGCCGCCTTGCCCAACCATCTTCGGCCACAAGCTCAGAGCCTACCCCGTCACAGGAGGTGCGTAATTGTTGTTTTGCTACCTATGCCCACATCTTGGTGCTTGCACTGATGTGTGGGTTGGTGGACTTGTAGAAGGCACAATCGTGTTGTACTTTCACCATTCTTCTGTGTGTTGGCTTGTGGCTGTTGGCACAGATTGTGCTGTGTTATGTTGGGGCACTTGGCATATCAATTTGGAGCCTCAGGTGAGTACATAGCACTGGTCTACTTCTTTCTTCATCTCTGTTTCCAGCCCTGCTACTGTTGATTTTGATCTTTGGCATGCTCAGATATGCGCCATCTGGTGCTGGGTGGTTGGTTAAGGTAATTGATGTCAGTACATTGCCCATACCTACGTCCACATATATGTCACGTTCAGCAGTATGGTTGTGTGTGTAGTGTGCTGTGGGTGTAATGGTGATGTTTGTGTGGCACAAGGAGAGGCCTCATGTCCACAATAACATAGTTGGGTCATTGTAGCTGACAGGAGCCTATCCCTAGATGACATGTGTGAGTATTGAGAGATTGCGAGTCTTCTGTGGCCAATATTGGCGAGTATGTTTGGGTCTGTGTGTTTGTTAATGTGGGTGTGATATTGGAGACATTGATGTAAAATAGGGCTTCATCCGTGTAGAAATGGTACTGTATGGTCAGATCTTTATCATGTCACACTGCTCACCTATGCAAATTCTTTAGCCATGTGTTGTGTTTTCAAATTTCAATTACCAAAGGTGTCCCTGTGTGTGTTGAGACAATTGAGCAGACAGTATGTTGGTTTGCACTCACATTTATTGTGTGCAAAACTTGTTTTGTCAATGATGTTTTTTCCGATTAGTTGTAGGCAAACCATACTACCCACTTTCCCAATGTGGGATACTATAAGAAAAGGTGCCAATGGGGCCTAAAAAACAAGGGTGCCAACATAGCAAAAGTCAAAAACAACAGGTCCAACATGGACAACAAGATACAAGGGCCATTAGCCACATTATTGGGGGGGGATATGTTGGAGTAGGGGCAATGGTGGACTGGGCTGCCTGGAGGCACAGCATCATTGCACCCAACCAGTCCAGATGTTGCTGGCCTTCTCGGTGGGCACGCTCCAGATGCTGCTGTGCCTCCCTGTGTGCCTGCAGCAAATAACGGCCATTAGTCAGTGACATGTGTAGGTGTGGGTGGGTGACGTCATTGGTCAGGATTTCACTTACGTAACAGATCCCCATCCCGGTTTCCATCTTGAGGAGATGGTGGAGCTCTTGCCTCTTGACAAAGAAAGGAAAAGAAAACAACATCATGACTCACATACTGATGTCAGGGACACACAGCAACATGTATATTACAAAGCTTGGATCCCATTGCCAACACTTACCACCAATCACAACTCCAGCAGGCTCCATGTCACTGTGTGGGGCACGGGAGCTGGAGATGCTTGGGGGGGTTAAGCCTGGGCTTGGGTTAGGGAGCAAGAGGACTGGGCTTCCTGGTCACATGGGTCCTGGGCTGGCTGCTCCCGAGGGTGGGCTCCCTGGTGGTGAGGGACTTCCTGGGCCCTCCAGGGAAGGTGAGGGTGGGGTCCCGGGGGGTGCGGGACTTCCTGGGCCCTCCAGGGAAGGTGAGGGTGGGGTCCCGGGGAGTGCTGGACTACCGGAGAAGGGGGTTCCCGGGTGGTGTAAGGGACCGTTGGCCCTCCTCAGACGAGGAGTCCTCCTCATCTGTAATATCAAAATTGACAAGACACCGATTTTACAAAAGGAACACAACATAGGGCAAACACGTACTGTGTGTGTAACAATGTCATTAGGGCGTGAAGCCTAGCCTAAAAGGTTTGGGTCTTGAGCGACCCTATAGTTGGGGGCCAGTCTGTTTTTGGACATGGCAACAACTCCAGTGAGTACATATTTGGGATGTAAAAAAAACCCTTGGGTTAGCAGAGGATGGATTTGTACACAAAACACAAGAGCAGACAATAAAGGGCCTGTCACATGTGTCAATGTCGCCCGCGATATCGCTCATGCGTCACATATTATTCATCGCCTGAGCGATGTGGAATTATCGCAGGTAAGATGTCACACGCGTCAATATGACCCAGCAATGCGGTGATGTCGCCATCTTGCGAGCGATTTTATTTAGTCGCTTGTACGGTGTCAAAATAGAAAATACGTCGCTGAGTTTAGTGTCACACGCAGCGATGCACAAGGTCTACTGAGCGATGAGCGACAGGTTTTACATCTGGCAGTGAAACCTGCGATCGGCGATCAGCGACATATCGCTGGTTGCATCGCTTGGTCACACACTTCAATGTCGCTCCTGCGTCACTTTTACGTTGCTTGAGCGACTGAAAATCCGTGACGCATGAGCGACATTGACAGCGATATCGACGCGTGTGACATACCCTTAAGCATCTGGTGGTGCCTGGGGGCAAACACATAGCAGTCAGCTTGTAGTCACTTTTCCGGATTGTGATCAATGCCTTGTGAAATGCTATGTGTCAGAGTGCACACATATGTGCTGCCAGGTGTGATGTGGCCCTTCAAATTAGCATTAATATGTTGTGGACAACTTTGCTGTCATTACACACCCATGATCGGCCACACACAGGTCAAGGACCACTACAGCCATCAGCATTAAAAAAACATATCAGTGTATTCTGCACCTTCATGTTGCAGTGTGAGCAACATGAAAATGCACATTGGTGACAGCTCCACATGCCGGTTTATCTCACACTATGTGCCATGGCACAATACCACATGATGGTTGTGTAGTGCTTGAAGTAGGATGATTAGCATGTGTGTGTTTGGCATTATCACACACTCACCACGCAGCCTGGCAATCCAGGGACAAATGTCCACAATCTGCCCTGGGGACTTGTGTTTCAGGTTCGCCACCTTTTTTTGTATCTTCTTAAGGGTCCTCTCCACACACACTTTCCAGAGCAGGGCCTGCTGGATTTTGCGCAGCCGTGGGTGGCGTTGATGCTGGTTGCACCAGTAGTCATGCTGGTCACACAAGTCGATGAGGATGACAAGTTCTGCCACACCCCATGTGGCAGCGCGCTGTGCAGCCGCCATGACTGTTGTACTATGTTCAGGGGAGGGGCAGGCACCTGGCAGGCAGGGAGGAACAAGCAGATACGTGATGACATCACCACACACACTGTCGACGCCAAACAAGGTTGAGGGTGCTAACAAGGTAGACGCCTGCGGAGTGGGAGCAGTAGAATGTACCCAGCAGCGTCACCAAATTCACACACGTAGGGTGATTTTAGTGCATGGCCCATGGCACCCATCTACGATGTGTAACCCAACATCTGAGCTGTCATGTGTGGCACTATATTGCACACAGCGCAACTTAATACACACGGACAACATGGCTTGTGCTATTGTATGGCGTGCGTAATTGCATTGAGTTTGCGGACGGTTGTGTTGCTGAAGATGTGTGTGGTGCTGAATGGACAGGTCTTCAAATATGGTGCGGTGTCAACTGACAGCCAATGGGAACACAGTAGCCCACACCAATCATCTCAGACAGGTCGCAGACTACAGCACGCTGAGGCACGCCTATGGAAAATCACAGACAACGCTCTTTCCATCACTATCGCCCTGACACATGCCAAAACACGAAAATATCGCCTTGCAGATTGCGCGTTAGATTACTGAGCACTGTTCAGGAATCAGGCGACCGCCAATAGGCGATCTATTGCCGAGAAATTGGCGACCGTGATGCAATTTCACGGCGATTTTACCGTGGCGACACATCGCCCTTCAGATCTCCAGGTGAGATTGCGGCATGTGATGGTACCCTTAGAGTAATATGCCAAAACTCCACTCATTATACAAATTACCTTTTTACATATAGTTCCCATGTTTATCCCATGTTTATCTATGTGTATGTACAGTGATCAGTATCTCACTTGTTTATCATTATATGGCCATAAACCGCAAGCCATCTACATATAAGTCGGGAGATTTTCTTATAGGAGACACTGGAAGGGTCTGGTGCATTCACAAAAGCCCAGTTGTAGTTAAAGTGGCAGTATTTACCTCCTAATGCTGCGCCTCATAGATCCAGCATCCTCACTGTCTGTAAGCCGCGCGCTCTATGCGCATTTTGGCCAATCCTTCGTCAGGAGAGTGCTATAGTGCGGAAGGAGAGGGTTAAAAAGCCCTACAACCTATGAAATAGCTGCGCCGTGTGTCTATAGCAACGCATAGAGCACCGAGGCAAATTGTTGAGGCCACATCATCGGGCAGCATCATGGGGGGCGATGATCAGGATTACATGAGCATAGAGTCGCCGACCGCTTAACGCAGACTCCATAGGTGCTCTGAGCATTTAGACCAGTGTTTCCCAAATTCCAGTCATCATGGCCTTCTACAGGACATGTTTTCAGGATCTCCTTATCTTTGAACAGGTGATTGAATCATTATCAAGGTATCTCCTGTGCAATACTAAGGAAATCCTGAAAACATGAGCTTTGAGGACTGGAGTTTGGGAAACACTGGCCTAGACCAACAGGAAAGAAACTATGTGTAGCTATAATTAATCATATTAAATACTGCCACTTTAGATACAACAGCGCTTTTGGGAATGCAGCAGACCCTTTTAGTGTCTCCTATAAGGGAATCTCTCAGCATATAAGTAGATGGCTTGCGGTTTATGGTCATATAATGCTAAACAGTATGGTCATGTTGCTTCTCAACTGCTTTTCCAGGTTTGCTAGAGCCCTAGACATCACAGGAGAGACTGGGAGCATATACCTCACTGGGTGAGGCCAAGGCTGGAGCATAGGGTACCGTTACACTTCGCAACATTGCATGCGATTTCACAGGCAATTTGCTGCTTGCAGTGAAATCATGGACACATTGTTCTATTTTGTTGCCGTGTACAAATGGAACAATTTGTCCATGATTTCACTGCAACCAGCAAATTGCCAGTGAAATTGCATGCAATGTTGCGATGTGTAACGGTACCCATAGAGATCAAAGCAGAGGCTGGGGGAATATACCTCACTTGGGAGGCCAAAGCTAAGGCATAGAGATCACTGGAGAGCTGGGTTTAAAGGGCAGACAGTTGGCAAAACATGTCTGCCAGCCTGAGCACTGCGATCCCCAGAAATCTGCCCAAGGGCCACAAAAAAGTCATCGAGGGCCTCATGCGGCCCTGGGGCCTGAGCTTCCCCACCCCTGCACTACAGGAATCACGAACCTCAGCCATCTAGCTAAGGATGGTTTCAAAGCTATGAAAAGAGTAGAATCTAAACTCCAGTTCCGGGTGGCATCCAAATGAAATGCGGTTATTGAGACGATGAAAGTCTTCTTCTTCCAGAGCCGTAGGGTTGTTGCAAAATGACAGAAGAAACACTTATTGGATAAAAGTCAGCGATGACACCACCTTTGGGGAGAACTTGGACCTAGTTTGAGAATGATACAATCCTTCTGTATCTGCATATATGGCATGACCTCAGAGAGAGACTGGATCTCACTGAACTACAGCCATGGCGATTGCCACCAGGAAGACTTTCTTTAGAGTTAAGTTCTTTATGTCCAAATCCCTAACTGGTCCAAAGGATGGATTGAAAAGGACTCTCAGGACAAGATTCAGACCCCACGGAGGGGAACAAATTCTCTGGGCAGGTCAAAGTCTCTGCACTGGCTTGACAAATCTGAGTATCCAAGGATGTCAGGACAATGATGCGTCAAAAAAAACACTTAGGGTTGCTAACTGTACCTTCAAGGTACTTTGGTCTAAGTAGTATATCAAATCTCGCTTAAACAAATCAAGTATCACTGGAATGTCCTGGAGAGAGGTGTCTTAACGTTTTGTGAAACTTACAGAAGGTCTTCCAGACTTTGGGATATATTGCCTGAGCAACAGGTTTTCTACTAGTCTGCATAGTCTAGATCACTTTATCGGATAATCCATTGGTGTTCAGGATCTCCCCTTCAGAAGCCTACCGAAAGCTGGAGTTGTTGAAGATTTTGATGAAACAGCGAACCTTGCGTCAGAAGAACTTCCCTCAATGGTAGAAAGATTGGGTCCTTCAATGTCAGATGACGGAGAAGTGAGAACCAACTCCACCTTGGCCAGAAAAGGGCAACTGTTATGACTGTCGCCCCTCTTCCTGAAGTTCTCTCAGGACCCCTGGAATTATGGGAGTAGTTGGGAAGGCAGAAGTTAAGCCGTCTCCCCAATACTGTGAGAGAGCATCCACTGCCAGAGGATGATTTCTTGGGTTGAGAGAGAAGAAAGATGACATCTAGGTGAGGCTGACCCCATCTGTGAGTCAATTGCTGGAACACTTCCATGTTCAGTTCCCATTACGGAGCCTTCATCTGACACCTGCTGAGGTAGTCTGCTTCTCAAATTTCGGATCCCCGAAGGTGAACCGCTGAGATGGAGCTCAGTATCTTCTTCATGTCCAGGAATATCAGGTTGTCCAAAGAATGGAGCATTGGATGCCTTGGCTGTCCTGACACCTGATGAAGGAGACTGCAATGATGTTGTCTGATAGTAACTTCACCTGTCTGTCCTTCAGGACAGTTCGGCTTCTCCTTAGGGCTTCCCAAGTTGCCTGTAATTCCCGGAAATTCGCTAATCGGGTCTGAAACTTTGTGGACCAAGTTCCCTGAAGATAATGATCCCTTACTCGAGCTCCCTATCCAGAGAGGCTTGCATCTGTGGTTACTAGAAGACAAGGCTCCAAGGTCCATTCCACTCCCGTCCATAGATTTTCCTGGTCGAGCCCCCAATGTAGGGAGTCCTGGGCATCTGTGGACAGAGAATAACTCCATGTCCAGACAATTCTTGTGTTTTCTATATAGGGTGTAGATGGTGTGTCACGGTCCTCGCTGCTGTCTCAATGGAATCACAAGGAATTGATGTCTCCAAGAAGTCAAATGGAAGGCAAGGTTCCAAAGTAATGATCTCCTTTATTCACCAACGCGTTTCGGCACCTATCCTGGCACGTTCATCAGGGAAGGTGCCAGGATAGGTGCCGAAACGCGTTGGTGAATAAAGGAGATCATTACTTTGGAACCTTGCCTTCCTTGTGACTTCTTGGAGACATCCATTCCTTGTGATTCCATTGAGACAACAGCACGGACCGTGACACACCATCTTCGCTATATAGGAGCGTTTTTCCACGTACGAGTGGTTGGTGGAGGTCCTGCAGCAGCTATAAACCGAATGCTTATAAATCAGTTGTGGGTCACACAACTGGACCAGGTGAGTGTACACCTATTGATATACTCCCACAAACCATGTCACTAGTGATAGGGCACAATTGCGCCTCTTGTCTCCCCCCTTTTTTGTATTTATACAATTCTTGTGTTTTGTCCATCACTGCCAGGATGGAAATCTGCAGAGCCCTGGATTGGACTTGACTCCATGTGTCATGATTCCCAGAATACTCATTGCTTCTCGGATCGATGGGAGTGTCTTCCTTACAAAGAAACAAATCTTGTGAGGGATTGAGATCAACATGTCTTCTGGAGAGAGGACATTTTTGTACGAGAGTCGAGACAAACTCCCAAAGGATGCATGAAGTGCTTGGACAAGATTTCATGTTTCTTTGTTCAGGATCCAGCCCAACTAGGTTATTGTCAATAAAGGCCCCGTTACACGGCACAATATCGTTAACGATGTTGCTGATACATCACGGGTTTGGAGGCGTACCTGTGACATCGTTAGGATGTTGTCGCATGTAACACCGTGATTCAACAACGATAAGTTGGTGGATCGTTCATCACAGGTTTGAGAACATGTAGATTGTTGTGTGTGACACCGCAATAACAATGTCATGGACAACTTTGCCCATTGACACCAATGAGCAGGGATTATTCGTATGGTTTGTGAACAATCCCTGCTCACAACATTGTTGGTGAGTTGTCCACGGTATGTAGATGTGTGACAACTCACCAACGATGTCTGCAATGACCGCGCGCCTACGAGATCGTTGCAGATATCGTTCCAACGTCCTACCGTGTAACGGTACCTTAAGACTAATTCCAGATGCCGTGTCATCAACTGAGGGGAATCTGTCACTATCAAGAATTCGTCCAGGCAGAGGATAATGTTCATACCTCTGCGCCATAGTTAAGTCACCACATCTGCCATGATCTTCTTAAAAAACTTTGAGAGCAGATGAGAGGCTGAAAGGAAGACAAGGGAACCTGTAGTGGAGAACCTGACTTCCAGAAACTAAGGTAAACCTCCTATATTGATGATCAGAGGAAGCATTGACAGATGATAACATACATCCATCAGGTCTAGGTCATAACTGCATCCATGTAAAAGAAAAGAGAAGGAGCGCAAATGTGAAGCACCTCAGGGTAAACCGTATTGCAGGGAAAGCGGGGTTTCCACTCACCTTGTGGAGTTGTACTGGCTGGGTACAACTCCAGTAACAGCCTCCTGTGGAGCAATGCCAGCAGGGTGTCCCCGAGATAATCCTCGTGCCAGGGAGAGAGCAGTGTCACTTCCACCGGTCACGTGATCCAAGGCGGTGACGTCAGAAAGGTCCTAGTAGTCCTCCAGACTTGGATAAACAGGTTCTTTTTATAAACGATGCCTCTCTTACAAAGATGCTGAACCGCACGGTCCCTCAGAAGGGAGAGAAGTGCACAGGAAAAAATAGTTGCGGTTCTGATAGCGCTAAGGAAGGAGGGCAAGAGGAAATTGTTATGATGAACAGACCTTTATTAAAAACACGGTCCCTCAAACTCCGCTACGCGTTTCGACGTTACCGTCTTCATCAGGTGGAATGAGGGTACTGACACAATACAACATATATAAAGGGTTTGGCTCACTCAGATTGGTCAAACAGTTCTTGATCAATTAGGGTGGTAGTAATAATTAACCCTATGAGCGTCAAACTAGAACTATTAAAAATATCACATGTGGATAAAAGTCCATATTTTATGCATTGAATCACTATATCTGCCCAAAATACTTAGTATACGATCAATAAGACTATTAGTTACTGACCAAAGTGGATGATCCAAAAAAAAAAAAATTATACATAAAAAATGATAAAAAAGGAATTCTATATATAAATACATACATGATCCTGAATATTCAATACAAACAACTTATCAAAAATATAAACTATAAAAACTTCTAATATTTAAGTTCTTGCAATAAGGGAGATATATATATCTCATTTTTAAAATTTGCAATGCCCAATGGGGAGAGGGGTGAGGGAGAAAAAACTCAAATGGATAAAATAAATGTGTCCTAAAAGTTAAACTGGCCGATGGGGAGGGAGATACAATATTAAAAGAAAATATCACGGTTACTATAACATTTTTATATATTTATAATGCCCAATGGGGAGAGGGTGAGGAAGAAAAAACTCAAATAGATGAAATAAATGTGTCCAAAAGTTATACTGCCCGATGGGGAGAGAGATACAGACCCTAATATTAAAAAGAGAGTATCACGGTAACTATAACATTTTTATATATTTATAATGCCCAATGGGGAGAGAGGTGAGGAAGAAAAAACCCAAATGGATAAAATAAATGTGTCCTAAAGTTATAGTGCCCAATGGGAAGAGAGATACAGTATCAAAAAGAAAATATCACGGTTACCATAACATTTTATAATGCCCAATGGGGAGGGGTGAGGGGAAAAGAAAAAAAAAAAAAAAACCTCAAATAGAGTAAATAAATGTGTCCTAAAGTTATACTGCCCGATGGGGAGAGAGATACAATATTAAAAAGAGAGTATCACGGGTACTATAACATTTTTATATATTTATAATGCCCAATGGGGAGAGGGGTGAGGAAGAAAAAACTCAAATGGGTAAAATAAATGTGTCCTAAAGTATACTGCCCGATGGGGAGAGAGATACAATATTAAAAAGAAAGTACCACGGTTAGTATAACACCCAAGGAAGAAGAAAACAACCCAAGGAAAAAAAAAAAAAAAAGGGGGGGGGGGATAAATGGAGTGTAGCATTTTATCTTTTTGCCACATTCTCTATGGTTAGGTTGTGGCCCTCAGGGGCCAACGTACCCATTTTATAGATCCAATGGTTCTCTCTGCGAATCAAGGTACTTAATCGGTCAACCTCATCCTCTACCACATGATCTATAACTGTAACTTCCATTAGGTTATAATCTCTTTGGTGACACATTGCATAGTGCCTTGACACACTATGTAACTGATACCCTATTTTTATTATTTTGTCTATGCTTATTCAGCCTACAATGCATGGCTTGTATTGTTCTCCCTATATACTGGAGGCCACACGGACACTCCAACATATATATCACGTATGATGACTGACAGGTGACTTTATAGTTAATGGGGAAGGACAGATTTAAAGATCTAGATGTTATTGACTTCACTCCATGTGCTAGAACCGGACAGCACATGCATTTAGGAACTTTACAGCGGTAGCAACCCAAAATAGCGCTGACCTCACTAGTAGGTCCAGCTTTTGTTCGAAGAGTGGTGTTACTGGGCGCCACTATGTTTTTAAGGTTTTTGTTCTTTTTATAGATGAAAATAGGATTATCAGGCAAATGTTTAGAGATAACGGAATCATTCTTAAGAACAAACCAGTATTTTTTTTTAATTAGATTGTAAGTAGTAACCATACTCCACTTAGATCTTTGTGACATGTTTCCCTTACTACTATCAACAGTAATTTTGTTAACACATGATTCTTGAGAGAGGTCTCTGGTACGACGATAGGCATCCTCTAGACGTTTTTTAGGGTATCCCTTATCAGCAAACCGTTTTTTGAGGATCTTTGATTCCTCATAGAAATCCTTATCCCTAGTACAGTTTTTTCTCACCCTCCAGTACTGTCCGTATGGATCACTTGTGACCCATGTGGGGAGGTGTCCACTATCGAACCTCAGGAAACTATTTACGTCTACTGGTTTAAAATAGGTCGATGTGGACACCCTCCCCTGGTCATCAAGTTGCACAAGCAGATCTAAATACTGGAGGGTGGTTGGGGAGATGCTTACGGTGAAAGTTAGACCCCAGTTGTTCTGGTTCAAATAAAGAGCGAATTCAGAGGCCTCACTCTCACTTCCTGACCATAAAAATATTAAATCGTCTATATACCGACGGTAATAGGCAATTGATGACTGGAACCTTTGGGACTGCGCAATGAGGACTGATTAAAAAGCACCCATATACAAATTAGCGTAACTGGGTGCGAACCTCGTCCCCATTGCGCAGCCCCTACGTTGTCTATAAATGTTCCCCTCAAATGAGAATACATTATTGTCAAGAATAAAACTTATTGAAGACAACAAAAAAATAACTGCATCCATGTACATCATGCCATGTCAGAATTTTGAATCCATGCAGAACTGTTTGTATCTGACCCAACGATTCAGGGGTTTTAAATTCATTATCGTACGAAACTCCCCAGCTAGGTTCAATATGGAAACCTGGGAATGATAATGACCAAATTACTATTCCAGCAGGAACAATTACCCCATGAGGCAAAGTTTCTCTACATCTGCTTCTTGCCGACAGAAGAGATGTGGGGACCTTTTAGCAACCTAAATTTTTGAGGAAGGAATTGGGCCTCTATTTGATAATCCTGAGTAATATAGGCAAAATCTAGGGATTCCCTTGTGACCTGTCCTGTTCCTGTGAACGGGTGTGAACAGGGCTGGAATCTCCTATCCTTGTCCCTAATTAAAATACCATACCAGAGCTAGCTTACAAAGAGGACCTAGTTAGGTATGGAATTCTGGGGGAGTCGTCCAAGACAACCCTCCAATTCATCTAAGCAGTTAGGGTACCTTTACACGCCGCTACAACAGGATGGATACAACCCGCTACTTCACGTGCACGAGCACGCCCAAACGGTTACAAACGGTAAACGCACCACCTTTACACGCCGCCACAAGGTGCGCTACGCTACGTTACATCTATCTCTGGATACACCGCCGGGTGCCACAAGTAGCCATCTGTAGCTTACCTTACCTCATTTACACACCGCTACAACAAGCTAATATGGGCGGACCTGGTGCAGCAGGGACAGCACATAGGCGTGCCACAATTGTGGAGTACGAGACGTCCGTACGCTGATAAGACAAAGCAAGAACATCACGATTGGGCAGGCATCACAGGAGGCTGATTAATACATGACGCTCGAGCAATTGTGTAGTGTGACTGGTCAGCTCCTTAAATATGCCTCCCTATTCAGCGACTACCAATCGTAATGCAGGAGCTTCCTCCAATGATCGCTGATGGGGCGCGGTAACCCGGAGCCTGTGTCACGCCCCAGCTACATAGCATGGTGTAGAAACAACCCTTCTGTTCCTTCTTTACATGCCGATACAGCTCGCTGCAATCGGCTTTGTAGCCACCTGTTTCAGAGCAGTGCTCGGAAACAGATGTATCTGTTGCCGGCTGCCTCCTACCGTCTTCCCACGCCGCTACTACGGGCTATATTGACGTAGCCTGTAGCGGGTTGTATCCATCCTCCAGTAGCGGCGTGTAAAGGTACCCTTACGGATCTACCTACAGATGTATCAGTGATATTCAACTTTATAGTTGCCGCTGAGGCTTCCCAGACCTTTTTTGTCAAAGGGTGACTGCCCTTTGAACCCGTACTGCCTTTGTTCTCTACCATAAGTGGGATAGGTGCCCGGCAATAGAAGACCCAATAAAAAATGGGGACCATTAGAAACTGATCCGTAGACGACCCTGGGGTATTTTGGAGAGGAATCAGAGAGTGATGAATCCTCCATGTATAGCACAGTCTGACACAGTACAGTTTAGTACAGCAAGGCATGGTGTAGCACAGCTTGGCACAGCACAGTACAGCAAGGCATAGCATGGTACAGCACAGCACAGTACAGCACGGCCAAGTACAGCAAGGCACAGCACAGCACTGCCCATTAACATAGTACAGCATCGCACCGCATTACAGCAAGGTACAACATGGCACAGCATAGCACAGTACAGCATATCACAGCCTGGTACAGAATTGTACAGTACGGCTCAGCCTATTACAGCATGGTACTGTAAGGCATAGTACAGCATGATACAGAAAAAATAGCATAGAATGTCCCAGCAAGGCAAAGCACAGCATGGCACAGCATGGTACATTATGGCACAGCATGACTCAGTATGGCACAGCATAGCACAGCATGGTACAACATGGCACAGCATGGCTCAGTATGGCACAGCATAGCATGGCAAGGCACAGTATGGTATCAAATGGTACAGTACAACATGGCACAGTATGGTACAGCATGTGACAGCATGGCCTAGCATGGCATGGCATAACATGGCCTGATCCCTTATGGCGCAGCATGGCCCAGCATGGTACAACATGGGCCAGCACAGCACAGCATGGCACAGCCTGGTACAACATGGTACAGCATATGGTACAGCATAGTATGGTATGGCACTGCATAGTACGGTACAGCACATCACAGTATGGTACTGCATGGTATTGCATGGTACAGTACGGCATGACACAGCATGGCATGGTACGGCACAGCATGGTACAACATGACACAGCACAGTGTGGTACAGCATGGCATTGCATGGTAAAGTACAGCATAGCATGGCACAGCATGGAACTGTACGACACAGCACAGAATGGGATAGCCTGTCATCACATGGTACAGCACAGCTCGGCATGGCACAGCACGGTACAGCCCGGTATAGGATGGTAAAGCCCTCCTGACACATCCCAACACAGACCTGTACATTATGGTCCATCAGCTCTTACCCCCAGGCAGGTCAGGTCTCCCTGCCATGTCCTCCTGTTCCTCCGGCGCCCACCGCTGGTTCGCGCTTGAATTTCCCGCCTGAAAATGCGGACCAGAAGTGTATCTTCCGGTTTAGCGCCGAGCGGTCCCCGCAACCAGGAGAAGCCGGGGCCACAGGAAACAGGATGCCGAGAGCCTCAGGCGAAAGAGGAAGGGGTACCGGAGGCCCGGAAGGCTGAGGGACTCCCGGCAGGGAGTGTCAGCCCTGGGACCCGCTTGATGGCGGGAAAGAAAGTCATGCAGCCCCCCCCCCCATCCCACCAGGTCCCTGGTAAGCATGTTCAGTGCTTACAGTGCTCTTTCAGCCAGTGCTCCCCACACCAGCACCTCTGTACTCCCTGTCCTGTGAAGGGACAGGAAAAACACTGGGTAGGTTGGGTTGGGGGGGCTTTTAACCTCTTGTGCTTCCTGTTCCTACAGAGGATATGGGATTACTCCTACGGTGCTGTCATGGAGACGTACTGGGAAGTAATTTGTATAGTGAGTGGAGTTTTGGCATATTACTCTTAGTTTTAAATCAGTATAGACATCTGCTCTAAGTGGATTTTTCTAGGAGAAGCACAGTACTAGGTACAAACTGCATATTCCCTTTGCAGGTGTTAGTACACTGATATCAGTATTAATATTAAGGTGTCAAATGTGCTCCAAAAAGTAATAAAATTAACGTTGAGTAGATAGCGGGGATTAGTATTCAATATTGGAACTATCAATACTTGGAGTTTATATGGGAATAGATGGTTTCCTTTGTATAAGAAAACTCTATGTGTACATATGATTGACAAACATGTATTGTCATTAGGATTTCTTAATATATTCTCCTGATGTATAAATTGGGAATTGTAAAGTTAATATATCATCCAACGTTGCTGTCTGTGAAAACTGCCTTTCTGGTTTGAGTGTAGCATCTTACCTATCCTGAATACACATTAATAAAAGGTTTTTCACTTTTGCATTTAAATTGGACTTTTGGTCGCATTTCTTTTTGTTTTTACTTGTAATTTTGCGATTTGTCCATTATTAATATGAAGTTCCAAATTATACCTCAAACATAGATTATCTATAGGTAAAATGTAAATTTCTATAGTATATTGGTGGAATCCCAGACATCTATGATGCGGCAGCTAGGTGTGTGGTACTTAGTAACAAGGAGGGAGAAGTTGACCATCATGGTGAAGGAGTACTTACGTGACCATACCTATATCCTTCCTGATTCTTCAGTGCCCTATAACTATTAAATGTCCAAGCTGAAGAAGTGGCTCCACCTCTTATTGTAGTCCTTGGAGTTGCTGGCCTGCCTTTCCACTAATGTGTGTTGTCTGAGCACGTGTTTAGTGCCACCGGGGCAATCATAATGGATAGGCCCACATGCCTGTCATTAGAAAATGCAAACAGGCTGACTGCTAAAGTTGAACAAGGGTTGGAACCCCTTTAATTAAACCTGATAGTCTACACTTCTGTTGCATCTCAGCTGTATCATTTTAAATAAAAAATAGTAGCATGCAGAGCTCAAATCACAAAGATTCGCTCACTGTACAAATATGTCTGGACTTAATTGTATTGGTCTTTTCATTTATTTGTTAATTTTTATTATACTTCAAAGGAGGGGGCAAGGATTCTCTAGATAAGTCTTTAGGCTTTAGACCATCAAAATTTGCACTAATTAAAAAAGTAAAAACTCTGGAATCGTATGATAGAGTAAAGAAAATAAATATTCAGAAAAGCTGTGGCAATGAAATACCAAAACAGACAACTTTTTGTTACAATGTCTTCTCGAAGGGCAAAAAACATTTAGATTTTAATTTTTTGCCATATCGTCCAGAAATGCAGCACTAGTGGCAATGGTCTTATGTTGCAAAAGATGTTTTGCAGTGATGTGAGAAGATTGTTATACAGCTCACAATCTAATTTTTGTATTGAAATCACACATTTGCTCATTAGAATCAAATTCACTGAAAGTCAATTAACAGTATGTTCTCAACTATGAGAGAAAACTGGACTACTTGAATGATGTTAACCTTGATTGATTTAAACTCATGACCTCAATGTTGCAAAGTATCAGCGTTTACCATTGAGTTCCCATTTAGGAATATTCAGTTTTTTTCTGAGTTTTATTGTATGTTTATGGCTGGAATCACATTGTCCGAGTGACATGCGAGTCACTCGAATGAGTCTCGAATGACTAACTCAAAATGCCTCCCCCTCTCCGACGGCTGCTTGTGTTTCTAAGCAGCTCCATACTCCCGTCCTGACAGGGGGGGGGCAATTCCAAGTTAAACATCCGAGACTCTCCGAGAGACTCGCATGTCACTTGGACAGTGGGATTTCAGCCTATAAAATACTAAACCATTTCATTTAACCACCATTAGTATTCATCTGCATTTTATTTGATCCTTTGACAAATCCAAATTAAAATTAAATACGTTAGTCTTGTATACAGTTTTTTGCACCGTTACATTATCATAGAGTTATACAAATTATCATATGGTAAAAATTATGATTATACAATTTAGAAAAAAGATGTTATTCACTCAATGCATATGCCTAATGCAAATAATAAAATAAAGAATGCATAAAAAATACATCAATGGCATTTTCAAAATACATGCAAATTTTGTATAACCCATTCAGTGTCACTGAGGCCTGGCAGATATGTAAATTACTGTCTAAGGATGAATCAGAATAGATTAAATTCTGTATAAATTACCTTACTCTACATGGGTACATGGGTAACACTCCAAGACATTTTTATAGCCTTGCAAATCACCCTCAAATATACTGTAAATATATACTATATACATATACATTATATATATATATATGGAAGTTTTCATAAATTGGGGTTGTAATGTCCTTTTGTTAATTGCTAAAAAGAAATTAAGTTGCTGAACGAAAGAGAAATCTAAATCTAAATCAAATAAATGTTTGGTGTGATATTCCAAATTCAAATCTTAGGATTCCAAACTCTTTCCATGCCTCTTTTGAAACCAGTGCTCCTGAGTTGCTTCTTGAAAGTCCATTCTCCAGCTTCGATGCCTATCCTGGAGGGTTCTTTGGATACATTTGAGGTGAAAGACCTTATGAATTTTAAGAAGGTCTGGTGATGGACCTTCTATTTGATTGACTGGAAGGAGTTGGGTACTGAAGAGAAGTTTAGGGAGCCTGCTGACAATATGTGCACACCCACTTTGCTTGAGAGGTTCCTCCATCAAGTCACCAAAGCAAGAGACATAAGGGAGAAGTACTGTCATGCCTGTGATTCATATGGCTTGTGCGTGTTGCCTTACTCACTGCAGTCATCATACAGCTCATCCCTGAGTTTGACCCTTTCTCTGTGCAGTCTCGTGGCGCTCACACAGTTCTGCTGCATCTGCTTGGTTGGCGAGATCCTCCTGCTATAGGAGGGCACAGTCAGATTCTGAATTTGTATTCATGTGTCCCGCAAAGTTCTGCTTCACTGATTACTATCAAGTAACTCGGCTTGCCCGAACGAGGTATTTGTGAGTTCCTGATTGTGCTCCGATAACCAGCTTCTCTGGTTGACTTGCCTGCTACTGACCCATCTTGCCTGTCCTTAATCCAGATGTTTCCTCTCATGACCCTGGCCATGTTTCCTGAACCTTTGATGCCTGTCCCAAATTGAGGTTCCTTAACTAAGTTTCTGCCTGTTCCCATGTACTTTGCACCCCTGCCATGACCCACTGGCTAGATGCTGCAGGCTAAGAGACTGCCTTGTGAGTGGCACCTGGTGACTACATGTGGCTCACCCTATCTTCACCATGAAAAGCTCTAATGAAGAGAAGTAGTTGCTTAGTTACACCCCTAGAAGGTAAGCCCAGACAGTGGCACAGTGCACCTAGTAATAATATGCAAGTGATAAAATATTGAAAACTAAATTTTTAAAATGTTTTGACTTTTTTCAGTATCGAGTATTAGATCTATGAGCAGAAATAAATTCACTTGGCATGCTATTATGCTCATGCTTGCATAGCATAAACAGTCTACTATGGTCTTCAGCATCTTTAGACTTGCTTCCTATTGAGGATATCAGTAATTAATAGTTGAAAAGGAAAATACTAGAAATGTATCTTGAAAATTTACACTCCCAAGTTCATTAAGCAAAGCAAGGCATTCCTCAGATACCTCATTGATAGTATGATATAATAAAAAATACAGGAGAGGCCTTTTTTTAATTATTTCTTGAAATAATTTAAAAAAAGATTTGTGGAGCTTTGCTGTACTTTTGGCTGCCATCCAGGTACAATTAGACAGCTGGGGCTTGGAATGCTCAGCCTGGAGAGACCCATGCGTTCTGCCCCTTCCACTTGCAGCCCGCAGCTACCGCAAAATATGATGAAGCCCCACATTTTTTTTTTATTATTTTAAGAAATAATTAAAAAATGGGGCTCCCCTATATTTTTTATTACTAACCAAAAATACAGCAGAGCCTCATCAACACAAAGTAATAGACATATTTGCGAGCAATTCAGATAAAAATAGCATAAGTGTAGAAGAGGTGGCCTCGTCTGCTGCTGACACTCGGCAAAAATGAAAGTTTACTGTCGAAAAAATAAATTATAATAATAAAAAATACTATAATAATAATATAAAATAAATCTCTCTTAGGCTCTTAGGCCCCTTTCACATCAGCATTTTTGCCGATTCATGTTGATCCGGCAGATTTAGCACATCTGCCGCAAAAAGGCTAACTTGCGGCAAGCCTCCATTAATTTTCTATGGGACTTGCAGCAGGTGCGCCCAGTGCGGTTTTTGCTGTGATGCGGCAAATCTGGTACTTGCAGCAAGTCAAAAAAAATCACAGCTAACCGCGATTTTTTGACTTGCCGCAAGTGCTGGATTTGCAGGATCGCGGCAAAAAACGCACTTGCCGCACCTGCCACAAGTTCCCTAGAAAATGAATGGGGGCTTGCGGCAAGTTGGCCATTATGCTGCAGATGCGGTAAATCTGATGGATCTGCTGCAAATCAGCAAAAACACTGATGTGAAAGGAGCCTAAAACGGATGTTTAAGAAACAATGTAATGTTCCAGAACTTCACAGCTGCTGTCGCATGTGGCACTGTTTCAAAAATAGACACCGTGCAGGTGTCAAAACACTTGCTTAATAAATTTATTTTAAAGGTGCAAAAAATTCTACAGTTTAACACAAGTCGGTAGTCCCGATTAGTGATGGGCGAATCCTAAATTACTCGGAATCGCTTGACTCTAGCGAGTCCGAGCCCAGGACTCGCTACTCGTTGCGAGTCTAGCGAGTCCAATGTTAATGAATGGGGAAGCGAGTAATAGCGAGTAGTGTGAGATTTACAAATCGCAGATGTGTCTCGGAAGCTTCAGCCTGAAGCAATCCAAGTTTTGTCATTTATTTGCATTGGACTCGTTTACTTTGTAAGTAATCGCTGGGAAACTCGCACAGATAAGAGAAGAGTCCTGTCTGCTCTGTGCAGCTCCAGGGTCCTAGAGCCCGCCTGCTGCCTGATGTAGCAGTGCTGAGATTGTTCTCAGTCTGCTCATTCCCTGTGTACAGACATGAATGTCTGTGCACAGAGATGATGTAGCAGTGCTGAGATTGTTCTCAGTCTGCTCATTCCCTGTGCATAGACATCTATATCTATACACAGGGGATGTAGCAGAGAGGACATCGCGTTTTGGACTGCGTCGGACGGAAGAGGATTTTTTTAATTAAAGATGGAGTCCCTAATGGCTTTTTTTTTTATTTCTAATAAAAAAATTTCTCTGTGTTGTGTTTTTTTTAAAACAATTTAATAGAAATTCATGGCGGTCATGTCTAATATTGGCGTGACCGCCATAAATTTCAGGCTTAGGGCCAGCTGATAATACAAAGCTGGCCCTAACCTCTATTACCCAGCGTGCCACCGCCACCAGGGCCGCTGGAAGAGCGGGGTTCAGCGCCAGAGGATGGCGCTTCAATGAACGCGCCATCTTCTGGGGCGGCTGCAGGCTGCAATTTGCAGCGGGGGGTGCCCAGAAAGCTTGGGCATCCCTGCGCTGCGGATTCCAGCCCCCAGCTGCTTAGCTGTACCTGGCTAGACATAGAAATTGCGCGGAGCCCCACGCATTTTTTTGACTCCAACTCCGAGACGACTCCGACTCCGAGACGACTCCGACTCCGACTCCGAGACGACTCCGACTCCGAGACGACTCCGACTCAGACGACTCCGAGATGACTCCGACTCCGAGACGACTCTGACTTCGAGACGACTCCGACTCCGAGACAACTCCGACTCCGACTCCGACTCCGAGACGACTCCGACTCCGAGACGACTCCGACTCGACTCCGAGACGACTCCGACTCCGAGACGACTCCGACTCCGAGACGACTCCGAGACGACGACGACTCCGACTCGACTCCGAGACGACTCCGACTCCGACTCGACTCCGAGACGACTCCGAGACGACTCCGACTCCGACTCCGAGACGACTCCGACTCCGAGACGACTCCGACTCGACTCCGAGACGACTCCGACTCCGAGACGACTCCGACTCTGAGGCGACTCCGACTCTGAGACTCCGACTCTGAGGAGACTCCGACTCCGAGACTCTGACTCTGAGCCTCTGACTCTGAAATTCATTAAATAATAAAAAAAAAAATGCGTGGGGCTCCGCGCAATTTCTATGTCTAGCCAGGTACAGCTAAGCAGCTGGGGCTGGAATCCGCAGTGCAGGGATGCCCAAGCTTTCTGGGCACCCCCCGCTGCAAATTGCAGCCCGCAGCCGCCCCAGAAGATGGCGCGTTCATTGAAGCGCCATCCTCTGGTGCTGAACCCCGCTCTTCCAGCGGCCCTGGTGGCGGTGGCACGCTGGGTAATAAAGGGGTTAATACCAGCTTTGTTATACAAGCTGGTATTAAGCCCGAGATTCTTAATGTCAGGCCACGTTTGACCCAGCCACTAAGAATCTCCAATAAAGGGTTAAAAAAACACAACACAGAGAAAATTTTTATTTGAAATAAAAAAAAAAGCCATTAGGGACTCCATCTTTAATTAAAAAAATCCTCTTCCGTCCGACGTAGTCCAAAACGCGATGTCCTCTCTGCTACATCCCCTGTGCATAAATATAGATGTCTATGCACAGGGAATGAGCAGACTGAGAACAATCTCAGCACTGCTACATCATCTCTGTGAGCAGGCGGGCTCTAGGACCCTGGAGCTGCACAGAGAAGACAGCTGGACTCGGCTCGCAATGTAACAGCAGTTACTTTGCGAGTTTCCCTGCTATCACTGGCACAGTAGCCGAGTCTAATGCAAACAATGGCAATCCTAGTTTTGTCAGCGTTTCTGACAAAACTAGGATTGATATTGATTTGCATTGGACTCGTGCGAGTAATCACTGGGAAACTCGCAGAGTACCGAGTCCTGCAAGTCCCTTACTACTCGCCGAGTAACGAGTCCTAGCGAGTAGATTCGCCCATCCCTAGTCCCGATTACTGGGAACACTCCTAACTGCAAGGTTAAGTGTTGTTCCTGGCCTGCGGGATGTCTGGCGAGCATTTTGGCCCCAAAGATTCAGAGACAGTTTTAGGGCCATTTTAAATTTCAAACTTTTTCCGAAACAAAGCTGCGTTGGCAATTTTTTTTGGTGTAAATGTCAATGTTTGTGCCGAATTTGAAATTGGCTAATATGTTTGGAAAAAGTTTGCTACTCTCTACTCATCACTAAAGGAAAGTTAAAAGTGGTAATTGAGCACTACCATGATTCAAGTGATAATTAAAGTAAATGGGAAACTTGAGCATTTTTCTGGAAGATATTCGGTAAACATGTACAAGTTTCCTATTGACTTCCATTACACTCTGTACACAAGTTGAGTCCGCCAGCGTCCGAATGATGATCTTGAGTAACATGTATAAAGCTGACTGTTGGTGTGATCACAAGAGATGAGGTTGAAGTGCCATTAAATGGGTTAAGATGAAAAAGGTTAGAATGACAGGTTTTCTTCTGCGCTGATCACAAGGGACATCAGTTTAATAACAGTTCTTCATTCTCCTCCACCACCAGTCACAATGCTAACGCGTTTCGTGATCTCTGACTACTTCATCAGGGCTCATTAAATGAGAATTAATAAGTCTTGATGAAGTAGTCAGAGATCACGAAACGCATTAGCATTGTGACTAGTGATGAGGGAGAATAAAGAACTTTTATTAAACTGATGTCTCTCGTGGTCAGCGCAGAAGAAAACCCGTCCTTGTAACCTTTTTCATCTGATTCCTTATGTGTTCTGCAGCGGCCATTCTGCTTCTGAAGGGGTTGTGACTTGCATAATCATAAAAGGTGAGTATGTAATATTTTGCACCTCATTGTCCATCGGATTTACGCCGTCTCCGGTTTTTGTTTTCCATTAAATGGGTTAAGGCTTACCCTGTGAAGTAGTCCAAAATATAATTATGCACACTCTGAATAGTTTGCATAGCAAAAGTCATTAATGAATCTAGACAAATTTGCTACAGTGGGTTAACGTTTTGACCACTGCGGTCTTGAACACAAGATCAACCACAGACTGTCTTATTCACGTTATCCTTTGGATTATCTGTAGACAGAGTATTGGTCGAAATGTTAACCCATTGTTGCAAATTTGTCTTTATTCACCATTAAAGAATTATTCTTTGCAAATTATTTAGAGTGTGCAGTGATTATCTTTTGGACTGGTTTGAGTACCAAGCACCCAAGCATAATACTGCTAGCTCAAAACAAAAAGTCACCGCATTTTTCATTTATAAGACGCAACAGATTATTAGACGCACCCCTAAATTTGGTGAAGGAAAAGAGAAAATAATTTTTAATGTTAAATGGTGTGCGTCTTGTAATGCCAGTGTCCGTCTTAAAAATCATATATATGTCCCTCATAGCCTCTTCATCCTGGTAGAAAGTCCCTCCATCCTGGGATATAGCTCCCCATCCTCGATATGGCCTTCTTAATCTGGCTCTGAGCCCCTTATATTGGATATAGCCCCCTTGTGCTGGCACACGTCCCCCCCCAGTGATGGTACACATCCCTCAGTGATGGATCATAGCCCCCAGTGATGGCACACGTCCTCCAGTGATGGCATACATCCCCCAGTGATGGCACATGACCCCCAGTGATGCACATGTCCACCAGTGATGGATCATGGCCCCCTGTGCTGGCATACATGCCCCTGTTCTGGATCCATGGTTCCCCCTGTGCTGGATTAATGGCCCCCTGTGATGGGACATGCCCCCCAAGCTGCTGCCCATACTAACATAACAAACACTTTACTTACCTCTGCAGCGCTGTGCTCCGTGTCTCCCTGCTTGCTGCACTTCCTGAGTCTCAGGGAAGCAGGTCATATGATCGGCACAGCAGAGTGACACCATCTCTGCGCGCTCGATCACATGACCGGCTTCTCCGAGACTCAGGAAGTGCAGCAAGTAGGGAGACACAGAGCACAGCACTGGAGAGGTAAGTAAAGTGTTTCTTTTTTTAGTATGGGCAGCAGCATGGGGGGCCATATCCAGCACAGGGGGCCATGTGCCATCACAGGGTGGGTTCAGGTACACATAATATACGCAACTCCCCCAGTGCATACCTTGGCGCGGTTTCAGTATCGAGATGATCGACAGTGCAGGTGCAGTGCATATTATATGAGGCTAATGAGTGGTAACACATGACCTCCCACTGCCTCCTGCAGCCCGCCTCCTCCAGTCCTGGACACACTCCAGAGCTGCCCCCACCCTCTCCTGCAGTATCTAATGTAGATTCGGATTATAAGACACACACCCCCACTTTCCCCCATAGAACAAAAGTGCGTTTTATAATACAAAAAATATGGTACCTTAAAAAACAGACAAATTAATTAATAAATAAACCTCAAATATATAAATTAGTACTACCATATTTTTCAACTATAAGATGTACTTTTTTTCCCCAAAATTGTGGGGGAAAGTGGGGGTACGTCTTATAGGCTGAATTTACTGTCTGGATTGTGGCTGTGAGGGGGCAGTGCTGGAGTAGCTGGCTCACTGGAGGCAGGAGTGGGTTACCGGCGGCGGTGACCACGTGTGCTGACTCTTTATGCTAATTTAATATTCACTGCTTACCTCCGGCCATCACCTCTCGGCACTGAGAAGCAGCACATATTCAAAATGTCTTAAACTGTTAGCCCATGTGATCATCTGATCACGTGTGTCACAATTTTTAAAGGCAGAGGATATTAACCGCTTCCCTCGCATACTGCTTGGGAGCAGATGGATGATAATACTCACCATCTCCCACAGCGCCACATCCTGTTCTCATCCCGGCAGCTGAGCTGACGGCATGTGGAGCTCAGCTCAGGGTGGGGAACATATACAAGGATGGAGGACATTAATGCAGAATTTGAGGACATTACAGCCATAATTGTGTCAGCAGCTGATCCCCTCTCCATAACTGTGCCTCATGACCACATTTTTTGCTTCAATTTCTTTTCTCCTATTTTCATCCTCTAAAACCTGGGTGTGTCTTATGGTTCAATGCACCTTATAGTCCGAAAAATATGTTGTGACCATTTTTATTCCAAAAAAAAACATACAGGTGCCAATTCACTGAAATGTTTATGTAAGAAATCTGAAGTAAAATATTTTGATACGTTGCAACATTTTTGCATAACTGGAGATTACTTATGATGAGCAAACACACTTGCCACTGCTTGATACTTGATTGAGAATTGGGTTGCTTTGGCACCCTCATTATTCAATCTAGATTGTGGGTGTTCTGATTGTTTTATGGCTTTTTAAAGGGGAACTCTGGGGAGATGAAAAAAAAAAAATTTGTACAGTCCCTACACACTTAGACTATAATGCTAAGCTGCCTGTTACATTTGTACAATGTTGAAAATTAATATAAATCATTTATTCACTAATGCTGCTTACCCATCACCACTCCCATATGGACAATACATCATGCCTGAGTGAGCAGCTCTTCCGGTCCCTATCAGAAAGCTTCGGTACTGTCTGACACTTCCTCATTCCTCCTTAAATCACGTGGACTGACATCATCATGTGAGAAAATCTGGGATTGGCACTGACCAGGAGTGACCTTTGGAACCTCTCTCAATGCCAAACCCAGAATTTCTCATGTGTGGTAACATCACTGAGTTAGTGACATCACCACTCATGATCAATTCCAGATCTGGAATTAACTGGGAGTTACTTATGATCCTCTGAGTGAGGGTCCATAGGTTGAAATACCAATTCGGGGAATGTCATGTGTCCAGTAAACCATGAATTACATCATAGCATTAAGGATTATTTTAAAATAATAAACTGGTGAACAAGGGATCGTATGTAGGAGTCTTTATTCAAATAAACAATTTTTTTTTAATGTGGGTGTGTTTTTTTCACTTTTCACTTTCTGAGTTAGACATTTCTCCATTACTTACCCTTGGACTTTGCCAGCTGACATTACACAACTGACATCAACCCATGCAGCATGGCAATTGGGAAAAGCCATGGCAAAGACTGGAGCATCTAATGTGATGTGCAAATAATGGATGGCTACAGGCTGGTATATTAAGGCTGGGATGGGCCAAATAACCATGGGCCATAACATTTTTTCTTGTGCTGTTTGTTGCTCTTTATGTGTGAATTTTTTAAAAACATGTCATGAAGTATGAGTGAAGTAAAAAAATGGTCACTGTTTTTCTTACCTGTTCTATGACTTTTTAATTGAAAAAGTAATGTTTCACACTTTGGTGCAAACATGGTGACATAATGACAGGCATACATATGTAATGAATTTTGTGACCTTTAAAAAAAAAAAAAAGTGACATTGTCGGCAATCAAAATGTTGAGAGATATTCATGTTAAAAAATTGGTGGAAGTACTGCGATGAATTAGGCTACTCTCACATAACGTTTTTTTAAAATCTGATGCTGTCCGATATAAATCCTCCGCGCTCCCCCTCCTCCCCTCTTGTCCTCCTCTCCTCCAATCTTTTCTCACCTGTCCACGACTCCTGCACGGTCCCGCGCGTCTCCGGTGTCTTGCTGTTCTGTGCTGACAGGACCTCGCGTGACGTTACAATCACATGACTGCCGGTTATTGGTTACTGGCAGTCATGTGATTGTGACATCACGGCAGGTCCTGTCAGCACAAACAGCAAGACACCTGGAGACACCAGATACGCGCGGGAGACGCCGGGGACCTTGTGGACAGGTGAGCATAGATTTTTTTTTTTATTAACCCCTTCATTTACTATTAGGAGCAGTTTTACTGTACTGAGCATGCTCAGTACAGTAAAATCCGGTCCGAGGAGACATCAGATGTTTCCTCGGACCCTGCTCCATAGGGCCCCATGTCAAATTGATCGGGTCGGATCGGATGTGCACTAAATGCCATCCGATTTGGTCCGATCCGAGATTGTCCGATTTTATTTTCGGTGCAAAAATCGGAGCATGCTCCGATTTTTGCACCGATAAAACAATCGGACAGAATCGGATCGGACCAAATCGTATGACATTTAGTGCACATCCGATTCGGTCCGATGCCCATAGGCCTGCATGGAGGCAAAAATCATTCCGATGCTGTCCGATTTTTAGCGGACAGCATCGGAACTGATAAAATCGTAGTGTGAAACCAGCCTTAGGCCCCTAGATTTTCATGGAGTTTAGGAATGTACTCCTGAAGGTTTATTTGGCTAATCTACCGCAGTTGTAATTCGGAAAATTACATTACTTAGACGCAAGCAATTTTCTCAAAGTTTCCTTCTTAATGCTAACTTCATATTTCCATTTACTGATTTTGTTGGTCTGTTCTATTTAAGAAAACAGACATAGAATTCCTGTGCAAAACAGATCAGATGCATTACTGATGCAAACAGCACACAAGGTCTCATTAATTTATGTGGGGTCCTCCTTGGTCCTGTTTTGTGCAAATTTTAAAACAGAAGAAAATGTTCTGCATGCTGTAATTTTCTCCCACGATTATTCAAACAAATATCATTGGGTTCCTCAGCATTCATAAGTATCAGTTATGCAATGGAATCTTTTTGCACGTGAATTTTGTGTCTTGAAGTCAGCTTTGGAGAACCTCTGAGCCAATGACCTGTGGCCCCCAACCCTCCTCAGTGATGTACATGCCCCCAGCATCTCCTGTTATTATACAGTGTGAGCCATTTTTATGGATGCACCTAAATAACATGGGAATGGTTGGTGATATCAACTTCCTGTTTGTAGCATATTAGTATATGTGGCACCCCAAGGGTTAATATGCCACAGAAACAACACAGGTTTAATCCCCACACAACACTACACTAGAAAGTGGGAGGAGCTTAGCTGGCACCTGCACTAGTGGGAGGAGCTAAGTTGTTTACCTCAGAGCAGAAGTGACAGTTAGTTCAGTTTAGTCTAGTCTGGAGCAGGAGCAGAGCTAAGTGTCAGTGGAGGTCCTGAGAGGTCTGAGGAAAGGAGACAGAGGAACATACCCGGGATAAAGAGTTACCCCAAAAGCTTGATCCCGGGGAGGCGCTTAAGACGGAAACTGGATCTGAGGCTGTGCCTGAGACAGACAGGACAGTAAACACCGGCATAGTGAAGGTCCACCATCTTCAGCACACCATAGCAAAGCAACACAAAGGAGTCAGTGACACAGAGGACTCAAGTTGCCCAGCATATTGGTACCCGTGAGCAGAGACAGGGCCAGCAGCATAGCTACAAGCAGCAGCAGGGCCACACACAGCGTTTAAGTAGGAAGCCAAGGACCCGGTCAGGGTGAGAGCAACCTGGTACAGACTCCGTGGACAATACTGTGTAATACCATCTGCCAGTGTGTGTCATCCTTATGCTGAAGCCCCACTTGCCCTCATAGGCTGTCCATTGCCTCTACTCTTATCATCTCTACTGCTACCCCTACTCTCCTGCAGCATCAATAACATCCTCACAGACTTTAACTACCTCTACCACTGCCCCGGGGAACCCAGTTCTGCCCACAGGAACTATTCCATCCAAGCTGCTAACCCATCATCCCCGGAGGTTCTGCAGCAGCGGCGGCACCATTACTGGCCGCATATAGTGGGTGGCGTCACGAGTGACAAATCCCCTGTAAATAACCCCTCATTTTATTGTGCGGGCCCGGGACACGGTCCGGACCAGGACCGCCGTGACATTCCCCAGCAGCACCCCGGTCCGGCACCGAGTGCCCCGTCCCGAGGGGCTCCACATATATGGGAGGGGGAAAACTTTTCCAGATGGGTGGTGACCATGGTGGCCATTTTGAAGTTGGCCATTTTGGATACAACTTTATTTTTTTCAATGGGAAGAGGGTCATGTGACACATCAAACTTATTGAGAATTTTATAAGAAAAACAATGGTGTGCTTGGTTTTAACATAACTTTATTCTTTCATGAGTTATTCACAATGCCACTGGATATCTAAAATTGCTACATGATTCAGATATCCAGTGGCATTGAGGTTTCCATTGATGAAGAATGGCCCCACTATCTTTGTACCCCATATACCACACCATACCATCAATTTTTGTGTTCCAGCAGTCTTGGAGGGATCTATCCACTGTGGGTTAGTTTCAGACCAATAGCGGTGGTTTTGTTTGTTAATTTCACCATTCACAAAAACAGCGCACAGAGGGAAAGTGCACAAGGGTAAGACAGCTCAAAGGAGAGAGCACACGGGTTAAAGAGACAGTGCACAGAGGGAGACAGGTCAAAGGAGAGAGCACAGAGGAGAGAAGACTGCACAGGTGGAGAGAGGCAGCACATAGGAGGGAGAGTGACAGCATGCAGGGATGAGTGCGGAGATAGTGTGAGAAACAACCTCCGCCCCCAGTGCCACAGAGCCTGTCTCCAGCGTGACGTCAATGCCCTTCTTTGCACCCATCTAGTTTCCTAATAATTTTTACACAGTGTATAGTGTTTCTACTTTTAAACCTATATAGTTGTAAGCTCGTGAGCAGGGTCCTCAATCCTCCAGTAACTGGTGAACTGTGTGTTACATTGTATCATCTTTATGGTCTGTACAAGTCTCAGCTTAATCAGAAAGTGCTGCGGAATATGTTGGCGCCAGTGGCATACCTAAAGCCTGGTGGGCCCCGGCGCGAAATTTAGACCTAGGCTTTACCCCCCGCACATACATTGGTCAGATGTATGGGCCCCATGTTACAATCTAAATCATATACTCACAAATTGACCCTCTCCCCCTTCATTATGTAGTAATGTCCCTCATCCTGCTATATATGGTCATCCTACTGGAATATGGAGCTTATCCTTGTATATATGTCTTCCATCCTGGTATATGCTGTCCTCCTACTCCCGCCACCATAGCACTCCATATAGTACAGTATAATACAGCCTCATAGCCCATCCATATAGTATAATACAGCCTCATAGCTCCTCCATATAGTATAATACAACCTCATAGCCTCTTCATATGGTATAATACAGCCTTATAGCTCCTCCATATAGTATAATACAGCCTCATAGCCCATCCATATAGTAAATACAGCCTCAAAGTCTCTCCAAATAGTGCAGCTTCAAAGCCCCTCCATATAGTGTAATACAGCCTCATAGCCTCTCCATATAGTGCAGCCTCAGAACTCTCCATTTGGTATAATGCACCCCCCTCCTCCCCCCATAATACTCTGGCCATAGTGTTCCCACTTATTAAAAAAAATTAATCTGCGCTTGCCTCTCCCATTTCCCCCGCTGCTCCCATCTCCTTGCAAAAAGTGAAGACTCAGAAGGAGGAGGTGCCGACCTGCGCAGGAAGCAGGAGACTCCCCTCCCCGACACTGGCCCTAAATCGGAATGTGCTGCTGCGCAGTCACATGAATGTGCATCCTCTGGAACACACATCCATGTGAAGCAGGAGCTGGGATCGGTGGGAGTCAGGCGGCGTGGGCCCCTGTATGTTCCGGCCCCATTGCAACCGCGACCCCTGTGACCGCAATTATATGTCCCTGATTGGCGCTATATAAAATTATGAGCATTTATTATTATATTTACAGAGAAAGAGACTCTATTTAGATTATGTATGGCTCACTTAGTGGTAAATACTGTACATACATTATACAAGCAAATACTTCATATGTAGAATAAGTAGGCTTCCTAAATTAATAATAAGCTCCTGAATGGCTTCTATCAGACTCCAGCAACTACAATATATAACAAGAAAAGCAGCTTGTGAACTTATTACAATACCTCAGATTCTTCCTTATACACAGCAGTTAATCCTCCTTAATACTCATGTTATTATTATAATGAATTGAAGCACATTGTATTTCCTTCTCTTAAGTGATGAACAGGCATGCTTTTATTATAATGGGTAAATCCAGATATTCAACTGCAAGGAAATCATTTAGCCCACTGGGAAAAAGCATACCTTATGTGACATGGTCGGATTTTTCCAAATTTACTAGAAAAGTCATTTGAAATACTACATTAGCGCAATGGAGATTTTCTATCTATTTAATGGGGTTTCCCACAAATAACGTTCATTTTAATGATAGATTTTGGAATAATTGGATGTATTTTAAAAAAATGCTCCTGTGGTGTGACAAAATCTTATATACGGTATGTGTTCCTGTTATGGCTGTTTCTGGCGGTGCAGGAACATGGTTTGATCATGCCACATCTCCTGGGCAGGGGACTATGGAAAATAATGCACATAATTCATTCTTTGAGGTAAAATATATTTTTAAAACGGGAAAGGAATGTTTTACCTCACAAAAACCATCAGCCGAGATCCCGTGCTGTAATGTCTGTATACTCTATTTTGTCCTCCCCAGGAGATGTGGTGTGATCAGACCATGTCCCTGTACAGTCAGACACATCCATTACACAGTACATAGCAGGGACACATATAACATTATCTCAGCACAGGAGATGTGGTATGAACAGACCATGTCCCTGTATGGTCAGACACTTTTATTACACAGTACATAGCAGGGACACATATATAAGATTATCTCAGCACAGGAGATGTGGTATGATCAGACCATGTCCATGTACAGTCAGACACATCCATTACACAGTACATAGCAGAGACTCATATATAAGATTATTTTAACACAAGAACATTTCTTAAACACATCCAATAGTAAAATGTATTATTTTATTATTCCAAGATCTATTGACTAAAAGAAAAAAACTTTAAAATTTACTTTATTCATGGAAAAAACGCTTTAAGGAGATTTCACTTTTATTTACTCTTTCTCAAAACAAATTATTAACAATAGCAGTTTCTGTTCTACATCGCTGAATAAATCCTTAAAAAAAATAAAGACCACACTGGTGCATCATCTACCGATTCTACTATGCAATTAAGGTTATTTGTATTTTATCTAATTACAGTTGAAACCAAAAGTTTACATACACTATATAAAAAGACACATTCATGAAATCAGAATAAATCTTTCCCATTTTAGGTCAATTAGGATTACCTTAATTATATTTGCAAATGGCAGAATAATGAAAGAGAGAGAGAGAGATTATTTTAAGGCTTTTTTATTACTTTCTGCAAAGTCATAGGTTTTTACATACACTGATTACTATGCCTTTAAGCAATTTGCAACAGCTCCTATAATGATGTCATGTGTTTGGTAGCTTCTGATAGTTTTTTTTGGCAACACCTCAGTTAATTAGAGACACACCTGTGAATGTATTTTAATGCACACTTGAAACACACTGCTTCTTTGTGTTACATCATGGGACAGTCTAAAGAAATCAGCCAACATTTCAGTAAGAGAATTGTGGACTTGCACAAGTCTGGTTCATCCTTGGTGCACTTTTCAGATACCTGAACGTGCCTCGTTCATCTATATAAACAATTATATGCAAATTCAAACAAGATGGGAATGTCCAGCCATCGTACCGCTTAGGAAGGGGATGCGTTCTGTTTCCCAGAGATGAATGTGCTTTGGTCCGATATGTGCATATCAACCCAACAATAAAATCAAAAGAGCTTGTGAGGATGAATAAGACGGAAGCTGGTGAGATTGTGTCATTATCCACAGTGAAACAAATACTGTATCAAATGGGCTGCAAGGCCAATCTGACGAGAAGAAGCCATTGCTCCAAAAGAAATGTTAAAAGCCAGATTAATTTTTGTAAATGCACACATAAACAAAACCTAAATATTTGGAGACATGTCCTGTGGTCCAACGAAACTAAAATGTAACTGTTTGGCTATAATGACCATCGTTAGTTTTGGAAGAAAAATGGAGAGGCATGGCAGTTTAAGAACCCCATCCCAACTATGAAACACCAGGGTGGCAGCATTATGTTGTTGGGTTGTTTGCAGCAGGAGGGACTGGTGCACTTCACAAAATAGATGGCATCATGAGGAAAAAAGATTATGTGGCAATACTGAAGCAACTTCTCAAGGCATCAGCCAGGAAGTTAAAGCTTGGGTGGAAATGTGTCTTCCAAATGGACAATGACCCAAGGCATGCTAAAAAGCTGGTTACATAGTGGCTTAAGGATAATAAAGTCAAAGTTTTGGAGTGGCCATTGCAAAGCCCTGATTTCATTCCTATTGAAAATTTATGGGCAAAGCTGAAAAGGCAGGTGCGAGTACAGAGACCTACACACATGGCTCAGTTACACAAGTTCCGTCAAAAGGAATGGACCCAAATTCCTATCAACTATTGTGAGAAGCTAATTGAAGGATATCCAAAACGTTTGACCCAAGGTTAAGAACAATGGTACCAATACTAATGAAATGTATGTAAACTTGTGACTTTGCAGAAAGCAATAAAAAAGCCTTAAAACATTTTCTCTCTCTCTCATTATTCTGGCATTTGGCAAATATTAATAATTATGTTTATCCTAATTGACTTAAAACTGCATATGATTATTCTGATTTCATGTCAGAAAGTGAGAAAAACATGCATATCACTTTCAAAATTAGAGCCCTTAAATAAATTGGTGATTTGGTGCCTTATATAAGGGGCAAATTAACAAGCCAGGCCACGCCTCCTGATGAAGCCGTCGTGTAAGGAAGAAACGCGTCCGCGTCGAGGGTGTGGGTTGCGGTCCTGAGGGCACTCTTCTCCCATCCATACTGCTCATATATAACCCTAAACATGTCTCAAGGTATGTGTACTTGAGTGCTTATTGGTACTTATTGGTTTAGTGAAACTCCATGTTTGGGATAAGTGTGTGGTTTTTACTATTCTGATACTACACTATAGCTATTCAGTTGGATGGGTTGTTTATTTATGACATCCTCCATCTAGACTACATATGGTGAATACTGGGTGGTTGGTTTTTGAACCCATACTGAGATAGTAAATTTTGATTTACAACTTATGAGTTATAAGTGTTTGTTACCATCATCTCAGTGAAAGATATATGTATATGCACACCATAATAGATATATGTGGTGTTAAGTTATTTAAGAGCTGAGCCCTACAGGGTCGCATTAGTCTGTTTTGTTCCTCTAGTATGTTTACACAGCCAGTAGCTTGTTTTTCACCGAGGTTATTCTGTCACATATTTGTAATTAAAAATTAATATATTCTTAATACATTTTGAAGCATTTCAAAAATATGATGTCTGGATCTTTTTTGCCCAGCTTTTCTTCCTCCTGATTCTGGGATGGTGGACTCTTTGGGATATTTTAGGTTATACAATTTTGTACTTGTTTAACACTGAAGTATATAGTTTTTAAGGTTGAAGGAAGACTTTAAGTCCATCTAGTTCAACCCATAGCCTAACATGTTGATCCAGAGGAAGGCTTAGGTCCTTACTTAATTGGAAGTGATTTCACAAGAAACAAGGATCAGACATGACATCCTTTATTTCTTAGGATAGGTAAGCCACCAGTGCCTGTTTCTCCAAAGGAAAATGATCACTGCAGTCACTGTTAACCTGTCTCTTTTGTATAATGGCAAATAAAAGGGGTTGAACCAGGGGCGTAACTACTGAGGTCACAGAGATTGCAATTGTGACAGGGCCCGGCGATGTTGGGGGCTCGGGCCACCTTGCAGAGAAGCACTGCACTCCCGTCAATGGGAGCTGCGCTGTTCCTGACTTCCTGTACTTTCAAATATAAGCAGCTGGGAAGCACTTGGCTCCGCCCCCTCCAGTCTCTCCTGTGACGCTGTGATGGTCTCTGGCTCTCCTCATACAGTGCGATCCTGCCTGGCCTTTGCAGCATAGACAGCAGGTGAGAGCAGCAGTGTGACTGCACAGTGTCATAAAGTATGAGGCAGAAGAACTTATTCTGCCTGCTCGTCCCAGCAGCACAGTCTGTGGTACAGCTGAATGTTTACTCTGCCTCCCCTTTCTCTCGCTCTGTTCATTGACCAACAGTGTCTGTTAGGCAGATAATGATCTGCCAGAAAAACCATGGAATCTGGGAGAGGGGATGATAGATGGGGGTGGTGGTGGGGGGGTTGCCACAGAATCAGATATATACAATGTGAACAGTAGAGGAAGCATGTGGAGCAGCTTTCTTAAGCTGCAGAGACCATATATACAGCAGGATGGGGGACATATACAGCAGGGTGGAGACCATGTAGCACCCCAGGATGTGGGGTACTCTGGTATCAGGCCGCAAGGGGTTAACTGTGTCACGAGGAATGGTGGTTGTGCCTGATCCCGTGTCCTAGGGGACTGTTCTTTTGAAAAAGGGGTATTTACAGGGGATGCTATATACAGTTTGTAGTTGTGACGCCACCTGTAGTGTCTGGTGAGAGGCACCAGCACCGCCTCAGTCCGCCAGAGGTGAATGGTATCGCGACTGAGATGGTGAAGTCCACCAAAGGTAGGACTGGGAACCTCCGGGGCAGCATTCCTGCAAGGAATAATTTTATGCAAACAAAAGCAGGCTGAATCCAAAGTCACTGTTCCTCCGGATACTTTACTGGCAATTGTATTGGTTTCATACAAGAGTTACAGTGCAGTATTCCTGATGGTGCGAGGACAGGTAGCTGGACGGGTAGCTGCAGGCAGATCTTAGGTGGTATGGTGGACTCTTGGTGTGTGCCTTCGTATTCTATTCTTGTATATTCCTTTCCTGTTTCCCAGAAGTGGTGAAGTGGGTTCCATAAAGCTAACCTGACCTCCTGTTTCCTCTCTCTCCTTTGCTCCCATTGGGTTACCCTCTGCTGGCTGACCGCCAAACCATCAAGCGGTGCCTGGTACCCTCTTCTGGTCACTTAAGAGCCTGGGAGCAGTAGATACTCCAAAGGTCTCCGGATTCTCTGTGGTCCTTGTAGGATCCCACAGGTGCGGGCTCCGATACCCGGTAACTTTCTGCGCCTGGGAAGCTTTCCTTCTCCCTGATCCCTCAGCTGAGAGACCCTCTCCTCAGAGGCCAAAAGCCTAAAACCCAAGGACCTCCTTACTCCCACTAGAGGTAGTTTTTATTCCCTCCCTGGTAACCCCCCACCGTGTGATCTAGTGTGGGGTGCTGGTGAATGGGTGCCACCCACCATCCTAGGATCCACCTGCAGCTGGAGTATCTGCACCTCTTTTATGGGTGCAGTAGCCCTCTGTAACGCCTGCATAGCGGGGCACCACATACCCCCTTGATTGAATATACTCATCCGCGAGTATCAGTACCTGTTTACCGGACAGTGAAAAACATTTTTATATTCATCATCAACATTAATGGGTAACTATTTATAACTAAGTATATGTAGGTTTTCTTCCCATTTCTGGGAGGCACATCCTTCAAACGTTACAAATTTACACACCAATGCAGTAGTTAAAAGTTAGACTTTACAGTCCTCGGGCCACCGGTCGGCAAAGTTGCTCTAACCGCATACAAGACATTATTAAACTTGGCTCAACGGGGACCGGGACTAACTACGCGGGCCCAGTGGTAATAGATTGTCCAGCACAGTCCAGTGTGTATTATCACCACTGGGCTGCTGCTCACTCAGCACACATCATTAACTGGAGAAGGAGAGTTCAAAGTAAAAAGTCTCTGAGTCTTCAGGTTAGGGAAAACATACGGGGACTCACTCATTGTTCTTAAAAAAAATTTGCCAAAAGGGGCAAAAGAAAATAAAAGGGCATGGTTACTGTAAGGGGCTATTCACAATGCAATGTCTCAACGCGGGAGTCTATTGCTAGTTCAATGTTAAATCTGCACGGGATATCCTGATTGCGAACCAGCCCAACGGGCCGGGGTATCGCTCGTAGGTAACCTGCTTACCTCTATATAAGTCTTGCCTTGGGCGTCCTTTGCGCAGAAATGACTCTTCATCTCGCCGGGAGAAGAATACGTTGTCCAAAAGTTCGGGTTCTCGTAAAAATCCCCAACCGTCTTCCTGGTAGACAGAGATGACTGTTCCTATGCGGCGGAGTTCTAATGGAAGCGGGGGCTGGGCTCTTGCTTACTCTCGGAGTCGCCTTGTTGCTTGTTCACGTTGGTACCACTCCTCCCTTCTTCTTTGCCTTGCCACTTGGTCCCTTTCATCCAAAGTTGGTCGGGAACGTTGTGACGACTGGTACTGTAGAGGTGGTGAGTTGCGGTTGGGACTCGCGGGACATCTCAATATGGTGGGAACTCCTCGTTGGTGCCGCTGTCACGTGGTCCACCATGCTGCTTCTGGAGTACTCCCTTCTGAGGCTCCCTCTGCGTCTTCCGGTTCCTTGTTGTCGGTGTCATCGCTGTATTCCTCCTCGACTTCAACTTCTGGGGCGGTGGGGGATGTCCGTGCTGTCTCCAGCCGGAGACAACTGTCGGCCCAGGACGGTGGTAAAGTCGGGGGTTCTGTCTGAACTCCTGTGTCCCGGGTCTGGACGGGTGGTGCAACGGGTGGCAGAGAGGCGCAATAGTCCCGAACTGCACGTTCAGCTACTGCTTCTTCTCGTGCTGCGTGGTCCGCTCTCATAGAGGACAGTTCAAATGTTCTCTCCGCACTCCACCGCTGGCACACCCAAGTCAGGGTCTCCTCCATCTCTTGGCGGAGCCATCCAAAAGCATCCTCCGCCAGTAGTCAACATCCCCCTCTAAGGTTAAGAGGGGACGCCGCTGCCAGGTCTCCTTGCGTGGCTCGAGACTGCTCCTCCAGCTCGTGCACAATGTCTCTCCACTGGGGTGCCGCCATGCTACCGGGTATAAAGGAGCCTAGTTGTTTCTGTCCTTCCCTTCCGGTTCGTGTTGTTATCAGCAGCCACTCCCGCGGAACTTCCTGTGGCCCCCGATTGATGGCAATCGGGGCGGCCACACGTTTTGGCGTCTCCGTCTAGGCCTTTCTTCTTCTGGGGGCTGAGGTACACCCCTGGGCCTGCACATGATGTTTAGTACATGGCTACGGCGCCATCTTGGGTCCTTCTGCTGTAATGGCGGGAACCCATTTTTGGCATCAAAAAATGGCGGAAAAAGTTCATTTTAAGTCCAACATCAAAGTGCACAGTAGCCGGTGGTACCGGGCATGATATCCTGTTCGTGACGCCAGAAAAAAGATGATGTCGCACCCCAGGGTGTGGGGTACTCAGATATCAGGCTGCAAGGGGTTAACTGTGTCATGGGAAATGGTGGCCGTGCCTGATCCCGTGTCCTAGGGGACTGTTCTTTTGAAAAAGGGGTATTTACAGGGGATGCTATATACAATTTGTAGTCGTGACGCCACCTGCAGTGTCTGGTGAGAGGCAGCAGCGCCGCCTTAGTCCGCCCGAGGTGGATGGTATCGCGACTGAGCTGGTGAAGTCCTCCACAGGTAGGACTGGGAAACTCCGGGGCAGCGTTCCTGCAAGGAATAAGTTTATGCAAACAAAAGCAGGCTGAGTCCAAAGTCACTGTTCCGGGTACTTTACTGGCAATTGTATTGATTTCATACAAGAGTTACAGTTCAGTATTCCTGATGGTGCGAGGACAGGTAGCTGGACGGGTGGCTGCAGGCAGATCTTAGGTGGTATGGTGGACCCTTGATGTGTGCCTTCGTATTCTATTCTTGTATATTCCTTTCCTGCTTCCCAGTAGTGGTGAAGTCGTGTTCCATAAAGCTAACCTGACCTCCAGTTTCCTCTCTCTCCTTTTGCTCCCATTGGGTTACCCTCCGCTGGCTGACCGCCGAACCATCAAACGGTGCCTGGTACCCTCTTCTGGTCACTTAAGAGCCTGGGAGCAGTAGATACTCCACAGGTCTCCGGATTCTCTGTGGGCCTTGGAGAATCCCACAGGTGCGGGCTCCGGTACCCGGTAACGTTCTGCGCCTGGGAAGCTTTCCTTCTCCCTGATCCCTCAGCCGAGAGACCTTCTCCTCAGAGGCCAAAAGCCTAAAACCCAAGGACCTCCTTACTCCCACTAGAGGTAGTTTTTATTCCCTCCCAGGTAACCCCCCACCGTGTGATCTAGTGTGGGGTACTGGTGAATGGGTGCCACCCACCATCCTAGTATCCACCTGCAGCTGGAGTATCTGCACCTCTTTTATGGGTGCAGTACCCCTCTGTGACGCCTGCATAGCGGGGCGCCACAACCATATATACAGCAGGATGGGGGACATATATATAGCAGGACGGAAACCATATATCTAGCAGGATGGAGACCATATATCTAGCAGGATGGGGGATATATAGCAGGTGGAGACCATATATCTAGCAGGATGGAGAACATATATATAGCCAGATGGAGACCATATATACAGGAGGATGGAGGCCATATATATAGCAGGATGGAAACCATATATACAGTAGGATGGAGGACATGTAGCAGGATGGGAGACCATATATACAACAGGATGGAGGACATATATAGAGCAAGATTGGAGACCATTTATATATAGGGATGGAGGACATATACAGTGCCTTCTGAAATGATTTGGCCCCTTGAACTTTTCAACCTTTTGCCACATTTCAGGCTTCAAACGTAAAGATATAAATCAGGGGTTCCATGACAATTGTGTACAAGATAATTGTGTACGGACAATTGTGTACAGACAATTGTGTACAGGCCAATTGTGTCCAAGGACAATTGTGTACAAGGACAATTGTGTACAGGGCAATTGTGTACAAGGCAATTGTGTACAAGGCAATTGTGTACGGACAATTGTGTACAAGGCAATTGTGTACGGACAATTGTGTACAAGGCAATTGTGTACGGACAATTGTGTACAAGGCAATTGTGTACGGACAATTGTGTACAAGGCAATTGTGTACGGACAATTGTGTACGGACAATTGTGTACGGACAATTGTGTACAAGGCAATTGTGTACAGACAATTGTGTACAAGGCAATTGTGTACGGACAATTGTGTACAAGGCAATTGTGTACGGACAATTGTGTACGGACAATTGTGTACAAGGCAATTGTGTACGGACAATTGTGTACAAGGCAATTATTTGTGTACAGGCCACTTGTACAGGCCACTTTCACAATGACGCTTACTTTCAGTTTCATTACTCACCCCTTGCAACTTTCACCATGACTTTTACTATGAGCAAGTCTGAAAAAGACAAAGATGTCCTTAGGCTTGGGGGACACGAGTATATCCTGCACAGGACACGTGATGACAGCATCAAAGAATGGCGGTGCAGGCAAGTCAACAAATTCAAGTGTCCCGCACGCATGCACACATCTGGAGCCGCGATTGTTAAACAGCCGACTGAGCACAGTCACTCTGCAGATCCAGTTCAAGCTGAAGCCAGAGCTACAATGGCTGCTCTGAGGCAAGAAGCAATCAGCTCTCAAGCATCTACTAGAAGCATTGTTGGACAGGTTCTTCGAGACAGGTCTGATGACGTGTTGTCTCGAATGCCCAAGCGAAGTGACGTTGAGCGAAATACACGTCGGGTCAGGCAGCGAGCAAACACCATGCTGACTCCTCCTCAAAGCATCAATTTTGCTATCCCCCAGGAATACAGCGACATCATTTTATATGACTCTGCAAGAGATGACCCCCACAGGATTCTTGCCATTGGTAGCAATGAACTGTTGCCTTATTTCGAAAGAGGAGAGACATGGTTTGGCGATGGAACGTTCAAGGTGGTGCCAACCATGTTCTTTCAGCTGTATTCTCTCCATGCAAAAGTCGGCAACTCCTATCCTCCCCTGATCTACTGCCTGCTGCCAAACAAGACTGGTCCAACCTATCGTCGAATGATCACGGCGCTCAAAGGGTTGATGCCAGGTGCAAATCCCCAGAAAATTCTTCTTGACTTTGAGATGGCAGCAATGTCAGCTTTCCAAGATGAGTTTCCAGCTGCAGCGATTTCTGGCTGCTTCTTTCATCTGAGCCAGTCCATTATTCGAAAGGTCAATGAGCTGGGCCTAAAGGCTGAATTTGAGGCTGAGGATGGAGAGTTCAATCTCAAGGTAAAATCTTTGGCCTCCTTGGCGTTTGTCCCACCAGCCGAAGTAAGTGCAAGGTATGACGAACTAGCCCAAATCTTCCCTGATGATGATGCTACCAATCAGCTCCTCTCCTACTTTGAGCATACCTACGTTAGGGGGCCAGGAGTAGGTGGACGCTTTCGAAACGCAAGGTTTACTCCAGAGGTCTGGAATCATTATGCTGACGCTTTGGCCTCTGCCCCCAAGACCACGAATTGCTGCGAGGGGTTTCATAACGCCTTACAAGCACTCTTTCTTTGTGCTCATCCTACCGTGTGGAAACTGTTCAACGGACTCATTAGTGACATGGCAATTCATAGACTTACAGCCCAGAATGCTGAGGTACTGAATGTTGAGCATCCACGAAGCAAGTATGTCCAGCTAGCTGAACGACTGCGTGTGAAAGTGGCTGATTATCACAATCAAGGAGACAAGCTGCGGTATCTACGAGCGATCAGCAACATGCAGGCACGATAGACAAGACCAGCAATATTTGTAGAATAAGAATAGAAGAAGCTTTGAAACTGTTATTCAATAAGCAATCTTACGTTAAAATCAATGATGAATAAAGTATTTCCTTTTTTTGGACGTTTAATTTTTTGTTTTCCCTATACTTGTCTGTAAATAATCGTCCGTACACACTTGTCCGTACACAATTGCGTTGTACACAATTGTCCGTACACAATTGCCTTGTACACACTTGTCCGTACACAATTGCCTTGTACACACTTGTACACAATTGTCTGTACACAATTGTCCGTACACAATTGTCCGTACACAATTGCCTTGTACACAATTGTCCGTACACAATTGCCTTGTACACAATTGTCCGTACACAATTGCCTTGTACACAATTGTCCGTACACAATTGTCCGTACACAATTGCCTTGTACACAATTGTCCGTACACAATTGCCTTGTACACAATTGTCCGTACACAATTGCCTTGTACACAATTGTCCGTACACAATTGCCTTGTACACAATTGTCCGTACACAATTGCCTTGTACACAATTGCCTTGTACACAATTGCCCTGTACACAATTGTCCTTGTACACAATTGTCCTTGGACACAATTGGCCTGTACACAATTGTCTGTACACAATTGTCCGTACACAATTATCTTGTACACAATTGTCCTGTCACCAAATCAGGGGTCTCAAACTCATTTTACCCGGGGGCCGCTGGAGGTAGAGTCGGGGTGAGGCTGGGCCGCATCAAGTTTTCCACAAGAAAAGCTCTTACAAAATATTATTATTCAGATTCAAATGTCTTTATTAACAGTTCTTTAACATTTAACTTTCTGAACATGAATGGAACATTGAACATAAACTGTTATGAACGTGGCTTTATCTGCCTACTTCTTGCTGCTAGAGATCTGGCAGCGCTTACTCTCACATAGCCGAGCCACATTTGGCTTAAGGGGGGAAGCAGTTGAGACCTTCAGTAGGGCTTGAAGATGCTCATCAGTAAATCTGGACCTGTACTTTGACTTATTGAAGTACAAGGTTGAGAAGAGCTTTTCGCAACAAGTATGTGCTCCCAAAAAGACACATGGTCCGCTTGAACATTCGAGAAAGCTCAGGGAAGCTGGGGTCAATTCTCTCAAAAATTGGCCGAGCTTGTCTGCTTTTCAACTCACTTCCCTGAACTTGGCTTTGAGTTCAGAGTTGCACTGCAGGTCAATGAGCTCCATTTGAAGCACAGGAGGGGCATCTTGCACATCAAAAAAGAAGGGGTCCGCAAAAATTTGAAATGTGGCTCTGTGCATCTTGAAGTCTGAAAATCTGTGATCAAATTGCTCCTCTAGCTTCAAAATGACATCCACATACTCCTCACCACTGAATGGTGTGCCTGAATCCATGAGTGGGAAATGTCAAAGGTTTGTCTGAGAAAGCTGGGCTTTCCATAACCTAAGTTTTGTAGGGAATGCTTTCACGTTGTCATAGGCAGCACTGACAAGTTGTCCCTGGCCTTGTAACCTCTTGTTAAATACATTAAGCTCATGTGTGATGTCAACTAAAAAAGCAAAGTCCATGAGCCATTTTGGATCACAGGACAGCAGCCCCATCTTTCTCCATAAAGGCTTTTACTTCCGCTCTCAACTCAAAAAATCTCTTCATTGTGTTTCCCTTGCTGAGCCAATGTACCTCGGTGAAGTAGAGCAAATCCCCATATTCTGACTATATTTCCTCTAAAAAAGCATGAAACATTCTGTTTTTTAAGCCCCTGGATCTGATTTGGTTGATGCATTTCACAATGAAAGACATCACAATGTCAAACTTCAGGCATTTGCTGCAAAGGGCCTGCTGATGGATAATGCAATGCAGAGCAATGACCTCCTCCAAACCTTCCTCTTCCATTTTTTTGTGAACAAGTGCCACAAGTCAATTTTTCCTCCCTATCATTGATGGCGTTACATCAGTTGTTATTCCAACAAACTTCCAAGGCAAACCGGAATTCTCAATAGCATCACACAGCTGGTGAAATATCTTCCGAGCAGTGGTCTGGCCATGCATTGTAATCACTATGAGCAACTCCTCTATGACTTCAAAATTGTCATCAACACCATGGACATAGATTGCGAGCTGGACAGGGTCGGTGATGTCTGTGGTCTCATCCAGAGCGACTGAGTATACACTGAAACATTTTGCTTTCTCACACAGTTGATCATAAACGTCACTCGACAGGTCAGAAATGCGCTCTGCTACGGTGTTGGCAGAAAGGCTGATATTGCTAAACTGACCTTTCTTTTCTGGATAGATAATACTTGCAGCCTGTAACATACACATTTTTACAATTTCACCTTCTTTGAATGGCTTTCCTGCTTTAGCAATCATCTCACTAACCACGTAGCTGGCTTCGACTGCTGCATCATTCTCTTTGGTTGCTTTCTTAAAGATATATTGTTGCCTCAGTAGACATGTTTTAAGTTTAGCAACCCGGTTGGCTCTCTCATCTCCCTCGTATATTGCATACTCCTCAGCATGACTAGTTGTGTAATGACGTTTCAAATTGTATTCTTTGTGTACTGCAACTTTCTCTGTGCAAATAAGACACGTCGAGATGCCCCTCTGTTGAACAAAGAAATATTGCACTTCCCACTTTTCCTAAAATTGTCTGTGCTCCTCACCAACCTTTCTCTTCACTGCAGGCTTTGATAAAGACATATTTGGGGCTGTGTAATATTATCCTTTCTGACTTATACAGAAAGGGTCAATACTTACGCCTATTGTGCCTTGAGGGATACCTCTGTTTCTCCCATTCAGGGCAAGGTGCTCTGGCTCTGCAGCAATGGAAGGGCATGTGATCATCAGCCCGTCCACTGATTCCTCCCGACATCCACTGCAGCGCGCATGGCATTCGGCGCCTGCGCAGTGCTACCCCGTCCGGCTCTGTCGGATCTTGGCACACAGAACAGAAGAGAGGCAGGACAAGATAGCACTGCGCACAAGGCATTCGGCGCCTGTCCTGTGCTGTCATTTCTTGCCACTCTCCTGTACTGTTGTGCTATGTAGATCCTATGCCAGTATCCATGGACGCAGCAGGATGGGGGAGCACTGCGCAGGCACCAAATGCCTTGCACGCAGTGCTGTCTTGTCCTATCTCTCTTCTGTTCTGTTGTGCTATGTACCCGTGCAGATCCGACACAGCGGAATGGGGAAGCACTGCACCGAAGCAAGATGGAGACTTGTACATGAGAATACATAAGTCCCTAACAGACAAAAAACTGTGTGAAATGATTGCTATGTAACCTATCAACAAACCTAAACATTATAAATCAGAGACAGACACCATTCTCTTACCAGATATACTTTGGCAAGGATGATGGAGTTTTAAGAGCAGTGCAGGAAGCTGAGACAGACACATGTGCTGTAGATGAATTCACTCTCAAAATTGTTGATGCTAGACAGAATAGTTAGGGCTAACCCATAATGCACCAGGATCTTAAAGGCGAAAACACTGTGTACTGCAGATAATGCTGGTGGTGCTAACCACATTAAACATCACAAAAAGAATTACATGTTACATTACAAAGGTTATTACATGTGGCACATTTACCTTTGCTTTCTCCTATTGAATTTAAATGGGCAGAACAAGCAGAGACAGGAGCTGTGCTGTTCCTCCTGAGTACATGATTCACATCCACCCACCATGAAGATTGAAAATAGCTTCTTAATGGGTGCCAGATTTCAGACATTCAAGTATTTGATATAGAAAACCTATTAAAGGATATGTTATTAGTATCTAAATAGTGAAGCCCTTTAAGTGAAATATTTTTCAAAGAGTTGGAGGAGTGCAAAGGCAGTGCTATGTTGCCTGAGCTTGGTAGAAAGTTTCTATAAATCAAAGGCACACTTCTACAATGTCGTAGTGGTATATAAGCAATACATACAGTACACACCAAAAGTTTGGACACACCTTCTCATTCAAAGAGTTTTCTTTATTTTCATGACTATGAAAATTGTAGATTCACAGTGATGGCATCAAAACTATGAATTAACACTTGTGGAATTATATACTTAACAAAAAAGTGTGAAACAATTGAATATATGTCTTCTATTCATAGGTTCTTCAAAGTAGCCACCTTTTGCTTTGATTACTGCACACTCTTGGCATTCTCTTGATGAGCTTCAAATGGTAGTCACCGGAAATGGTCTTCCAACAGTCTTGAAGGAGTTCCCAGAGATGGTTAGCACTTGTTTGCCCTTTTGCCTTCACTGTGCGGTCCAGCTCACCCCAAACCATCTCGATTGGCTTCAGGCCTGGTGATTGTGGAGGCCAGGTCATCTGGCGTAGCACCCCATCACCATCACACTTTCTTTGCCTTGCTTCATGGTGGGAACCAAGCATGTAGAGTCCATCCGTTCACCTTTTCTGCGTCACACAAAAGACACAGTGGTTGGAACACAAGATCTCAAATTTAGACTCATCAGACCAAAGCACAGATTTCCACTGGTCTAATGTCCATTCCTTGTGTTCTTTAGCCCAAACAAGTCTCTTCTACTTGTTTCCTGTCCTTAGCAGTGGTTTCCAAGCAGCTATTTTTCATGAAGGCCTACTGCAAAAAGTCTCCTCTTAACAGTTGTTGTAGAGACAGGTCTACTGCTAGAACTCTATGTGGCACTGACCTGGTCTCTAATCTGAGCTGCTGTTAACCTGCGATTTCTGAGGCTGGTAACTCGGATGAACTTATCTTCCGCAGCAGAGGTGACTCTTGGTCTTCCTTTCCTGGGCGGTCCTCATGCGAGCCAGTTTCTTTGTAGTGCTTGATGGTTTTTGCAACTGCACTTGGGGACACTTTCAAAGTTTTCCCAATTTTTCAGACTTACTAACCTTCATTTCTTAAAGTAATGATGGCCACTCATTTTCCTTTACTTAGAATTTGTATTATGGCAAGAAAAAAGCAGCTAACAGTCTATTCGGTAGAACTATCAACTGTGTATCCACCAGACGTCTGCACAACACAACTGATGGACCCAATCCCATTTATAAGGCAAGAAATCCCACTTATTAAACCTGACAGGGCACACCTGTGAAGTGAAAAACATTTCCGTTGACTACCTCTTGAAGCTCATCAAGAGAATGCCAACAGTGTGCAAAGCAGTAATCACAGCAAAAGGTGGCTACTTTGAAGAACCAAGAATATAATACATATTTTCAGTTGTTTCACAAGTGTATAATTCCACATGTGTTAATTCATAGTTTTGATGCCTTCAGTGTGAATCTACAATTTTCATAGTCATGAAAATAAAGAAAACTCTTTGAATGAGAAGGTGCGTCCAAACTTTTGGTCTGTACTGTATATGGGTCAATCAGTACTTTAAGGTTGGTAATTAATATCATGACGAAAAAATTGCCCCTTAATTGACTTGGATATTGCAACGGGTGTTTTTTTTAATGCTTGTAAGAACATAAATGTTTGTGCAGAAAATTAATATAAATGCACATCCTTTTTCTTTGGGTTTAAATTAATAGTTAATAGCAATGAAAACTTATTTTCTTAATTTGCTCTTTTCATTGTAATGAGAAAATAATGTATCTTACCCAAGTAAGGATTTCCAAGCACATATTTCCTTCTATTTCACTTTCCTCATGCTTCCTTACTGAACATAATGAAAGTCATTATCGCAGCCTGCAAATTAGTGATGTTAACTCAAGATGTACTCTGTTATATCAGATCCCACACATAATAGCTCTGTAGGCCATGCCAATCAAAAACTCATCCTTTGCTAATTAAACAAAAATTTCATATGCTCATGTAGGCTCCAGAAATTCTTGCACTCAATCAAATTATAAGGACATTGTTCCTTATTATGTCCAGCCAGTCTAACAGCAGATGCAGGAATGTTTGCAGGTTTTCCAATGTTAACATAGAATAGTGCATAGTTTAAGACTTTGTTTTCCACTTGGGCAAATCCCTTTATATTAGATCAATTTCTCATTAGAAATGTAATCACTTGTAGTCTAACTGCTGCATTCCTCAGTGATCTAGTTGTAACCTGTTGAAGAGCCTGGAAACAAGTTTTGACCCATAGTGTCACCACAGTTAGAGTCGTATTTGGCATTCATGGTGCCCTATTCACTTTAAGTGGTCATGTCTCATACCGATAAGTCAGACTATGAATATGTGCACATGACATCTATTTCAGGTAGATCTGCTAAATAACCCACCTTAATGCCACTAAACGCTAAACTGAAAGAATACAGTATATGCACTTTGGCGTGAAAATACTAACCTGCTTATATGTTTAAACTGGCAGGTCTCACACTGCAATCCACAAAAGCTGACAGGATGATGAGCAGTAACGTCATAAGCCTATCGCAGTTCAAAGCAGCCTGGTCACATTGAAGGTAGCATGTAAGCCAGCTGCTGTGACCTGGGGTAACCATGCTGATGTCACCACTCATCACTACTGCTGGTTCTCGCGCAACCCTCTGTGTGACCCAGCCACTGTGAACTGCGGTAACCTTATGGAGTCACCACTTGTCACATTGTGGATTCTTGTGCTACCAGCTGTGTGACCCGGCTGCTGTGAACTGCGGTAACCTTATGGAGTCACTACTTGTCACACTGTGGATTCTCGTGCTACCAGCTGTGTGACCTGGCCGCTGTGAACTGCGGTAACCTTATTGAGTCACCACTTGTCACACTGTGGATTCTCGTGCTACCAGCTATGTGACCCGGCCGCTGTGAACTGTGGTAACTTTATGACCTGCATGGGAGTTTTTTGGAGAATATAATGATGAACAATGTCTTTATTTCTTCCTCTAATGTTATGTCTTTCAGGTTGCCATTTGTAGACCAAGTTGGAATTTGTGGACTATTTTAAGCTTATGGCTTTTTTTTTCCACTTTTTAAATAAATTGGAGAACAAGGGCTAGAGTCAAGTAGTGTTTTTTCAAATGCAATTTTTTTTGAGCGTTGATTTATCTTTTTACTTACTGGGCTAGTAATGAGGGTCTCTGATAGACGCCTCTCCATTACTAAACCATGGGCTTGAGTCCAGCTGACATTACACAGCTGACATGACCTCCAAAAATATTGACCTCATTTCCACTGCATCAGGGCAATCAGGAAGAGCTGTGCAAAGTCCCATAATTGGCGCATCTAATGGCTGTGGGCTGTTATTTTTAGACTGGGAAGGGCACAATGGACCATGGAAAGGCCATGGACCTTCCCAGGCTGAGAACACCAGCCCCCACCTGTCAGCTTTACCTTTGTTGGTTAGGCCGGGTTCACAACACGGCATGATCAGATCCGGGGCTGTCCGGTCTAAACCAGACATAATACAGCCTTATGGGGCCTAGGAAAGTCTCCAGGTCGACGGCTGTACCCTGCACCTGAGTCGCACCCTCCAGGATCAGCTATGGTTCCCAACTCTAGGAGCCATCTTAACCCCTGCATCCGGCCACAGGCTCTCATACATTCAGTCAGAGGGACAGGTGCCTCCCCCATGGAGAAGTACAGGCCTCCCTCTCGTCCCAAAGGGACAGAATGCCTCTGACTACACATCCTTACTGGCTCGATGTTTCACAAAGACTGAACTCTCTTACCAAGCACAGAACCGGGTCTAGCAACCTGAGTTACCGGGTACACCAGGTGTCCCCCAAGATCTCCTCCAGCACATGTTTCACCCCATGCCTGAGAAAGCATCCTCCAGGGTCGGCCACGGTTCCCCAACTCCAGGAGCCCTCACAACCCGTTGTCTGGCTAAAGGCTTGGCACACCTCAATCAGAGGAACAGGATTCCTCTGACACAACCTCATATCTCTGAGGTCTGGACTGTTCTGATCCCCATTGTTACCCTGCACTCTGCTCCAGCCAGCTTGTTCACATGGCTGCCACACCCACACCTGGGAACTGTCAGCAATTAGCACACACTTCTCTCTCGGTTCCGCTCATAAGTCTCTTCAACCCCTTAACCCATTGTGTACTGGTCAGGTCTAACAGCATTTACACCGAGTAAAACAGCCTGATGTGAACAGGCTCTTGTGCTGTATGCCATCAATGAACTAATATGCCAGGCCATACCTCACAAAGCCCATGTGATGCACCCCGGCCATGGGGCACCATGCCGGCTGTGCCTCACAGTACCTTAAATTTTGCTCCTTTTCTCTATTCTTAATTTGTATGTCTTTGTTTTATATTATTTTTATATGTGTGTCTATATGCATGTATATACTGTATCTGTGAAAAACATGGGTAGAACACAATACGTGAAACACAGACTTCTGCATGAGGCTTTCGTCTGACTTACAAGTTGGGGGCGTGACTACCTTAAGTCCTTAGGGCAGCATGAACGCCAAATACGGCCCTGCCGCTATTCTTGACTATATTGGTGTACACATGCATGCTGTGATTTATTTTTTTTTAAACCTTGGTCTGAGAACCACGTTGGACAGGTGCAGTGCCTCTTTGGATAACATTGGTCTGAGTGTAATGGAATGTTTTGTTGAATTTCATTTGGACTAAAAATACGGCCATCTGCACGATCTCTTAAGGTGCGACAAGATGGTTGTAAACATGGTTACCTGGTTAGGGGCCCACTCCAAAGTTTCATCCCCCACCCAAGTCAAACCCCTAGCTATGCCTCTGCCAAAGACACAGGTGTGTTTGTCAATGGGCCTAAAATAGGTCTAATTTAATAATCTACAAAACCTGATATGGAGAAAAATATACCTGGGACAAGTTTGTAACAACACCGAATGAGTTCTAATGAAGCATCTTTTGTTGAGTATTTTTCTGTAAATCTTCCAGTATAGCAGATGCATTTTCTGAATGCATCATATATTTTTGTCATACAACAGCAATATTTATTATACCAAACATTACTAAACATACTGCTCATTTTATTATTCTTTATATCTACTTCAGGGGCGGATCTATCCCATGTGCAACCGATGCATTGAACTGGAGCCCCGGAGGTGGAGGGGGCCCTGCAGGTCGTGAATTAATGAGGGAGATCTGACCCTGGGGCCCCATTTCCAGATCACCTTAATTAATTCACAATCTGCAGGGGTCACCTCCACCTCCAGAGCCCCCGCGGCCAGATCGCCCTCTTTACATATATATATATATATACATATATATATATATATATATATATATATATATATATATATATATATATATATATATATAAAAGAGAAGAAAAAAAAACTGCACAGCACTCACAGACAATGTGAACTGGTGCCAGCAGGGATGCTGGGTCAATATACTAGTAAAAAACCTTGCAGCACTCAGCTACTACCAGTGGCGGATTATAATGAGGTCAATATGGGCTTTTGCCCCGGGCCCAATGGTGTCTAGGGGCCCGCAGTCCAGGGGGTAAATTGCCCCATTATAATCCGCCACGGCGCCACCAGACAGCACTCTGCACGCAGGCACAGCATCCATGAGGTGATGAGCCCTGCTACCGTAGTTGACAGGGAGCGGCAACCGCAGGGGGCCTGATGGTGGCGCGGCACCCTGCTGATGCCGCTCTCTCTCCCACAGTCCCGGCCGCCACCGCTGTGTTACACTCTCCCCCCCGCCCGCAGTGTGAGCCCACCTGTAGCCGCACAGGATGAAAGACCTGTGCTTACAGGACCTGTGATGATGTGATGGAGGGGAGGAGTCAGGGATCACATGATCGGCTCCTCGTTATGCAGGTCTCCACTCTGTGATGGTTGTCATGGTGCTGGAGGGTGAGGAAAAGGATGAGAAGACCTGTGCTTACAGGACCTGTGATGATGTCATAGAGGGGAGGAGTCAGGGATCACATGATCAGCTCCTCGTTATGCAGTCCTCCACTGTGCTGGATGTCATGGTGTTGGATAAGGTGAAGGAGAGGATGAGATGACAGTTATGTGTGGCCCACCTGTGTGCTGTGTTACCCTCTGTGTGTGCTGTGTGGCCCCCTGTGTGTGCTGTGTGGCCCCCTGTGTGTGCTGTGTGGCCCCCTGTGTGCTGTGAAGACCCCTGTGTGTCCTGTGAGGCCCCCTGTGTGTCCTGTGAGGTCCCCTGTGTGTCCTCCTATCTGTCTTGTGTGGCCCCCTGTGTGCTGTGTTACCCTCTGTGTGTGCTGTGTGGCCCCCTGTGTGCTGTGAGGACCCCTGTGTGTCCTGTGAGGCCCCCTGTGTGTCCTGTGAGGTCCCCTGTGTGTCCTCCTATCTGTCTTGTGTGGCCCACCTGTGTGCTGTGTTACCCTCTGTGTGTGCTGTGTGGCCCCCTGTGTGTGCTGTGTGGCCCCCTGTGTGTGCTGTGTGGCCCCCTGTGTGCTGTGAGGCCCCCTGTGTGTCCTGTGAGGCCCCCTGTGTGTCTTGTGAGGTCCCCTGTGTGTCCTCCTATCTGTCTTGTGTGGCCCCCTGTGTGTGCTGTGAGGCCCCTGTGTGTCCTGTGAGGCCCCGGGGCACTTCAGCTCTGTGCCGGCGGGAAATGAGTGCGCGCGCGGTGCTCATCTCCCTGCGGCTTCCGGGCTGTCAGAGCATGACGGCGGGCCCCCTGTGTGCCCTGCGAGGCCCCCTATGTGGCCTCCTGTCTGTCCTGTGTGGCCTCCTGTGTGGTCCCCTGTGTGGCCCCCTGTGAGTCCTGTGAGGCCCCTTGTGTGTCCTGTGAGGCCCCCTGTGTGTGCTGTGTGTCCCCCTGTGTGTGCTGTATGGCCCCCTGTGTGTGCTATGTGGCCTCCTGTCTGTCCTGCGAGGCCCCCTGTCTAGCCTGCGAGGCCCCTGTGTGTCCTGTGAGGCCCCCTGTGTGTCCTGTGAGGCCCCCTGTGTGGCTTCCTGTCTGTCTTGTGTGGCCCCGTGTGTGTGCTGTGAGGCCCCCTGTGTGTGCTGTGTTACCCTCTGTGTGTGCTGTGTGGCCCCCTATCTGTCTTGTGTGGCCCCCCTGTGTGTGCTGTGTGGACCCCTGTGTGCTGTGAGGCCCCCTGGGTGTCCTGTGAGGCCCCCTGTGTGTCCTGTGAGGCCCCCACACAGGGGTCAGGAGATTTACAGTGTGGATGTAGCAGAGCCGAGTGTGTACTAGGTGTATGGAGCGGAGCTGTGTGTGTACGTGGTGTATGGAGCGGAGCCGTGTGTGTACGAGGTGTATAGAGTGGAGCTGAGTGTGTACGAGGTGTATGGAGCGGAGCCGTGTGTGTACGAGGTGTACGGAGCAGAGCCGCTTGTGTAACTAGGTGTATGGAGTGGAGCGATGTACGGAGCAGAGCTGAGTGTGTACGAAGCAGAGCCGCGTGTACAAGGTGTACGGAGCAGAGACGCGTGTGTACGAGGTGTACGGAGCGGAGCCGTGTGTGTATGAGGTGTATGGAGCGGAGCCACATGTGTACGAGGTGTATGGAGCGGAGCCGTGTGTGTACGAGGTGTATGGAGCGGAGCCTGTGTGTGTATGAGGTGTATGGAGCGGAGCCTCATGTGTATGAGATGTACGGAGCAGAGCTGAGTGTGTACGAAGCAGAGCCGCGTGTACAAGGTGTACGGAGCGGAGCCACGTGTGTACGAGGTGTACGGAGCGGAGCCACGTGTGTACGAGGTGTATGGAGCGGAGCCGAGTGTGTACAGGGTGTATGGAGCAGAGCTGCGTGTGTACGAGGTGTACAGAGCCAAGCTGCATGTGTACGAGGTGTACAGAGCCAAGCCGCATGTGTACGAGGTGTATGGAGCGGAGCCGAGTGTGTACAAGGTGTTCGGAGCAGAGCCGTGTGTGTATGAGGTGTACGGAGTGGAGCCAGATGTGTATGAGGTGTACGGAGCAGAGCCGAGTGTGTACGGAGGAGAGCCGCGTGTGTACGGAGCAGAGCCGTGTGTGTACAAGGTGTACGGAGTGGAGTTGCATGTGTACAAGGTGTACAGAGCAGAGCCACGTGTGTACGAGGTGTACGGAGCCGAGCCGCGTGTGTACGAGGTGTACGGAGCCGAGCCGCATGTGTACAAGGTGTATGGAGCGGAGCCGCGTGTGTACGAGGTGTATGGAGCGGAGCCGCGTGTGTACTAGGTGTATGGAGCGGAGCCGCATGTGTATGGAGCCGAGCGTGTACGAGGTGTTCAGAGCAGAGCCGAGTGCGTAAGAGGTGTACGGAGCGAAGCCGAGTGTGTATGAGGTGTATGGAGCGGAGCCGAGTGTGTATGAGGTGTACGGAGCGAAGCCGAGTGTGTATGAGGTGTATGGAGCAGAGTTGAGTGTGTACTAGGTGTACGGAGCGGAGCCATGTATGTATGGAGCATGTGGAGCTGTGTGCTTACAAGGTGTGCGTACCGGTGGTAGCTGCTTGCGGATGTTGCTCCCACTCCTATAGTCCCAGCGGCCTCTGCTGGCAGCATTGTTCTCCCGAGTCCCGGCTGCCGCTGTCCGCCCTGCTATGCTGATTCTGCCGGGCCCGACCGGGCTTTGCTGAATCCTCCTACTCTAGGAGGACCCAGACCCAGGCAGGCAGCTGATCTCGACTGAGGCTGAGCAGACTCCTCCGTCCTCCTGACTGAGTCTGTGTCTCACCCGCCGACCGCCGTCCACCACCTCCTGGGTCGCCGCCTGCATGAAGAGAGGGAGTCTGAGGAGAGGGACCGTCACCTAATGCCGACACAGAGCACAGAGAGGACGTGCCTGTGTGACAGAGAGGTGAGTGATATGTCCACTCCTGACTCCTGCCCTGCTGCTGCAGCTGCTGCCTGTGGCTGTGCTCTGTGTGTGCACTGCCAGCCAGACCTGGTGGCTGCTGCATGGCAGGGAGGACTCAGTCAGTGTAAAGAAAGAATGTAAGCAGTAATTAAATGATTTGTGTACTAAGGCCCCTTTCACATCTTTTTTTTTTCAGATTGTGGCAGATCCGGCAGATTTACCGCATCTGCCGACTAACGGCCGCACTTGCGGCACACTTGCGGCAAGCCCCATGCATTGTTTATGGGGCTTGCGGTTTGGTGCGGCAAGTGCGGTTCTGCTGGGTGCGGCAAGTCCGGCATTTGCGGCGGTGGAAAAAAAAACGCCGCTGACCGCGTTGTCATCCATCGTCGCAACGGCTGTTAGGCAGTAAATGTGGTAAATCTGCTGGATCTGACGCAATTTGAAAGACACGGTGATGTGAAAGGGGCCTAACGAACGCTGCTTTCACATCAGTGTTTAGCTGATGTTTGGGCCGTTCCAGCAGGTGGCGCCGCATGTGCCGGATCGTCCGCCTAACAGCCGACTTGCGGCCCGGATGCGGCAAGCCCCATGCATTGTCTATCACAAGTGCGGTTCTGCTGAGTGCGGCAGATCAGGCACTTGTGGCCGCTAAAAAAAAACTCTACAAGTGGTGTTTTTTTTTCGCGGCTGCAAGTGTCGAATCTGCCGCACACGGCAGAACCGCACTTGCCGCACCGGACCGCAAGCCCCATAGACAATGCATAAGGCTTGCCGCATCTGGACCGCAAGTCGGCCATTAGGCGGCTGATCCGGCGCCACCTGCCGAATCAGCCGCACATCAGCAAAACAGCTGATGTGAAAGGCCCCTTAATCACTGGAGTGGTGTGCCCCACCATCTTGGATAATACAGAAACATGTGAAATGGCTATACATGGTGTATCATTTGCCCCTCTAATAAGTGGCTATCTTGCTTGGATCATGTACGTATGCAGTCCATGCATTCATGATTCAAGAAAAATATCCACATAGAGGGGCACATACAACATGTAGAGGTATTTCACATGTCTATCCAAGGTGGAGGGGTAGTGGGTGCACACAATGTGTATTTTGTGATTTTTTTACCTCAGTTTTTGTAAGGCCTCAGGCACAAGCTGAGTATTTGGTCAGTTTTTTCCTCAGTATCTGTAAAGCCTATTGCACATGCTGAGTATTTGGTGGGTTTTTACCTCAGTATCTGTAAGGCCTCGTGCACACGCTGAGTATTTGGTGAGTTTTTACCTCAGTATTTGTAAGACCTCGTGCACACGCTGAGTATTAGGTGAGTTGTTACCTCAGTATCTGTAAGGCCTCGTGCACACGCTGAGTATTTGGTGAGTTTTTACCTCAGTATTTGTAAGACCTCGTGCACACGCTGAGTATTTGGTGAGTTTTTACCTCAGTATCTGTAAGGCCTCGTGCACACGCTGAGTATTTGGTGAGTTGTTACCTCAGTATCTGTAAGGCCTCGTGCACACGCTGAGTATTTGGTGAATTTTTACCTCAGTATATGTAAGACCTTGTGCACACGCTGAGTATTTGGTGAGTGTTTACCTCAGTATATGTAAGACCTTGTGCACACGCTGAGTATTTGGTGAGTTTTTACCTCAGTATATGTAAGACCTTGTGCACACGCTGAGTATTTGGTGAGTTTTTACCTCAGTATATGTAAGACCTTGTGCACACGCTGAGTATTTGGTGAGTTTTTACCTAGTAATTGTAAGGCCTCATGCACACACTGAGTATTTGGTGAGTTTTTACCTCAGTATATGTAAGGCCTCGTGCACACACTGAGTATTTGGTGAGTTTTTACCTCAGTATATGTAAGACCTTGTGCACACGCTGAGTATTTGGTGAGTTTTTACCTCAGTATATGTAAGACCTTGTGCACACGCTGAGTATTTGGTGAGTTTTTACCTAGTAATTGTAAGGCCTCATGCACACACTGAGTATTTGGTGAATTTTTACCTCAGTATCTGTAATGGTGGGTTTACACACACCAATCATTGTATCCAATCTCTGAACCAATCTCTGGTTGCAGTGAAATCATGGACACATAGTTCCATTTTGTGGCTGTGTACAACATGGAGCAATCTGTCCATGATTTCACTGCAACCAGAGATTGGTTCAGAGATTGGATACAATGATTGGTGTGTGTAAACCCACCATTAGGCCTCGTGCACACGCTGAGTATTTGGTGAATTTTTACCTCAGTATCTGTAAGGCCTCGTGCACACGCTGAGTATTTGGTCAGTTTATACCTCAGTATTTGTAAGGCCTTGTGCACACGCTGAGTATTTGGTCAGTTTATACCTCAGTATTTGTAAGGCCTCGTGCACACGCTGAGTATTTGATTTTTTTTCCCCTCAGTATCTGTAAGGCCTTGTGCACACGCTGAGTATTTGGTCAGTTTATACCTCAGTATTTGTAAGGTCTCGTGCACACGCTGAGTATTTGGTGAGTTGTTACCTCAGTATCTGTAAGGCCTTGTGCACACGCTGAGTATTTGGTGAGTTTTTACCTCAGTATCTGTAAGGCCTCGTGCACACGCTGAGTATTTGGTGAGTTGTTACCTCAATATCTGTAAGGCCTCGTGCACACGCTGAGTATTTGGTGATTTTTTTTCCCCTCAGTATCTGTAAGGCCTCCTGCACACGCTGATGCTGCATTATAAGAAACAAGCTATTATGCCCTGAATGCCCCTGTACACAGAATAAATAACTTATAAAAATCTAGCACCCTGTATTCTAACCTATTACCAGTCCAAAATTCTTGCTTGCAGATTGGTCCATTCAGCCTCTCCTCGCCGTCTGACAGCCTCTTCTTCTGAATGATATGGATCACGCCTTTGTTATCCATGTCTCACTTTCCCATCTCACGTCTGTGCAGATGCCTCTCCAGCTTGCGCAAACGCACCGTGCTCTGCCCTACTGCAGCTACAATGTAAAACTCATCTACTCATGCGCGAATCGCAGGGGTCTCTGCACATGGCTCCAGGCTCCCAGTCTTCTGCGTGTAATGTATGGTGACATTACTGAGATTTTAAACTTGTAGGATAACCCCATGATGGAGCACATTGCACCTGCACAAGCTGGAGAGGTATGGGCATAGCATAGGCAATGGAAAAATTGGACGTGGTCACGTGGATAACACAGGTGGCAGGAGGCGTTATCTACATCATTCAGAAGAAGACTCTGTCGGACCGCGAGGAGGCGGGACGGACCAATCTGCAAGCAAGTCCATTGGACCAGTAACAGGTGATTATCATTCAGGGGGCACACTGATCGAGATATTTATAAGTTATTTATTCTGAGTACAGGGGCAGTCAGGGCATAGTGGCCGCCTCCTAATGGACTGTTCAATACTATGGCTTAAAGTGGTTTTTTTTTTCCTCCTAACTGAATGGTAAATTGACTAGGATCAATGGATGTTTGACAGGTTAGAGTTTCACTCAGCAACTATTTTTCTGGAATAATCTATTTCAGGTATATGATAACCTCCGTCACATGACTCCCGCGACCCCGTCACATGACCCCGTCACATGACCCCCGTGACCCTGTCACATGACCCCCGTGACCCCGTCACATGACCCCCATCACATGACCCGGGGGGGGGGGGGGCCCACAGAGTCTGAACAGCCCCGGGCCCTGGCTACCCTTAATCCACCCCTGGCTACTACCAATGATGTACACATGCTGACAATCTGTATATATATATATATATGAGAAAAAATTTAAAAACTTACGTTTTTTTCAAAATACTCAAAATTCTTATTTTTTTTTAAATCTGAAGTTCTTAATACACACATTGACCTCCACCTCCAGAGCCCCGCGGCCAGATCGCCCTCTTTTACAAGGTCTCTGTGTCGGGACCCGGGCAAGAAGTGTTCCCACAGCGCTGCGGAAAGCAGGAGTGTTTCCTGCTTCCTGCTGGGCACTAATCACTGTGACACAGGCACGCACCTGTGTTATTTGAAAAGACCTGGCAGGAGAGAAGAAGAGTGGTGCCACGGGAGCTAGAGGTGAGTGACTTTTTTTTTTTCTTTTTTCCTTCCATGATCCATCAATAGACTGGCCACTGGGGAGAATAGACTGGCTGCTGAGGACAATAGGCTGGCCACTGGGGACAATAGACTGGCCACTGGGCACAATAGACTGGCCACAGGGCACAATAGACTGGCCACTGGGGACAATAGACTGGCCACTGGAGACAATAGACTGGCCACTGGGGACAATAGACTGGCTGCTGGGGGCAATAGGCTGTCCACTGTGGACAATAGACTCGCCACTGGGGACAATAGGCTGGCCACTGGGGACAATATGGAGAAGGAGTGTGAAGGGGATAGACAGCGCCCCCAAACGTGCTGTATACCCCCAAATGTGCTGTATACTTCTCCAAATGTGCTGTATACCCCCAAAACAAGCTGTATTCCTCCACTGCTGTATACCCCCAAACGTGCTTTATACCCCCAAATGTGCTGTATACTTCCACTTCTGTACACCCCCCAAATGTGCTGTATACCCCCACTGCTGTATGCCCCCAAATGTACTGTATACCCCCACTGCTGTATACCTCCCAAACATGCTGTATACCACCCAAATGTGCTGTATACGCCCACTGCTGTATACCCTCAAACGTGCTTTATACTCCAAACGTGCTGTATACCCCCCAAACATGCTGTATACCCCCACTGCTGTATACCCCCAAACATGCTATATACCCCCACTGTTGTATACCCCCCAAACATGCTGTATATCCCCAAACGTGCTGTATACCCCTACTGCTTTATACCCTCAAACGTGTTGTATTCCCCCACTACTGTATACCCCTAATATGCCGTATACCCCCCAAATGTGCTTATACCCCCACTTCTGTGTACCCCAAACCCCAGTGCTGTGCCCCCCACTGCTGTATGTGCCTGTATAATGTGTATGTCTACATATGTCCGTGTATATGACTGTATACCGTATATGTATGCCTGTTTACATGTATTTATGTGAATTTGTCTTAAAAAAAAAAAAAAATATTATATATATATATATATATAAAGAGAAAAAAAAAAAAAACTGCACAGCACTCACAGACAATGTGAACTGGTGCCAGCAGGGATGCTGGATCAATATACTAGAAAAAAACCTTGCAGCACTCAGCTACTACCAATGATGTACATATGCTGACAAGCTATATATATGAGAAAAAATTTAAAAACTTACGTTTTTTTCAAAAAACTCAAAATTCTTATTATTTTTTTTTAAATCTGAAGTTCTTAGTACACACATTGGCCAATGTCTGCTTGCTCGTCGACTGCGACAAAGTGACTTCAGGTCCGACGAGTCCTATCGCTGACACCAAAGTCCTCCTTGTCCACCCTACCCCTCTACTAAGTGGGCGGACACCATCTAGACCCTAGATCACCTGTGTGCAACGAGGGTGCACATTGCAGTAATGGAGCCAGCCACTCCACACGATACAAAAGAGAAAAAAAAAAAAAAAAACTGCACAGCACTCACAGACAATGTGAACTGGTGCCAGCAGGGGTGCTGGATCAATATACTAGAAAAAAACCTTGCAGCACTCAGCTACTACCAATGATGTACATATGCTGACAAGCTATATATATGAGAAAAAATTTAAAACACAGAGACCTTGTAAAAGAGGGCGATCTGGCCGTGGGGGCTCTGGAGGTGGAGGCCAATGTGTGTATTAAGAACTTCAGATTTAAAAAAAAAATAAGAATTTTGAGTATTTTGAAAAAAACGTAAGTTTTTAAATTTTTCTCATATATATAGCTTGTCAGCATATGTACATCATTGGTAGTAGCTGAGTGCTGCAGTTTTTTTCTAGTTTTTTTTCTAGTATATATATATATATATACACAGTATATATAACAAGAAACCCTCATTAACCTACAGGTGATCGAGGGTCTAGATGGAGTCTGTCCACTGAGAAGTGGGGGGTGGACAAGGAGGATAGGGATATCAGAGTAGGACTCATCAGACCTGAAGTCACTTTGGCCAATGTCTGCTTGCTCATCAACTGCGACAATGTTTGTACTAAGAACTTCAGATATAAAAAATTAGAATTTTTGAGTTTTTTGAAAAAAAACGCAAGTTTTTAAACTTTTTCCTCATATACATATAGCTTATACCATTTGTACATCATTGGCAGTAGCTGTGTGCTGCAAGAATTTTTTTCAAATTTTTTCAGCGCCACTGTTTGCCGGGATATGCAGGGAACCCGCCGCCCCCATCTCGCCTCTCCCCTCACGCCCCCACCTCGCCTCCCCCTCGCTTCCCGCTGTCCTTACCCATCTGTACACAGCGAGGGCTGTGTGATGTCACATCAGCCCGCTCTGTGTACAGACGGGAGAGAACAGTGGGAGGCGAGGGGGATACTGCCCCGCCTTCCACCCTACCCGCATCCATACTGCCCCCCTCGGCTCCCGCTGTTCTCACCCGTCACTGCAGTCATGTGACAGAGCGGTCTGATGTGACATCACACAGCCCGCCCTGTCACATGACAACTAGAGAAGACGCAGGCTGAGAACAGCGGGAGGCGAGGGGGATCTGGCCCCCCTTGCCCTATCCTGCCCCACTCACTCCAATCTGCCCCGCTGGCTCCATCCTGCCCGCTTGCTCCATCCTGTCCCCCGGCTCATCCTGCCCCGCTTGCTCCATCCTGCCCCCCTGGCTCCATCCTGCCCCCCAGGCTCCATCCTGCCCCGCTGGTTCCATCCTGCCCCGCTCGCACCATCCTGCTCCGCTCGCACCATCTTGCCCCACTGGTTCCATCCTGCCCTGCCGGCTCCATCCTGCCCTGCTGGCTCCATCCTGCCCCACATCCACCATCATCCTGCTCCTCTGGCTCCATCCTGCTCATCCGGCTCCATCCTGCCCCCTGCCTCCATCCTGCCCCCCCACCACTATCCTGCCCCGCTCGCCACCATCCTGCCCCCCGCCAACATCCTGCCCTGCTCGCTCCATCCTGCCCCACCTCGCTCCATCCTGCCCCCCCGGCTCCATCCTGCCCCCCCTGCCTTCATCCTGCCCCCCTGGCTCCATCCTGCCCCACTCGCTCCATCCAGCCCCCGCCACCATCCTACCCCCCTGCGACCATCCTGCCCCCTCAATCCTGCCCCCCCGCCACCATCCTGCTCCTTCAGCTCCATCCTGCTCCTCCAGCTCCATCCTGCCCCGCTCGCTCCATCCTGCCCCCGACACCATCCTGCTCCGCTCGCTACCATCGTGATCCGCTTGCTCCATCCTGCCCCCCCGCCACCATCCTGCCCCGCTCACCACCATCCTGCCCCCCCGCCACCATCCTACGCCTCCGGCTCCATTCTGTCCCGCTCGCTTCCTCCTGACCCCCGCCAGTATCCTGCCCCGCTTGCTCCATCCTAGCCCCCGCCACCATCCTGCCTCCCGCCACCATCCTGCCCCACTCGCTCCATCCTGCCCCCGGGCTCCATCCTGCCCCGCCGGCTCCATCCTGCCCTGCTCGCTCCATCCTGCCCCCCTGGCTCCATCCTGCCCCGCTCGCTCCATCCTGCCCCGCCACCATCCTACCCCTCAATCCTGCCCCCCCCCGCCACCATCCTGCTCCTTCAGCTCCATCCTGCTCCTCCGGCTCCATCCTGCCCCCCCCACCATCCTGCTCCGCTCGCTACCATCCTGCCCCCCCACCGCCATCCTGCCCCGCTCACTCCATCCTGCCCCGCTCACCACCATCCTGCCCCCCCGCTACCATCCTGCTCCACCGGCTACATTCTGCCCCGCTCGCTCCCTCATGACCCCCACCACCATCCTGCCCCGTTTGCTCCATCCTACCCCCGCCACCATCCTGCCTCCCGCCACCATCCTGCTCTGCTCGCTACCATCCTGCCCCCCCCGCCGCCATTCTGCCCCGCTCACTCCATCCTGCCCCGCTCACCACCATCCTGCCCCCCGCCACCATCCTGCTCCACCGGCTCCATTCTGCCCCGCTCGCTCCCTCCTGACCCCCGCCACAATCCTGCCCCGCTCGCTTCATCCTGTCCCCCTGGCTCCATCCTGCCCCGCCGGCTCCATCCTGCCCCGCTCGCACCATCCTGCTCTGCTCGAACCATCCTGCCCCGCCGGTTCCATCCTGCCCGCCGGCTCCATTCTGCCCCCCCATCCAGCACCATCCTGCTCCCCCGGCTCCATCATGCTCCTCCGCCTCCATCCTGCCCCCCCAACACTATCCTTCCTCGCTCACCACCATCCTGCCCCCCACCACCATCCTGCCCCGCTCACTCCATCCTGCCCCCCTGGCTCCATCCTGCCCCCCTGGCTCCATCCTGCCCCGCTCGCTCCATCCTATCCCCGACACCATCCTACCCCCCCGCCACCATCCTGCCCCACTCGCTCCATCCTGCCCTGCTTGCTCCATCCTGCCCCCCGCCACCATCCTGCCCCGCTCACTCCATAATGCCCCGCTCGCCACCATTTTGCTCCTCCGGCTCCATTCTGCCCCGCTCGCTCCCTCCTGACCCCCGCCACCATACTGCCCCCTGCCACCATCCTCTGCTCTGCTCGAACCATCCTGCCCCGCCGGTTCCATCCTGCCCCGCCGGCTCCATTCTGCCCCCCCCCGGCTCCATTCTGCCCCCCCATCCACCACCATCCTGCTCCTCCGGCTCCATCATGCTCCTCCGCCTCCATCCTGCCCCCCCAACACTATCCTTCCTCGCTCACCACCATCCTGCCCCCCCACCACCATCCTGCCCCGCTCACTCCATCCTGCCCCGCTCGCTCCATCCTATCCCCGCCACCATCCTACCCCCCCGCCACCATCCTGCTCCTTCAACCCTGCCCCCCCACCACCATCCTGCTCCTCCAGCTCCATCTTGCTCCTCCGGCTCCATCCTGCCCCGCTCGCTCCATCCTCCCCACCCGCCACCATCCTGCTCCGCTCGCTACCATCCTGCCCCACTCGCTCCATCCTGCCCTGCTTGCTCCATCCTGCCCCCCGCCACCATCCTGCCCCGCTCACTCCATAATGCCCCGCTCGCCACCATTCTGCTCCTCCGGCTCCATTCTGCCCCGCTCGCTCCCTCCTGACCCCCGCCACCATACTGCCCCCTGCCACCATCCTGCCCCGCTCACCACCATCCTGCCCCCCCCGCTACCATCCTTCTCCTCCGGCTCCATCCTGCCCCGTTCACTCCATCCTGCCCCGCTCACTCCATCCTGCCCAGCTCACTGCATCCTGCCCCGTTCGCTCCATCCTGCCCCGCTCTCTCCATCCTGCCCCACTCGCCACCATCCTGCCTCGCTCGCCTTCATCCTGCCCTGCTCGCCTTCATCCTGCCCTGCTCGCTCTATCCTGCCCACCCATCCTGCTCCTTCGGCTCCATCCTGCTCCTCTGGCTCCATCCTGCCCCGCTCACTCCATCCTGCCCCCCCCGCCACCATCCTGCCCCGCTCACTCCATTCTATCCTGCCCTGCTCACCACCATCCTGCCCCCCCCCCGCCACCATCCTGCTCCTCCGGCTCCATTCTGCCCCACTTGCTCCATCCTGCCCCCTGCCACCATCCTTCGCCATGCCACCATCCTGCCCCTCTCGCTCCATCCTGCCCCTTCCCCCGGCTCCATCCTGCCCCGCTCACTCCATTCTATCCTGCCCCCCCCCCGCCACCATCCTGCTCCTCCGGCTCCATTCTGCCCCACTTGCTCCATCCTGCCCCCCCGCCACCATCCTGCCCCGTGCCACCATCCTGCCCTCTCGCTCCATCCTGCCCCTTCCCCGGCTCCATCCTGCCCGCTCGCTCCATCCTGCCCCCCCGCCACCATCCTGCCACCCCCCCCCACATGCCACCATCCTGCTCCTCCGGGTCCATCCTGCCCCACTCACTCCATCCTGCCTCGCTCCCTCCATTCTGCCCTTCTCCCTCCATTCTGCCCCCCACTGTTTTTGCTCCCCGGCCTCCATCTGTTCCCCCTCCACCTCCATCCTGCCCCTTCTCCGCCTCCATCCTGCCCCCCTCTGGCTCCATCCTGCCCCCACCTCCATCCTGCCCCCCGGCTCCATCCTGCCCCCCGGCTCCATCCTGCCCCCCTAGCTCCATCCTGCCCCCCTCCCCGCTCCATCCTACCCCACTCGCTCCATCCTGCCCCCCCTCCACCCCCGTCACCATCCTGCCCTCTGCTCCATCCTGCCCCCCAGCAGTTAGCGGTCATGTGGCAACGACGGGTCCTAAAGGCCTGTAGAACCTAGAAGACGGAGGTGGAGCGAGCCGGGGGACAGGTGAGTATCCTCACAGAGGATTTTTTTACTTTTACTGTGGAGCGGGGGGTCACGGGGAGCGGAGTATCGCTATATACCATAGTGCTGCTATACATGTACTGTAATGTACCACCATATACCATAGCGCTGCTATACATGTACTGTAATGTACCGCCATACACTATAGTGCTGCTATACATGTACTGTAATGTACCGCCATATACTATAGTGCTGCTATACATGTGCTGTAATGTGCCACCATATACCATAGCGCTGCTATATATATATATGTAGTTCACTCGCGTTTACTTAACAAGTTCTGTCAGTCACAGTATGTCAACTATACATATTCTAGAATACCTGATGCGTTAGAATCGGGGCCACCATCTAGTATATATATATATATATATTTTTTTACGGATGAGCGAGTATGCTTGTCACTACTCAGTACTCGCACGAATATCTCGGGACTCGGGGTACTCGGAGAGTACCGAGTAGTCTCGTGATACTCTTGCAATGCTCGGGGTCCACCTCCCTGCAGAGCCAGCCCGCAAGCAGGGATTGGCTAACAGCCACTGTAAAGCCACAGCTCTGTTGGTTGTGGCTTTACAGTGATTGGCTGGCCGCACAGCGTGATCAAGTCTTTATAAGACCTGACCGCGCTGTACTCATCACTCTGCTCCACAGACAGGTAAAAATGGTCACCGCACCAGGTGAACTCATGGGCTCTATATATATCCTTTCCAGCCCGTCCCCGGACGCACGTCCAGTCTAGAGAGTCTTCATCCAGGTAATGTCACATACCAGCAGGAAGGACCGCGCCACAGGCATGGGTAGCGATTAAAAAATAAACTTCTTTATTCCATGGTCGTGCAGCAAGGTTTCGACCAACCACATGTGGGCTTGATAAAGACCACGCGTGGTTGGTCGAAACGTTGCTGCACGACTATGGAATAAAGAAGTTTATTTTTTCATCACTACCCATGCCTGTGGCGCTGTCCTTCTTACTGCTCCCCAGACAGTTAGTGTAGGGAGAGGTGCTGCTGACTGAGGGACAGATTTGTGGCCTTTCAGCTAGTGTAGGCGCAGGGCTGCCAATCTAATTACCACAACAGTCCTTCTGAGGACTAATATAGCTGTATACAGGCAGGCAGGGAGGCAGGGTATATAGCAAACTTTGTTGTGCCAGTATACCAGCCTGCATCACATCTGGGGCTGGTGGACAGGCTGGAAATCTCATCCATCCCAAAAAAGTGCTTTTAGGGATTAATTTAACTCTCTATAGGCAGGAGTGGGTTGTAGCGGAAATTAGGATACAAAACACTCTGTATTCTCGTCAGCATTTGTGTCTGACCGGTACACCTGCTGGGATTTAATTTCTAATCTCAGTGTCCAGCTAAAAAACAACTCTTGTCTGCATTCATTTAGCATCTTAGTGCGGCAGGAGTGGCTTGTAGCTCCAAGTAGTATACGCCAAAACACGGTATACACGTCAACGTTTGTGTCTGACCATTCCAGCTGCCAGGATTAAACTGCTGTAATCTGTAATCTCAGTGTGCAGCTAAAAAGCATCTTTTGGACACCTTCATTTAGCTGTATACAGGCAGCACAACATTGAAAATGCGCATGGCCGGTGGTAAGGGAGAAGGAACTGGACGTGATGTTGGTGCAGGCAGAGGCCGAGGGCGTGTGCAAGCTCGAATTGTGCCACGACAAACGCCCACATCATCTTGCTCGACCTTCCTGTCCCAATTTCTAGGGGACCGCAGCAGTACACCACAATTAAACCAAGACCAGTGTCAACAGGTTGTTAGTTGGATAGCGGTAAATGCTTCCAGTCAGTTTGGCACCACCACAAACACCCTGTCTTTCACACGGTCAAGTGTCAGTAGTCGTGAGACTGGACCCCACACTCCTTCCTCCCACCATGCCGAGTGCCCGGCCCCGAACATAACTGATCACACACTTGGACACTCTGAAGAGCTGTTCACTTATCCATTCGTAGATTCTGGCCTCTCGAAAGCTCCAGTTGAAGTGGGTCATGAGGAGATCGTATGTACCGATGCACAAATATCTGAGAAGCCACGGTCTCACGAAGGCAACGGTGGGAACGTGTCTCAACAAGAGGTGGACGATGATGAGACACAATTGCCAGAAAGTCAGGAGGAGGACCAGGGTGCGGAAGTGGAAGACGACATGGTGGATGATCCAGTAACTGACCCAACCTTGCAGGAGGACATGCAGAACGAGGACAGCAGTGCACAGGGGGAGTTAGGCGTAGCATCACAACAAGCCGGAAGAAGCAGGGTGGTGGCCGCAGGCAGAAGACAGGCAACCATTCCCCGATACAACAACACGACAGAAGTTGCCAGTACAACTGTTAGGTCTTCCCGAGTCTGGCTGTTTTCTAAGGTGTCTGCAGATAATTCCAAAAAGGCCATTTGCAACACCTGCCATGTCAGCATCAGAAGGGAAAGCAAAACTAGCAGCCTGACCACCACCAGCATTATCAGGCACATGTCAGCAAAGCACCCGACTTTGTGGGATGTACACCAGAGTCCAGGAGCAGTGTCTGTGGGTGACACCGCTGCATCTTCCACTGTTGTGTGTGCAAGACAATCCCCTGTCCATACTGCATGCGAAGATGCCTCCTGTCCTTCACCTGTAGTTGCACAAGCAGAAATAGCACCATCATCAACCACATCCTTGTCCCAGCGCAGCGTTCAGTTATCCATACACCAATCTTTGGAACGCAGGTGCAAATACGCTGCCAAAGCCCCACATGCCACAGTTCTAAATGCACACATTTCACGACTGCTTGCGCTGGAAATGTTGACTTTTAGGCTAGTGGAGACGGAAGCATTCTGCAACCTGATGGCGGTGGCTGTCCCACGTTACTCGGTCCCCAGCCGCCACTATTTTTCCCGGTGTGCCGTCCCCGCATTACATAAGCACGTGTCACAAAACATCATACGTGCCCTTAACAACGCAGTTTCAGGCAAAGTCCACCTAACCACGGACACATGGACAAGTGCTTGTGGACCGGGCCGGTACATCTCGCTGACGGCACACTGGGTTAATATTCTGGAAGCCGGGACCCAGTCTGAGCTTGGGACGGAACACGTCCTTCCGACACCAAGGATTGCAGGCCCAAACTCAGTCAGAGTTTCACCCACAATGTACAGCTCCGGAACGTCATGCTCCTCCTCCTCCTTCACTTCACCCTCCACACCAGTCAAAAGCTGGAAGCACTGCAGCACTGCCTCAGCTAAGCGGCAACAGGCTGTGCTGAAGCTAATATGCGTAGGTGACAAACCCCACAATGCTGAAGAGTTGTGGACAGCTCTAAAACAGCAGGCAGATCACTGGCTCACACCACTGAACCTACAGCCAGGCATGGTCGTGTGTGACAATGGCCGGAACCTTGTGGCGGCTCTGAGGCGAGCTGACACGTTACATGCGTGGCCCATATGCTCAACCTCGCGGTTCAGCGGTATGCTAAATCCTACCCGGAGCTGTCAGATCTGTTCGTCAAAGTGCACCACCTGTGTGCCCATTTTAGAAAGTCACACTGCACATGTTGGTCAGGATTTGTGAGCAGAAGAGGGCTGCAGTGAGTACCAGCATCAACTAGGCTGTCGGTATACGGTTCAAACTCCACACATAAGACCTCAGGAGTGGACATGGATGTCTGACATATGTACCGTCCTCCAAAACTTTGAGGACTCCACCAAGATGGTGAGCGGCGATGACGCCATCATTAGCGTCACAATCCCGTTTCTCTGTCTTCTAAAACGCTCTCTGCTCAAAATCAAAGACGATGCATTGCAGGTGGAGCATGATGAGTTGCGGCAAGAAACCATAGTGGGTGATTACACACAGCCCAGCCTCATCTCATCCCAACGTGCATTGGGGGACTATGACGAGGAGGAGGAGGATGAAAAAAATAGAGCTACTTTCATGCGGAATTGATGGTAATACATGCACAACCGTCAGACCGTCGGTTCAGCGTGGATGGCCAGAGGACAGGGGAGAGGAGGAGGAGGAGGATGATGAGGACAGCATGGAAAGTCATGCTGTTGGTGAGGACCCTGAAGTCTTGCCTGTTAACAGTCTGGTGCACATGGCTGACTTTATGTTACACTGGCTGTCTCGTGACCCTCGCGTTATCAACATCTTGGCGGACACTCATTACTGGTTGGTGACACTTTTAGACACACGCTACAAGGAGAACTTTATTTCTCTTATTCCCGAGGTGGAGAGGTCTACAAAAATGCTGCAGTACCAGAAGGCCATAGTCGCGGAATTAGTCAAAAAATTCCCTTCTGAAAACGCTAGCGGCAGAGGTCACGATTCTGTGGACAACCAAGGCGTCCGGCCGAGAGAGGCACAAGTCCAATCCAGCAAAGGTAGGGGAACACTCTCAAAGATCTGGGACACTTTTCTCAGCACCTCCCGTACCACAGGCCCTGAGGTGCGGGGTTGTGTCACAAGGACTGCAAAGTTTGCGAAGATGCTGAGGGAGTACCTTGCCGATCGTACAAAAGTGCTCCTAGACTCCTCTGTGCCTTATAATTATTGGGTGTCCAAGCTGGACACGTGGCAAGAATTGGCTCTCTATGCCTTGGAAGTCCTGGCCTGCCCTGCCGCTAGCGTTTTGTCGGAGCGTGGTTTTAGTGCCGCAAGTGGAATCATTACTGGTAAACACACCCGCCTGTCAACTGAAAATGCTGACAGGCTGACTCTGATCAAGATGAACAAGGGTTGGATTGGGCCTGACTTCACCACACCACCACCAAATGATAGCGGAATTAAAATTGTGTGCAGGTAAATTGGCATGCACCTCCGCACACAAACACATGAGTACTCACTTCATGACTTTGGCTACTTGCTGTACTGCTCCTCCTTCTCCTCATCCGCCACCATCATATGATCAGTGCGACCGTGGTTCATGATGTCGCGAAAACATAATTTTTTTACATCATATTTATGATGATGATGACCCTAACCGTTCAAAAGTTAGGCAGTAGCTTCATGTATACCCCCCAGGGGCAGGGGGGTAACTACTGGCATAGCAGACGTAGTGGTCGCTTTGGGGCCCGGCGCTTGTGGGGGGCCCGGACCCAACGCCGCTACGCTGCTATCCGGTCAGCTATCTTGTGTGGTCGTCAGGTGGGGGGCTGAGAGGTCACCTGGGGGGGGCCAGGACTGCCCAGGGCCACCACCTGGATAATACAGAACATGTATTGAATTGATAATTGTGGCTTCAGTCCTTCCAAGTGGTGTATAAAGTAAATGACTACAGAGATTTTGCTGGATCTATAAAAATCTCTGTAAAAGTGTTAAAAAAAAGTGCACATATAGGTATATAATATATTCAGGCAGACATACAATTACAGGGGCACAAAAGGTTAGTGGGCACCTGCCCAGCTATTATCAAAGGGAATCCTGGTGAACTTTAGGGAGAAATAAGTCGGTGCTATATGTGGAGCTCATATATAGTACCCACACAAAGGACCTCTTTATTCTGGGTCAACTTCATCCAGATATTATTATTACATATTATACATATGTGTGTGTATATATGTAATATATATATATATATATATATATATATATATAATCCAAACCAAGGGACACCGGGCACTAGCGCGTATGTCAGATCGGGCTGTCACAGCTGTGACTTGTCTGCAGCATTTGCCTGGCGGTGCTGGCACTTATAAGTATATCCACATAGTCCAGAACAAAGAAAAGATGTCCGCACTCACCAGTAGTTAATCTTGTCGGTTTTTATTTTTCAGTCCAGTTCCATGAATCTGGTACTCAGCAGGGGAGGGGGTGCAGGGGCGCAGGACGATGGCTCGCCGTTTCGCGGTGTTATGCCGCTTCGACGGGTCCTCTATGGCGTCTGTCGTCATGTCCGGAGGTTTATTCAGCCGGCACATGACGTCACTACCGCCATAGCTAAACATAAAGTGTTATAAACATAAAAGCATTAAACAACCACTATTTACAGTGAAATGGAGTGTAACATATGCTGAATTTCCATCTATGAATTACAATCTTATTATTACAAAGTATCTTAAGACTATTAACGATTATAACTAACGCGTTACCCAGGGGATTACCGTATCAAATGTACTGTCCCCAAAGGTTGTGGCCTTTTACTACGGGATCATGCTTAGGCTATCTTTATCCATTAACCCTTTAATTACATGGCCCAATTTGAACCATCCTCAACTATTGTCAGATCATTTCCTATTGGAAACCCACAGGTATCAATCATTCCGGATCAACACCAGCAGGAACCTATACCGGAACGCTCCAACACCAGGGGATATTTTTTATAAAAATGCAGCAAGATCGTTCTTTTCATTCAGCCCAGGGGGCCACATGCTTTGGTCTCAATTATCCACCTACTTTCACGTTGAAGAAGAAACCTATGCGTATTACCACCTCTATCTGATGGTTCAATATGCTCGAGTCCTGCACAGGTTAACACATTTGCATTCCCTTCATGAGCCTCATTAATATGTTGAATCAGCCTTGGGCTTCCAATACCTGTTTTTACTGATTTTTGATGCTCCTTGAACCTTTTACACATTTCTCTTATCGTTTTGCCGACATAAAATCGTCGACATGGGCAGAAAATGACATATACCACCCATGTGGTCTTACAACCAATAAAAGACGTTACTCTGTGTACCTTATCTCCTAATTTAATTGGATTACTGATTTCGTGATTCTGACAAACACTATATTTATTTATGGCTCCTGAGATTCTGCTATACATGGGCCCATATTTAAATGAAAAGACAAACCTTTTCTTATTATCATTCTTCACAGATTTAGTATCATGCTGTGTTCCCTTAGAAACCTTACTTTTAGTCTCCTCAATTAAAGCATCTGGGTATCCTCTGCTTTTGAAGTTTCGCCCCAGTTCCAAAAACTGTTTTTCACATATCGTAGAGGTATTGTTCATCCTCTTGACTCTCAAAATTGGCTGTAAGGAAGGGCCCGTTTCGTATGGTGAGGATGGGCGCTATTAAAATGGAGTAGTGTGTTGGACGATGTGGGCTTCCTGTATAATGATCTAATAATTGTGCCCTCGTCTAGATTCAATTTTACATCTAAAAATTCAAGGCTTTTTTCTCCATAGACTGATGTGAACGACATATTGTAATTATTGTTTTCATTAAGGAAGGAGACAAAGGAGGAAAAATCCTCCTCGCCCCCGTCCCAAATAACAAATATGTCGTCCACATATCTAATAAATAATTTCATAAATTTCAAGTAGGGATTTGTATTACTGTAGACTACATGATCTTCAAAATGAGCCATAAATAAATTCGCCAAAGTGCACGAGACTGGCGTCCCCATAGCCGTACCGGCGATTTGTCTGTACCAAGTGTCATTGAAAGTGAACGCGTTGTGCGTCAAAACGAACTGCAAAGATTCACAGATAAAATTAACCAACGACATGTCTTGTCCTTCAACTTGCAGGATTTCTCGCACAACTGACACTGCCAAATCTTGTGGGATCCGGGTATAGAGGCTCTCCACATCTATGGACGCCATCTTATACCCGGATCGCCACTCAAAATTGTCCACACATTCTACAAAGTCTTTAGAGTCTTTAACGTATGAAGGAATCTTTTTAAGTAAGGGTCTTAGTAGCCAATCAACATATTGTGACAAAGGTTCAGTCACTGAACCAATCCCGGACACAATCGGGCGTCCGGGGGGGTTTTTTTTGGACTTGTGAACCTTTGGCAAATAGTACCAATAGGGTTTCCTAGGAAATTCGATGAAGAGTTTCTCTGCCTGTTTTTTCCCAATTACATTATCACTTACAGATTTCCTTAGTAGGTTTCTCAACTCGTTGTTAAATTTAAATGTGGGGTCACTAGGTAATTTGACATACGTGTCTGTAGAGCCTAATTGTCTCATGGCCTCATGGATATAATCTTTTTTGTTTAGCAAGACCACTCCTCCCCCCTTGTCTGCCTTTTTCACTAGGACGTCTTCCCATTTTAGAACAATATCCATGGCCTTCTTTTCTCCCCTAGTTAAGTTTGATCTTGGCTTTGGGTAAATCAGGGCCTCTACTTCTTTGCTTACCATTTCTTCAAAAAGATCTATGCTGTTGCCAGGTGACACTGGTGGATAAAAGTCAGATTTTACTCCTCCTGTAAAATATCCACTATTCCCATCCTCACCTTTTTCTTTTTCTTTTAATAATGTGGGGTCTAGATCAAGCAACATAGCAGCATCATCTTTTACCTCCCGTAAGGAACTCTCGTCTGCAAAAAAACCCAGGGACCCAATCTTAATTTGTTTGTTCTTATTTGTGGTGCTACCTTTCCCTTTTTCCTCCCCATTTTCCATTTTCCCGCAAGAAAAATGCTTATATAAATGTATTTTTCTTATTGCTTTATATATATATATAAGAATAAAAACAGAAATAAAAATAAAAATAACCACAATAATGAGAGCTCAAGCGAGAATGAGACAGATAATGAGTCAAATGAAAGAGAACCTATGCCCCATAGAAAAAAGAATAGGAAAAATAATCACCAAGAGGATGCCCCTTTGGAAGAAGGACAAGGAGGGGGAGAGGAAGAAGAAGGAATACCAGCGTACGGGAAGAGAAAGACTGTATCATGGAGGGAGTGAATGATACTGACGACAGTCAAATACAAATCTTTAACTTGACTGACAAAGAGATCACTCATGATATGGACAGCTTGTTCAGAAAAGGTTTAAACTTCTGTGTAGAAGAATCCTTCGACTACACGGAGTTTAAAGTAGATTTATATAAAGCAATAAGAAAAATACATTTATATAAGCATTTTTCTTGCGGGAAAATGGAAAATGGGGAGGAAAAAGGGAAAGGTAGCACCACAAATAAGAACAAACAAATTAAGATTGGGTCCCTGGGTTTTTTTGCAGACGAGCGTTCCTTACGGGAGGTAAAAGATGATGCTGCTATGTTGCTTGATCTAGACCCCACATTATTAAAAGAAAAAGAAAAAGGTGAGGATGGGAATAGTGGATATTTTACAGGAGGAGTAAAATCTGACTTTTATCCACCAGTGTCACCTGGCAACAGCATAGATCTTTTTGAAGAAATGGTAAGCAAAGAAGTAGAGGCCCTGATTTACCCAAAGCCAAGATCAAACTTAACTAGGGGAGAAAAGAAGGCCATGGATATTGTTCTAAAATGGGAAGACGTCCTAGTGAAAAAGGCAGACAAGGGGGGAGGAGTGGTCTTGCTAAACAAAAAAGATTATATCCATGAGGCCATGAGACAATTAGGCTCTACAGACACGTATGTCAAATTACCTAGTGACCCCACATTTAAATTTAACAACGAGTTGAGAAACCTACTAAGGAAATCTGTAAGTGATAATGTAATTGGGAAAAAACAGGCAGAGAAACTCTTCATCGAATTTCCTAGGAAACCCTATTGGTACTATTTGCCAAAGGTTCACAAGTCCAAAAAAAACCCCCCCGGACGCCCGATTGTGTCCGGGATTGGTTCAGTGACTGAACCTTTGTCACAATATGTTGATTGGCTACTAAGACCCTTACTTAAAAAGATTCCTTCATACGTTAAAGACTCTAAAGACTTTGTAGAATGTGTGGACAATTTTGAGTGGCGATCCGGGTATAAGATGGCGTCCATAGATGTGGAGAGCCTCTATACCCGGATCCCACAAGATTTGGCAGTGTCAGTTGTGTGAGAAATCCTGCAAGTTGAAGGACAAGACATGTCGTTGGTTAATTTTATCTGTGAATCTTTGCAGTTCGTTTTGACGCATAACGCGTTCACTTTCAATGACACTTGGTACAGACAAATCGCCGGTACGGCTATGGGGACGCCAGTCTCGTGCACTTTGGCGAATTTATTTATGGCTCATTTTGAAGATCATGTAGTCTACAGTAATACAAATCCCTACTTGAAATTTATGAAATTATTTATTAGATATGTGGACGACATATTTGTTATTTGGGACGGGGGCGAGGAGGATTTTTCCTCCTTTGTCTCCTTCCTTAATGAAAACAATAATTACAATATGTCGTTCACATCAGTCTATGGAGAAAAAAGCCTTGAATTTTTAGATGTAAAATTGAATCTAGACGAGGGCACAATTATTAGATCATTATACAGGAAGCCCACATCGTCCAACACACTACTCCATTTTAATAGCGCCCATCCTCACCATACGAAACGGGCCCTTCCTTACAGCCAATTTTTGAGAGTCAAGAGGATGAACAATACCTCTACGATATGTGAAAAACAGTTTTTGGAACTGGGGAGAAACTTCAAAAGCAGAGGATACCCAGATGCTTTAATTGAGGAGACTAAAAGTAAGGTTTCTAAGGGAACACAGCATGATACTAAATCTGTGAAGAATGATAATAAGAAAAGGTTTGTCTTTTCATTTAAATATGGGCCCATGTATAGCAGAATCTCAGGAGCCATAAATAAATATTGGCATGTCCTGGAAAAGGACAGAGATTTAAATGCTAGAGGTATAGGACCACCCATTATTGCGTACAGACGATGTCATAACCTGAAGGACCTGATGGTCCGCAATAGGATATATACAAATAGGAAAAAGACATGGTTAGAGGAAAGAAGACCAAAAGGAAATCACAGATGCAGGAATTGTAGTGTTTGTCAGAATCACGAAATCAGTAATCCAATTCAATTAGGAGATAAGGTACACAGAGTAACGTCTTTTATTGGTTGTAAGACCACATGGGTGGTATATGTCATTTTCTGCCCATGTCGACGATTTTATGTCGGCAAAACGATAAGAGAAATGTGTAAAAGGTTCAAGGAGCATCAAAAATCAGTAAAAACAGGTATTGGAAGCCCAAGGCTGATTCAACATATTAATGAGGCTCATGAAGGGAATGCAAATGTGTTAACCTGTGCAGGACTCGAGCATATTGAACCATGAGATAGAGGTGGCAATACGCATAGGTTTCTTCTTCAACGTGAAAGTAGGTGGATAATTGAGACCAAAGCATGTGGCCCCCTGGGACTGAATGAAAAGAACGATCTTGCTGCATTTTTATAAAAAATATCCCTGGTGTTGGAGCGTTCCGGTATAGGTTCCTGCTGGTGTTGATCCGGAATGATTGATACCTGTGGGTTTCCAATAGGAAATGATCTGACAATAGTTGAGGATGGTTCAAATTGGGCCATGTAATTAAAGGGTTAATGGATAAAGATAGCCTAAGCATGATCCCGTAGTAAAAGGCCACAACCTTTGGGGACAGTACATTTGATACGGTAATCCCCTGGGTAACACGTTAGTTATAATCGTTAATAGTCTTAAGATACTTTGTAATAATAAGATTGTAATTCATAGATGGAAATTCAGCGTATGTTACACTCCATTTCACTGTAAATAGTGGTTGTTTAATGCTTTTATGTTTATAACACTTTATGTTTAGCTATGGCGGTAGTGACGTCATGTGCCGGCTGAATAAACCTCCGGACATGACGACAGACGCCATAGAGGACCCGTCGAAGCGGCATAACACCGCGAAACGGCGAGCCGTCATCCTGCGCCCCTGCACCCCCTCCCCTGCTGAGTACCAGATTCATGGAACTGGACTGAAAAATAAAAACCGACAAAATGAACTACTGGTGAGTGCGGACATCTTTTCTTTGTTCTGGACTCTATATATATATATATATATATATATATATATATATATATATATATATATATATATATATATATATATATATATATATATATATATATATAGGTGTGGGCTGTGCACCCTTTCTCTCTCTTTCTCCCCGTGCGCTCTCTCTGCCCCCCTGCGCTATTTTCCTGCCCCCTATCTGTACTCTTCCCCCTCTCTGAGCTCTATGCCCTCCCTGTGATCTTTCTGCCCCCTCTCTGGCTCTCGCTTTGCCCTACTGTGCGCTCTTTGTCCCCCCATACTCTCTTTCTCCGCCCCAGCTGTATTCTGAGTGTCACTGCTGTGAATTAGTGTATCGGAGCTGTGGTGATGTCATGGTCATGTGACTGATCGCATGACTGTGACATTGCCACAGGTCCTGTAGGTCCTCCAGTAAGTTTGAGGTTATCGGTGGGGGACAGCAGGAAGTGGACGGCATGTGGAGTGTCGATGTTGGTACCGTCGCCATTATACTATACCCATCACTTGGGTACGCTAATATGGCGCAGCTTCCGGTTGGCGCGGTGCATTGTGGGATTTGTGGACATCGCTCTGGTGTGCAGTGATGCAAAAGTATTTGAGCACCCATGGACAGATTAAACGGTAATTACTGTCGCAAGAGGTGGAGGATGATGATGAGATACAGGTGCTATCAAGTCAGTCAAACATTGCAATTTTGGAGGAGGATCAGATTGAGGAAGTGGAAGACGAGGTGGTGGATGATGAAGCCACTGATCCAACCTCGCACAGTGGCATGCATAGCAAGCACAGCAGCACAGATAGGAGGGATCCATAGCACCACAACAGTCAGAAAAAGGGAGTGATTTGACCAGATATAGAAGGCAGTCTGCTGTTCCCAAGAGCACTCCCACACAGCCAAAACACAGGCCAAGAGCGTGTTGTTCTCCGGTATGGCAATTAATTACTGACAGTCCTTCAGACAAAAGGATAGTAATTTGCAGCATTTGCCATTATATGTGGAGCAGAGGCAATAGCACTGTTATTCCTTAAGACACTTTGCAGATCAGGCCATTGACTAACTCTACAACAATGTAATTCAACAAGGTAACCACCACTGGGGGCCTGTGTATACCACCACTGGGGCCTGTATATACCACCACTGGGGCCTGTGTATACCACCACTGGGGCCTGTATATACCACCACTGGGGGCCTGTATATACCACCACTGGGGCCTGTGTATACCACCACTGGGGCCTGTGTATACCACCACTGGGGCCTGTATATACCACTGGGGCTGCTGTATATACTGCTGGGGCCTGTATATACCACTGGGGAGGCTGCTGTAATACTGCTGGGGCCTGTATATACCACTGGGAAGGCTGCTGTAATACTGCTGGGGCCTGTATATACCACTGGGGAGGCTGCTGTATACCACTGGGGCTGTTGTATATACTGCTGGGGCCTGTATATACCACTGGGGAGGCTGCTGTATACTACCACTAGGGAGGCTTTTGTATACTATCACTGGGGAGGCCTGTATACCACTGGGGGGGCCTGTATACCATCAGGGGGGGTGTCTTGAAGGGGGCGTGTCACTGGGGGCGTGTCTTGGAGGGAGCCCCGTTCAAAAGTTTGCTATGGGGCCCTGCCAGTTCTAGTTACGCCCCTGCCCAGGGGTAAATGTTTTAGTCCATGCTTACAGAATAGGCATTACAAGTACAGTAGACCCGCTCCTTTGTAATGGGAACAATATTTTCTTTCCAGGGGCATTGAAGTGCCTCCCAACTTTTGGCAGCTCTGCCTAGGGCAATACTACAAAAGACCCACTTCCTTAAAATGGGCACAATATTTAAAGAGGCCCTCATGCATGTCTCTTTCCAGGGGCATTAAAGTGCCTCCCAAATTTTGGCAGCCCTGCCTAGGGCAATACTACAAAAGACCCACTTCCTTATAATGGGCACAATATTTAAAGAGGCCCTCATGCACGTCTCTTTCCAGGGGCATTGGGTGCCTCCCAATTTTTGGCTGCCCTGCCAAAGGGCAATACTACAAAAGACCCACTTCCTTAAAATGGGCACATTATTTAAAAAGGCCTTCATGTACATCTTCTCTTCCCAAGGGCATCGGAGTGCCACACAATTTTTTTTTTTTAAATCTTTCATGTAATCCAAAAAACTAACATACACCAACTCTGTCTCACAAGTGGGTATGAGCCCTTAATATTTTCTCCATGAAAATCCATTTTGGTTTCATTTTGTAAGATGTTCTTGACAGTCCGTAAAAGTGGCGTAATACTCTGACAACATTGTTCACAGCAGTGACCTTGGAGTCTGAAATGCTTACAGGGGGTCTTCCCCATGCTGTTCCCATGTCATTTGAGCACTACTCTGATACTTTTGTGACATTTTTAGGGTTTATCCATGCTGCCGGGGGTCATGCCAGAAAAATACTCAGGCCTCCCATAGGATAACATTGGGCTCGGTGCTTGGGCCGAGTACACGAGTATCTTGGGATGCTCGGCCCGAGCTTCGAGCACCCTAGCATTTTAGTACTTGTTCATGTCTATATATATAATGTGTTGGTATGCCTGAATGTATCTGTGAATGTTTATCTGTGTGACTGGGTGTGCACTCAGCCCACTGACACTCTGTTGCACAGCACCCACAAAAACCTGCAGTGAATGGGGGGGAGGAGCCGTTTACCCTACATATTTATTGAATGGTGGGGGAGGGTTATATGTTCTCCATAGCTTTCTCGCTGCAATTCATTATATGGCCCTCATAGCGTCTCCCCACCCAACAGTTCTTTATATGGCCCCGATAGCGCCCCCCACCCCCGACAATTCATTTTATGACCTGGGTAGTATCCCCTCACCCCACAATTCATTTTATGACCCTGAAAGTGTCTCCCCACCCTACAGTTCATTATATGGCCCTTATAGCGCCGCCCCAACAATTCATTATATGGCCCTGATAGCTTCTCCCCACCCCACAGTTCATTATATGGCTCTGATAGTGTCTCCCACACCACAATTCTTTGTGAGGCTATTAGGAATTTATAATGAATTGTGGGGAGAGGACACAGGACAGGTACTAAGGCTACATTCAGACTAACTGTTTTTGTGATCCACTTTTTTGCAGTGCACTCCAGAAAACAGATCACTGAAATGACATCCCAGAAAAGTCTATGGGTTTTCATTTTTGCCATTCACGCTGTGCTCTTTTAAAGTGATCTGTTTTTTTCACTTTAGGAGTAGGGATGAACGAGCATACTTGCTACTATTCGGAACTCGACGAATAGTAGCGGTATTCGGGTACTCGCTACTCTCAGAGTATCTTATGAGTACTCGGGAGTAGCGAGTAGTCCGATTACTTTCGCAGTGTATGTATAGATACACTGCAAAAGTACCCTAAAAGTAAATAAAAGTTGTTAAAAATAATAAAATTACATACTCACCGAACAAGGACCTGTGACTTACAGCCAATCAGATGACCAGTAGCGATCTGGCCAATCAGATGGCGACACGTCACAATCATGTGATCGCTAGCGGCCACCTGATTTGCAAGGTACTGGCAGTACACTAGACCTTGCAATCTGGTCAATCAGGTGGCCGCTAGGGATCACATGGTTGTGACGTGTCACCATCTGATTGGCCAGATCGCTACCGGCCATCTCATTGGCTGCAAGTCACAGGTCCTTGTCCGGTGATCGCAGGTCTTCTGGGACGGTCCCGATGCAGGCGTCGGACAGGTGAGTATGCAATTTTATTTTTAACAACTTTTATTCACTTTTAGGGTACTTTCGCAGTGTATCTATAGATACACTGCGAAAGTAATCGAACTCGCTATACTCGCAACAAGTACCGAGTTATGGGACCTACTAGTTGCGAGTATAGCAAGTTCCGAATAGTGCGGTATTTACTCATCCCTATTTAGGAGGCACCATTTTAGAAAAGTTCATGTCAATTTCTGTGACATTTTTCTTTTACGTTTTCCCCATAGGAGCCCTTCAAAATGGGAAAAAAACACAGTAGTAAAAAACTGATCAAGTTTTTTTAACCATTCCAAAAAACATTTTTCTGTAGACTTTACAACAAAAACGCAGCTCAAAAAAAGAGAAAAAAAAAACGCACAGTCTGAATGTAGCCTTACGCTAGGGCCACATTAGTGTTGTGGCCTCCGTCATGACGGATCCGCCATAGCCCAGCATAATGCAGCGTTGCCGTAGTGTAACGCTACCATAGAATTATATAGGCTAGCAGATCCACAACATATGCTAACGACTTGCGGTGTTCAGCTGTCTGGTACAAAATAACACAAAATTTCCAACGCAGGCACTTTTTTATTAGCATACGTTGTGGATCTGCTAGCCCATATAACTCTATGGCAGCGTTACACTATGGTAACTCTGCGTTAATGCTGCGTTATGCTGGGCTATGGCAGAGCCATCATGACAGAGACCACAACGCTAATATGGCCCTAGCCTAAGGCTATGTGCACACGTTCAGGATTTGCAGCAGAATTTTCTACTGCAAATCCTGATGTGTTGGCAGGAAGGACACTACATAAAATATGATTTTTTTTTTACTTGCGCTTTTGGTGCATATTTTTCCCTCACATTAGTATGGGTGAAATACGCTGCAAGAAAGCTGCAACAACTGACATCTGCAAATCTGAATCTGCAAGGAAAAAATAATCATTGGGTACATGTGATTTAGGGAGCTCACCCCCTCTGGTTGTAGTGTAAATTGCTGCATATTTACAGCAACAAAAACACAACGTGTGCACATAGCCATGAAATTAATTGGGGGAGAATCACAGCATGTTGGGCGGCAGAAATTATCATTAATTGGGAGCACAGTGCAGGCTGATTTATCACTTTATGTTGTTAATGGTGGGTGGCTAATTGCATATTATATATAATGGGGTTCAGATTTAGAGCTGCAGTGCAGGGTATCTTATATTCAGGTGGCAAATATATAGCTACAATATATGTGACCTTGTTATTTTCAGGGCTGCAGTGATCAGTATGACCAGATGAGTCGTGGCTGGAAGATGTGAACATCAAGGTCTAACCGTAAGGAGAAGAAAGAACAGAAAACTAATCATAAGGACGTCGGCGTTAAAACACTGGATATCAATATTTATTCTGTAATGACTTGGAGTAAAGCTGTTACTTGTTATATCCCTTAGGTCACATTCACGTGAGATGTCCGTGTGCTGCCAGAGTTTTTTTATCGGACATCACACAGACACTGTTTCATAGATCCATTCTCATATCTGTGAAAATCATGGTTCTTAAGGCCCCGTTACACAGTACAATATCATGAACGATATCGCTGAAATGTCACAGTTTGGAGTCATTGAAATGACATCATTAGGACGTCGTTTTGTGTAACACCGAGATACGACTACGATAAATCGGATCAACGATCGCAGATTTGAGAACATGTTCACAAATCAGACGATCCACGATCAGCCAACCTGCTGCTTCGTTCTGTGTGACACCACGATAAAGATGTCGGTCACGACTTCGCCCATTCACATCAGTGAACAAGTATCGTTCGCTGGGTTGTGTGAACGATAGCTGTTCGCTACATCGTTGGTGAGTCGTCCACAATATCTACATGTGTGACATCTCTCCAATGATGTCAAAACGATGTCCTAACGACGGCGCGCGCCCGAGATAGTGAGTGATATCGTTTCAACATTGCTGCGTGTAACGGTACCTTAAGAATGAGATCTGGGAGACTTTAGGATTGTACTATTCTAATCAGATTATGAGGAATAGGATGCACTCAATGGGTCTGTGTGCTGTCCGAGAAAAACGTCAGTCAGCACACCAACACTGCACAAAGATACAGGACTGTAGCCTTATTATGTATAGTAGAGCACAGTCCAGTAGTATTTAGTGTACACACTGATTTTGTAAAGTGCTGTCCTTAATTCCATAGTTTCCTCTTTATTATGTAAAGCACTGCCTCTTATTAGTATCCCCTCTAGTTATGTATAGAGCTTTTCCTTGTTATATGGTGTCCTCTCTTGTTATGTATAGCACCGTCACTTTATATAGCTCTTGTAGTCTTGTTATTTTTGTTATTCACAGCCCTCTCTATCTACTATGTTGTCCTCATGTTTTAGATACATAATGGCTGCTGTTAGAGAGGCCTTTGCCCAGACGTTCAGTCCATCAGCTCCTTCCTTAGAAGGGAAGCGTCACCATGTTCTATCAGCAGGCATTTCACTTTGTATCTAACAAGAGAGGACACTATGAAATAATTACAGGGCCCTATAAATAACAAGACAATCCACTGTGTAAGAGACCATGCTTACATAACAAAAGAGGGCACTAAGTAGTATATCTGTGTATATACATACATAACTGTAGCTTTGTCGTCGTAAAAGTAGGGGAAGAGGGGGCGGCAAAATTTCTTGCACAGCGGCCCCAAGCAGTCAATATTCGCCTCTGATTTACTTTTTAAACCATTTCTGAGGTATGACTAAACAAAACATTTCAGGATCTTAAACCAATTATTTCTAGAAATCAACACAAATAATGAAATAAAATGGTGTCACTCAATGACTGTCCTGCAGGATGCAGCAACAAGATGATGTCAACTCAAGGACAATGCAGAGATGCTCAATGCATTATGCTGATTATAAAGGTGACAAAATATTTTGCAATACTAGCAGCTGTCTTGTAATGTAAACAATTGCAGATAAAACACATTAAAGCCAACTTAGGCTGGCTTCACATTTGCGTATGGGAAGGCAGCGTTTTGCTGCGTTCCCATACGCAGTTAAACGCATGCGCACTGCGTTCCTATGTTTAACATAGGAACGCATGGTGCCTGCGTTTGCTGCGTTCGGGTGCGGATGCGGACGATATCTGCTGCTTCCGGTGTCCAGCATCCGCACCCGGGACGCAGCATGTTGGGTTTTTTTGTGCGTTTGGGGAGCTTGGACAATCAGCAAGCGTCCCCAAGCGTACAAAAAAAGCATTGTCTTCAATGGGTCCGCAGTGTCCTCTGCATGACACAGCAGGAGAACGCTGCGGACCCATTGAAAAATCTCCCGGTGGCCGCCGGTGATGTCACAGGAGCTCACCGACGGCCACCGGGAGATCAGCTCAGCCTCTGCTGTCCTCCTTCTCCCCGCCGCCTGTAATCTCCTAGCGATGTCGGCGGGGAGAACAGCTGATCTGAAAGCTGTTTGAATCTTCCCGCGCCGACATCTCCTCACAGTGTCGGCGCGGGAAGATTCAAACAGCTCTCAGATCAGCTGTTCTCCCCGCCGACAGTCCCGGAGCTTACCGGCGGCCGGGGGGCGGAGATCTCCGGCGCTGATCTCCGCCTCCGGCCCGCCCCCGGACAGCGCCGATTGGCTGCCGGGCTCCATAGTGATGTGTCCGCAGGCGGACATTATCCGCTGCGGACACATCAAAGTGTCCCTGCTTCTGACAGCGTTTGTGTCTGCATGCCATCAGCATGCAGACACAAACGCTAATGTGAAGCCAGCCTTACAGTGCTCTACAGTTCACAGTATGTTACTATAACTCATTACTAAAATCTTTTTAGTCCCTGAATAAGATGCACAGTAAATAGAATTTGTACAAACGCATAAGGAAAATGTTGCCTGTTCATGTTGATTTTGCTTGGACTGACTGGCAATGTATTACATACAGGATTCCCAACAGTTTCCTGACAATGATGATTTCTGAATTTTAAAACCACCACTAAAGGTGTATTGCAGTAGCTTGATTCCTTCTCTTCCCATACATAGTACATGTATAAACAGCCAAGCTGTGTCTATCTGTTTGGAAGTGGATGTTGGCTATAGTAAAAAATTAAACAATTGAAGGGTTCAATTAATTAAGATTGGTGTTTTGCAAGTCATTCTGAAAGCACCAGTTCAACTGCTTTTTTTTAAATTTTACTGCTGGAGAGGTGCTTTACATATAAGTTCCCTGCCTGTAGCCTTACACCCACCCTCCGGCATCGTCATCTGTTATCATCGCCACTGGTTGTTTTCGCCAGTTTGTACTACAATGTTTTATGGATCGAGTCAAAGGTTACAAGTTAATGTACAGTAAGTCTATGAGAGACTCGTTCTTGATCTCATAGAGTTGCATTGAGAACTTGTGATGTATCATTTAAAGAGGACCTGTCACCCCCCTGTTGCTATGCTAACTGAATGCTGCATTCAGGGAAGGGATCCCCGATGTCTCTAGCCCCCCTGTACGTTGTTAAAAAGACTTTAGAAAGTGTACAGATAAGGAGTCCGGAGGGCCTTATTCAGTAATGAGTCATCACTTTTGCTGGTGTCCTCCCCACCTCCAGCCTTCTCTGTGCCACCTCCAGCCCTCTCTTGTTCAGCCTCCTGAGGGCTGGAGGTGGGGAGGACACCAGCAACAGTGATGACACATACAGAAGGCTGAACAAGAGAGGGCTGGAGGTGGTACACTTTATAAAGTCTTTTTAACAACTTACAGGGTGGCAAGAGACATGCGGAACCCATGCAGCACACTGTATTCAGTTAGCATAGCACAAGGGGGGTGACAGGCCCTCTTTAACTAGTGGCCAGTTAGGAGTTACGGTCACAAGATGGCGCTGTGGGAACAGAGCGGTATTAATAAAAGGTGAAGACACCAGAGAGTAACTATAAGAGCATAACACAGGGACCTTAGGTTAAAAGCACCACTTAACCACTAAAAAAAAAATTCTGGAGTGGTGCTTTAATGAAGGGAGTGCTGGAGTTTCACTCTGTATTCATTAAGAGGAACATGTCTTTTTAATGAATTTGGCACATCTTTGCATTGCCATGTGCTTCTGCCAGAAATGTAGGCCAGTTCAGGGCTAGTGTATGTTTCTGCTGTAACTGAAGCGTAAATTTTGATGAATTTGTTGGGTGCTTGTGGCCATACCCTCTCCAAGCTCTGATTCACATCCATGATATGCCAATCAATATTAATGCAGCCCGCAGCTGTCCACTTTATCTGTGCTGAGAATGAAAAATACAGCAAAACCAATGCATTTTTTTCTATTATATATTTATTATACACACAGTGACGGCAGTTTAGTTGCCATGCACTAATGTCAAGTACCGATTGTGGGAGCCCAGTCTGAATGCATTGCCACTGCAATTCAGTGCAGTGAATATTCATGAAGCTTCATGAGCAGCCCCAAAACAAGCAACAGGAGAGCGAGAGACTGGTGAGCTCTATCTAGCTGTGCATCTCAATAAATTAGAATATCATCAAAAAGATAATTTATTTCAGTAATTCAATACAAAAAGTGACACATAATACATAGATTACAGAGTGAACTATTTCAATTGTTTATTTCTGTTAATGTTGATTATTAGATTATGGCTTACAGCCAATGAAAACCCAAAAGTCATTATCTCAGAAAATTAGAATACAAAACACCTGCAAAGGTTTACTAGTTCAGTAGGCTACATAATCATGGCGAAGACAGCTGACTTGACAGATGTCCAGAAGGCAGTCATTGACACATTCCACAAGGAGGGTAAGTCACAAAATGTCATTGCTAAAGAAGCTGGCTGTTCACAGAGTGCTGTATCCAAGCATATTAATGGAAAGCTAAGTGGAAGGAAAAAGTCTGATAGAAAAAGGTGCACAAGCAACCGGGATTACTGCAGCTTTGAATGTATTATTAAAGAAAGGCCATTCAAAAATTTGGTGTAATAAAACAAAAACAGGGCACAATGAGGAGCACCTAAGGTTTTCTCATGGGCTAAATTTAGGAGTCAGATGGCCGCTCACCTTATGGTGTTGTGGGCCCCCGCATAACACCAGTAAAGATTTTGGATGTTCCTCTGTCGGGCTCTGCCATTCAAAAACTTGGGGGAGATTCACGATTCACAAGGAGCGCACTGCTGCTGGACTTAGTGCTTCAAGAGCCACCACACACACATGTAACCAGGACATGGGTTACAACTGTCACATTCTTTGTGTCAAGCCACTCAAGACCAATAGACAACGCAAGAAGTATCTTACCTGGACCAAGGTGAAAAAGAACTGGACTGTTGCGCAGTGGTCCAATGTGTTGTTTTCAGATGAAAGTAAATTTTGCATCTCATTTGGAAATCAAGGTCCCAGAGTCTGAAGGAAGAATGGAGAGGCATACAATCCAAGCTGCTTAAGGTCTAGTGTGAAGTTTCCACAATTAGTGATGGTTTGTGGAGCCATGTCATCTGCTGGTGTAGGTCCACTGTATTTTATCAAAACCAAAGTCAGCGCTGCCGTCTAACAAGAAATTTTAGAACACCTCATACTTTCCTCTGCCCACAAGCTTTTTGGAAATGGCAATTTCATTTTCCAGCAGGACGTGGCACCTGTCCACACCACCAAAAGTACCAATACCAGGTTTCCTAACCACAGTATCACTGTGCTTGATTGGCCAGCAAACTCGCCTGCCCTAAATCCCATAAAAAATCTATTGGATATGGTGAATAGGAAGATGACAGACACCAGACCCAACAATGCAGATGAGCTGAAGGCTGCCATCAAAGTAATCTGGGCTTCAAAACACCTCAGCAGTGCTTATCGCCTCCATGCCACACCGCATTGTTTCCTTTCGATTACTCGCTAAGTAACAAGTACAATGTAAGTCAATGGAAAATGCGAGTAATTCCTCAGCTGCTGGACCCTATAAAGAGGTCTGGCGGCAGAGGAAAAGGCTGCAATGGCCCACATGATTGTTTAAAAGCCAGCAGTAAAAAGCCCGATCCTCCACTACCCCTGCCGCCTCCCCACCCGATCCTGAGTTAGGAGCGGGCAGGGAGCGAGCAGCAGGGAGCGGTGAGCGAAGGACCCAGGCGGGGAACCTGGCGGTGAGACTTCCCTGGCAGCTTTCTCCTTCTGTTCTGTGCTCCCAGCTCCCTCCTGCCCCTTCCTGCTCCCTGGAGCTGCCCTCCCCGCCCAGTCCCAATATAGGATCGGGTGGGGAGATGTTGGGGGTAGTGGAGGATCAGGCTGTCAGGCAGCGGGGAGTGCAGAACCGAAGGAGAAAGCCGGCGGTGAAGTCTTCTCACTGCCGGCTTTCCCACCGGTAGTTTCAAATGAACAGCTGATTCTGGTCAGCTGTTCATTTGAAGTAGCGATGCTGTCAGGATTCATGTGAGTTCATGCTTGCCTGCATGAACTCACATGAACTTTCCCACGCCCGGGTGCACAGCTCCGCTACATCACTGGTAGAGGTATGCCATAAGTCATGGGTGTGTTTCTTTTGGGGTCACTTTATTGGGGCTTATCCTTCCGTTCCTAAACAGAAAAAACATTGGAAAACTTCTGACCTCAGGTTGTGCAGAAGATTACAACCTGGGTATATACTGTTGTCAGAGACGGGAGATTCAACCTAACCAGATAAGACTGATCAAAAATGGATTGTCATCGGTATAACCGTCTATGGGAGACACTCAATTGAAAGACACACAGCACAGGTCTTTTACATGCGTGAATCATACAGTTTAATGATGGGGCAGGTTATATAGGCATCATAGATTTCTAAAAATAGAGTGATACGTAATATGACAACGTCACACAATAGTTACACAATAGTGGGTGTTTTTGGATAGAAATATGTTACAGTTTTGACAGTGATTTGTTCTTAATACAATGACTATATGAATTTGGCTGGCTTATTCATTCTTGTGGCCAGTTTGGCCTTGACCAGAGAGTCAATTCCTAGAATTTATTCTAAGTTCCTGTATTTCTGAGAACTACATCTGGCTTTTATTATATTGGTTACTGCGTAGATTGGTCACTTGTCCAAGAGTGAAGAAATAGAACTTGATAACACAAAGATGTCTGACTAAGAAGACAAAATGGCTGGCTATAGTCATTATAAGATACCTACTTTAACAACTCCCCTCTTTTTATCATTTTTATTCCTTACCTGTCCCTGCCTGCCCCCAGGTCCGCAGAGTCATCCTACTTTCACAATAAACTAGGCTTCTCCTAAGTATATTATGGGGTACTACCATTTAGACAGACCCGGTTGGCCGGCCCTTCCTGCTCCCTGTTTCTTCTAACCCTTAAGTTTCAGAGGGGATTGATAACTGAATTAGTCCTTACCGGTAATTCGTTTTCTTGCAGCCTTCCACGGCAGCATTGGAGGATGTCGTCCACGCCCTATTGGGGGACAGGAACACAGAGAGGTTAAAAGCCCCTCCCCTTCCTCAGTACTCCAGTGTTTACCAAGATCACCCGTAGCCATGGATTACCTGATACAAACCGGAATCAAAAACAAACAAGGGGGGAACTGATGCTGCCATGGAAGGCTCCGAGAAAACGAATTACCGGTAAGGACTAATTCAGTTTTTTCCATTCGCCTTCCACGACAGCATTGGAGGAATACCACCGATACTCCTCAGGGTGGGACTATTGCCTGTAGGACTTTCCTACCAAAGGACAGATCCCGACTGAAGGACAGATCTAACCTATAGTGGCGAGAAAAAGTGAGGAGAGACGACCACTCAGCCGCCCTGCAAATCAGCTCCGATGAAGCTCCAGCCTGCTCCACCCAGGACGTAGAAGCAGCCCGAGTTGAAGGAGCCTTCAACCTCACCGGAGGAGCAAGGACCAGAGCGACAGAGGCCTCACAGATCGCCTTCTTGATCCAGGAAGCGATGGTAGCCTAGGAAGCCTTCTTCCCTGTATATTTCCCAAATTGCTGAACAAAACAGGTTCTGTTCTAACCTCCAGGAAGCAGTCTCTCGGAGGTAGTGGAGGACAGTCCGACGAACATCAAAGGAGTGAAACACGGCCGCAGCCGCATTAGCAGGAGATTGACAAAATGAAGGCAGAACCACATCCTGAGACTGATGGAAAGCCGGCACAACTTTCTGAAGAATAGATGAATGCAACCGAAGCGTAATGCGAACAATGGACACCACGAGGCACGGAGAGTGCCTGCAGTTCTCCAACTCTGGAGCAGAAGTGAAAAACCCGTGGAGAACAATCTTCAAATCCCAGGGAGGGACAGAAGGCCGAACCGGGGACACCACCCCCAAGCAGAAGTAAAAAACCGCTTGAGCCACCAATGGGAAGCAAGATCCTGGGAAAAACTGCCCCAAGTGCCGACATCTGGACTTAAAGAGTGCTCGGCCGAAGCCCCAAATCAAAGCCACGCTGCAAAAACCCAAGAGTTGGGCCACATTAGGATGATGCATGGCCGGGATGGAAGGAGCACACCAGGACAGGAACCGATTCTAGCCCTCCTGTAAATAGCGTGCGACACGGGCAGCCTGCCCTGCCGAAGCGAGCAGATCACTGCCTTGGAGAGACTCTTGGTCCTCAGGATCCCGGCCGCAACAGCCAGGCCGCCAGATAGAGCCACTGAAGGCTCGGGTGAAAGAGGACCCTGGGACAGAAGGTCGAGACAGTGGGGCAACCTAATCAGTCCCCCCAGGCCCAGGTCTCGGATGGCGTCGTACCACGCCCGTTTGGGCCACAGGGGAGCCACCAGGATAGTCGACACCCCCTCCGCCTGAATCTTTTGCAACGCCTTGGGAAGTAGCGGGATTGGAGGAAAAGCATACACCAAATGGAAGGCCCAGGGATGGGCAAAGGCGTCCAGCCCCCCCCAGGGATAAAAAGGGCGGCACCTTTGTATTAGAGCCCGAAGCGAACAGTTCGATCGAAGGGACACCCCACCTGTCCATAAGAGAGCGAAATACATCCGGATGGAGGCACCATACTCCTGGGTGGACCTCAGTGCGGCTCAAGAAATCTGCCTGTACATTGGCCATTCCCTTCAGATGAACTGCCGAGGAGAGAAGATGGCGTACTGCACACGAAAAGATCAGTCTTGCCTTCCCCTGAAAGTGTAAGCCTCGAATACCGCCTTGGTGCCACAAGAAGGCAACTGTAGTCACGTTGTCCGCCAGGATCTTGACATGATGACCCCGGAGAACGTGAGCTGCGCATGAAGCACTTCTTCCACTGCTAGAAGTTCCCGGAAGTTTGAAGACTGGCGACTGACCGAGCGACTCCAAATCCACTGGAACGGTGTGCTATCTACCATCGCGTCCCCCTTTGGAACTGCTGGCAGCAGTGGGAATGGAGGTCACAGGAGCCTGCAGCCAGGCCTTCCTCGTCCGAAGGTGTCCGGGATTCATCCAGGAAAGCGAGGTGACCATCCGCCCCGGGATCCGGACCCGCGAGTTTAAGGAATCCTGACGCCTGACCCAGTAACTCAGTATGTGTTACCGGAGCAGACTGGAAGGAGCCCGAGTCCATGCTACTGACGGAATGCAGGCCGACATGGCCTCTAACAGGGATATTGCTTCCTGCAAGGAGGGCGACCTCCTTGACCGGAAGCAGGTCAGATGCACGCAGCGCAGAAGCTGATGTGCCACACGAAGGAACGAGGCCTGTCTGGAGGAGGCAAGCAAGACTCCCAAAAATTGACGATGGGTTGCCGGCACCCGTTCCGATTCCCAATGATTGGGCACCCACCCCAGGGACTGAAGAATCTTCAACGTTTGGAGACCAGGGTGCACAGAACCACTACCGAAGGAGCAACCACCAACATGTCATCTAAATAGGGAAGCACACATATCCCCTGGGTCTGGATGAATGCGATCATTTCCCCCAAGAGTTTGGTACACTATGGGCCTACGAAAACCCGAAGGGCAGCACATTAAACCGATAATGGACCGTCCCGCCTGCCCCGGAGATCGCGAATCGCAGAAAGCGCTTGTGGGACGGGCGAATGGGGACATGACCAGAACGCGTTCTGGAGGTCCACAAACAACCTGCAGCAACGCCCTTGGTCCTCCTCACCAGGAGGAACCCGGGACCCCACACCCGAATCCAAACAGGTTTCGCAGACCCAACAAGAAAAAATGTGCAAGAGTCCCCCTGAGGAAGCGAGGGGACTCGAAGACACGGAGGGGCTGGCTTTCGAATTCCAAGTGCAGACCCTCCCAAATGGTCGAGAGGATCCAAGGAGATTGCTTGCCACTGTGGCAGAAACCGCAGGAGCTGCCCCGCAATGGGGAAGGTGGCATTGTTTAGGGGGCAGCTGGTGATGCCGCTGCGGGGGGAGCAAGATATTACGGGTCTTGGCCCCTTTCTGGAATGCCCAGCGGACCAGACTTACCCTTCCCAGAAAGGGCTTCTGTTCCAGGAGACACATTTTCCGGTCTGACACCTTTCCCAGGATGTCATCCAATGCCGGACCAAAGAAAAAAGACCTTTGAAAGGGGAGGCCACACAGCTGGAGCTTAGACGTGACCTACCCATTCCACAAAGTAAGCCACCCTGCCCTGTGAGCTGTGTCAGCCAACACTGCGCCCCTGGCACCAATGCAGATCGACTCAGCAGAGGCATTGGTCAGGAAGCCTGTAGCACGTCTCAGAAGTGGAATGGAGTCCAAAGCTCCTCCCTGGGAGTACCCTGCAGGAGGAATTCTTCCAGCTGGGTTCCACTTTAAGAGAGACTTGGTTAAAAGCCTCGCCCAACGGCTAGTGGCCCACAGTCACCAGAGCACGGGGCCTGCCAGGGGGATAGCCTGCAGCCATCTTGTGTCTTGGATGATGTACAGCTTAGGATTGAACCCACAGCCACGGCTACGTATGAGGCATGGTGCAGCTGATTAACTGCTACATGGTTGCTGCCAGAGCAGCCCCACACATGTAGAGAAAAAGTTCACCTTTAAAGACATAGCTGCCGCCTCCCAGGAGTTTTTGAGGACAATCTCCATCTTACGATCGAGGGGGTCCTTCAACTGGGAGGAACCTTCAAAAGGCAACGAGGATTTATATGCTACCTTGGCCACCTGGATGTCCACCTTCGGGACCTCCCAGACAAAGTCATCACCCTCCAGTCCACTCGGATGGGGTGAGCAGCCGATGTTTTGAAGACTCCCACTCCCGGCGGATGAGAACCCGGATGACCTCATGGACACGGAAGCCCAACTGCCACTTAGCCTTTAAGCCTCTGAACATTTAGTCCTGCACAGAAGAAGGGGGTTCCACCACCTCTACTCCCATGGTACTGTGGACAGTGACCACCAATTCACCCATGGACTCCGTGGAAAAATAGTAGTATCCAGATTCTCGTGTCTGGACAGAGACAACAGAGGCAATATCCTCGCCGTCCCCTGACGCTGAGCTCTGGCCAGCCTCCATGAGATCCACAGAGTCACAATCCTGGAGCTTCCTCTCTTTCGGAGGGGAAGGCCTGGAAGCTGCAGCAAAAAACCGGCAGTGCCGAGATAGAAGTCTGCACCTCTTCCCTAATAGATTGGAGCTCCTCAAGCAGGGATGGGGAGTCCATCCTGACAACACTGTCAGTCAAGGCCGACACCTTTTTGTAGGAAGAGGGAAGTTCGTGCCGCAGCCACATTTCCTGGACGGGATTTTACTCCCTTTCACAGGTGGGCCTTGTTTCCCTATAGAAAAAAAGGGAAGAGAAGGGTGTCCCAGTGGGAGTTCAGGGCCTAAATAACTCTACCCCTTGTGACCACCCCCAGAAACACTTACATGAGCTGGGGGAACGCTGGGCTCTGCAGAAGCAGAGGTGGAAGCCTATCACCCTTCATGTTTCAGGGATCAGCCTTACCTGGGTGTAGCTTGTCCAGAAGTACAGTGCCCCCAACGAGGAACACCTGTTCCCTCCCTCCTCCTGGTCACCGGCCGCGGGCAGTAGCGCGCGATTGGGCGTGGCTCCAGGGAACCCAGCAGGCCTGACTGTACAGGAGCCACCGCCCGCCCGAAACAGGAAGTACCATCCAGGAACCTCTGATGCATGCCCCAGGGACCGCAGCTGGAGGAGGGAGACGCCGGAGAGCTGAACAGGCCTCCGGTGCTGCAATACACGGCCTGCTTTGCCCCGTAGGACGCAGGAAGGCCAGATGGTCCCACCACGGAAGCCCCGAGAAGGAGGAGGAGGCCGCCCCCGACGTCCATCCCTGGCCCGGCTGTAAGTACACCCCAATGCTGCCTCTGCCGGCCTGACCGCACTGGAACCTCTCCATGCCCCAAGGGGGACAGGAAACCACTGGAGTACTGAGGAAGGGGAGGGGCTTTTAACCTCTCTGTGTTCCTGTCCCCCAATAGGGCGTGGACGACATCCTCCAATGCTGTCGTGGAAGGCGAATGGAGAAATTATAGGTTATCATAACTTTTACTTCATATATATGTCTAATGACTATAATTGCTCATGTATAAATGCATGTATGGTTCACACAGTATTATAGTTCTCATTTTCTTGTTGCACTGGTGGAGGAGGCAGCTCCAAGGGATTTCCACAGTACGTGCAGTCAGCTATCTCTGTCAAAGTTTCTCTGTCGCAGAATATGCACTTGTATCCTTTTGTTGCAGTCAGGGTCATGAGTACTTGAGTATGTAGTGAGTCAGTATCCTTATTTTTAGTCTCTCTCACATTGTATTTACCTGGAAAACATTTACAATTAGCTCCCAGAATTTTCTTTACTAGCAATACAAACAATTTCACCAGTACTGCAATTACTAATATTATAAATGCCCCTTGGATCACAAAATGAATAATTCCTGTTATCCATCCAACCCTTTAAACAAATTTAAGGACTTAATGGCGTGTGGGTATATTACCCAGGTACCTTTCACCTGTTTCCTGTATTCCCCAAATTCCATCATACTCCCTGACTTCAAATATTTTGCTTGCTCCGCTATCTTGGCACCGTCTGTGAGGTTAAATTAAACTGAAGACAATGTGGTGTTGTCCACCCCGTTACTGGAAGGGGTGCAGACATTTTACTCTATTTTTTATCTAAATTTAAGGCAACCATTGTCCAGCAGTGTGGACCTATTAACTCCTCCTCTGGAATAGGGGTTACAAAATAAGGCATAGTTTTAGCTGCAATAGGTGCATGTGAGCATATCCAACAATTAGAAAGATATCGGGCCTTTACTAAATACTCATGATATCTAACAAACTTATTATCCCATTGTTTAGGTGATTCTTCATACTTTAACAAATTACTCCTCTCAGCCACTTCCTTTTTGCTGCTCCGGTGTATCATTTCCTGCTGCTGTTTTTAGGAGGAAAGTATTATAAAGGAATAAGAACAACAAACAATACTCCCCTAAAATCAGTCTTTTAGTCCTTGTGGAACTTCTTGCAATGGGATGCATGGATCCAGATTGTCCTTCCCTCTCGTTTCACTGAGGTTGGTGTAGTGAGCTGAACTTGGTATGGACCTTCACATCTAGGTTCCAAACTTTTCCTCACGTTTTTCTTTATTGTCACCCAATCTCCTGGCTTTAGAGAGTGTGTGCCTTCCAAGGAGGAGGGATCTGGAATGGAACTAAAAACACGTTTATGAATTTGATGCAATACACTTTGTAAAGCTCCCACATAAGCTGTCATGTCAGAATGCAAACTTTCAACTGCTGAGGGAAATACAATCCTGTCTTTGATGATTCCCCAGACACTTTCTATTACACCAGAAACAGGAAGATTATCCACAGCACCTCATGGAAAGGGAATCCTTTGGATTCAAAACATATAGGCGCAGGTCCAGAGCCAGGGAGATCCACCCGGCAATATAAACATCCAATAATAGAAGAACAGCGCCTTACAAGCTGGTAGTTCAACTCATCAATTCTTTATTCCATCCACCACAGCACAACGTTTCGGTTATAAAGAACCTTCTTCAAGTGCACTTGAAGAAGGTTCTTTATAACCGAAACGTTGTGCTGTGGTGGATGGAATAAAGAATTGATGAGTTGAACTACCAGCTTGTAAGGCGCTGTTCTTCTATTATTGGACTTTCTATTACACCATCTCAACACAAAACCTCAGACAATAATTTCTTAATAATAATAATAATAATAACAGTTCGGGCAGTGGCTTTGGCAGTAGGCCATGCTTCTGGCCATCCAGAGAATAGGTCTGTGCAGACCAACACATATTCATAGGTGCCTACCTTTGGAAGCTGAACAAAGTCAATCTGCAGACGCTGAAATGGATGGAGTGGCCGTGGCGCACACTTTTGTGGCACCTTAACTGTTTTTCCAGTATTATGTTATGCACAGATTACACAATCCTGTACGTATTTAGCAGCAGTGTAATGGAATCCTGGAGCCACCCAGTGGTATTTTACCTGTTCTGCCATTGCGTCCTTTGATTGATGAGTTGGCCCGTGTGAGAAAGCACACATCATGGAATATAGTGCTCTAGGGAGGCAATTTTTAATACCTACCTTCCATAGATCATCCTCTTCTCGGGCATCAGCACACTTCCTTTTCTTTCTCTTGTTTAGAGGCCTGTGCTTGCAGGCACATGAGAAGTTGAAGGTCCACCTCTCCAGACACTTGCACAGTGTAAACCTCCACTGGGAGGGGACGCAAAGCAGCTGGCTTAGCAGCCTTGTCAGCGCAATCATTGCCTACAATCTCTTTGGTGCGTTCCTTGGTATTGGCTTGCACCTTAACTACAGCAACCTTTTTAGGCAACTCTAGTGTTCTTAGGAGTTGAGCCACTGAGTCTGCGTTCTTTATGGGTTTCCCCGAGGCTCCCACAAACTGTCTGCTTCTCCATATAGGGCCGTAATCGTGGCAGATGCCAAAAGAATAACGGCCATCTGTAAAAATGGACGTCAACAAACCCTCACCCATGATACAAGCCTCTTTTAGCTCAGCTTCCTGGGCAGACATCCTAGAAGGTAATGGCTCACTTTTCAGAACTTCATGCAAGTTTACAACTGCATATCATGTATGTGGTACTCCATCTACATAAAATCGAGAACCATCTACATACAGTTCTAAATCTGCATTATCAATTGGTGTTTCTTGAACATTTGCTAATGGCTGTGTTTCAATATTCATTAGCTCAAAACAATTGTGCTCAGGTTCAGGTGTTAAGTTATTATCAATTTCTGGTAATAGAGTGGCTGGATTCAGCCCTGAGCATCTTTTAATGGTAACATTTGGAGGTGTTAACAACGCCACTTCATACTTGGTTAGTCGGTTCATTGACAAATGATTTGTTCTTGCTTGGAGCAACAGCTCCTACACAGAGTGTGGTGCCTGTATTTCCAGGGTATTGTCCAATACCAGATCTGCAACTCGTTCTTTTAAAATTGCACAAGCAGCCACTGCTCTGATGCTTGAGGGGGCTCCTTTTATCACTATGTCAAGTTGGGCAGAATAATAGCCTAGTGGGCGATATTTCCCCCCATGCTTTTGAGTCAGTACTCCCTTAGCATGCCCTCCCAACCCATGACAAAACAAATAAAATGGGAGATCATAATTAGGTATTCCCAGTGCTGGGGCAGAGAGAATGTCCTTCCTCAGCATATCAAACCCCTCTTTTGCTTCTGTTGTCATTTGATAGGGTTTTCCTTTATTACATGCCGCCAGTACATCATATAGTGGCTGCATTTTCTGTGATGCTGAAGGAATCCATTCTCTACAATAGCCCACCAGCCCTAGAAAAGTTCTCAATGCTCTTTCAGTGGTAGGTTCTTTTGCCTGACTGATTGCTTTCTTTCTGTTAGTTGTGATGTGCTTTGATTGTGCAGAGATGCAATGACCAAGAAAAATGACTTTAGCTTTTGCTACTTCTAGCTTATCCCTTGCCATCTTGCATCCCTGCTTAAACAAAAACTTTAACAAAGACAGTGTTTCTCTTAAACAACTTGGTTAAACAACAATAAATCATCAACATTTTGAAGCAATTGCACTTCCTTACTTTCAGGGTACCAGGAAAGAATGATACTTGCCATTGCTTCTGAAAACACAGATGGGGACGTAGCGCCCCCCTTGTGGATGTTTTGACCAGTAATATTGTGTATTTTTGTGCATAAATCAATTGAGAATCTGAACTGAGTGGAAGAGAAGCATTGCTTAAATCAATCACTGTAAAAATCTTTGCTTCTGGCGGAATTTGATTCAGAAGGGTATGAGGGTTTGGGACAATTGCTGAATCAATAACCATCACTTTATTAATTTCACGCAAATCATGAACCATTCTGTACACAACAGGTTGACCTAGTATTTTCTTTACTTGAAAAAGGTGTATTATAAGGGGATCGGCATTTCCCTATAACCTGCACCTTTAAATATTCTTCTACCTGATGTGAAATGGCTGTATCCTGGTCTCTGCTCAGGGAATATTGTCTAACACATGCTGGTACCGTACCTGGTTTCAACTTAATTTTGTTTTACTGTTGTTATTCTCAGCAACCCAACATCAGTTTTATCTTTTACCCATAGTGCAGGTGACACTTCTTGCAGCATCTCCTTTGTCTGCTCATCCAAGTCTGTGTCCAGCTTTTCCTCATCTAACTGGATTAAAGACAGCATTACAGTGAGCATTGGTTCTGACAAAGGACCCATTACAGTGATTCCTTTCTTCCCGTAAGTAATGACAGCATGCATAGCATTTAAAATGTCAGCACCTATCAAACTTACAGGACAGTTCTCAGACACAAGCAACTGCGCACACAAGTCAGCAGTGTTAACTATTCTCACAGTCATAGGCTTAGTTTATTTTAAAGGATTCATCCTACCACTGGCACCTATCCCAAAAATTGTCCTTCTAGTTATGTATTATTCAGGCATATCTTGTTTTCATATTATTGTGCGGCTAGCCCCCATATCAATTAAACAATCTACACTTTTACCAGTAGGGAGGGTTAACTGTTTTGTGGCTGATGGTCCATCATTAGGGGAAACAGTAATCGTTTGGTTTCCTTGGGGCTGCCTATTTCCAAGTCTGAACTGTTACCAGATGTGTCAACATTCATCATTGCAACTCTTGTGCGTCCTGCTCTTTTCCTTTCTGGACAATCTCTTTTTATGTGTCCTCTTTGCCCACATTCAAAACATCATCCTTTCTTTCTACATTCTTCTGCTTCGTAACCCTTAGACCTTTTCTGATTGAACTGCAAACCTTCTATAGATTTCTGTATAGCATTGTCAAAAGCTCCAGGGTGAATGTTAACCATCACCAGAGTCGGTTTCTTTGCTTTCTTTTGTTTTGCCCTTGTCATCTGATCATCCGCAGCCAGTATCATTGGCAATGACTGATCAAGTACAAACATTCCACAATCCGTTCTGATCTAGTGAGCCTTTTTGTGAGACTGGTTCCCATAGCAGCTGTCAAGGGTAGCGATCACTGTCTTCAGTATCCTGCTATATCCAAGCTAGATCTCTGCTGATTCACCTTGTGCACTTTAAATCCAGAGTCAGCAATCTCCTATAGCTTTTCTTCCGAACCACTTGTCTCTACTTCTATGCATCTTTTGATCAATGCAAACCCAATCTTCTGATCTGCTCTAAATCTACTATAAACTTGCCTAAGCAGATAAATAAACACCAGCACATACAACACAATTCCAAAACTAATTCCTATATATTCTTCATACCTCAAAGTCATCTGCCTCTATGCCTGAAAAGAAACCAAGGCTCCTGTTACACTTCCAGCTGTCTGCTATCAGCGTCTACACACACACAAAAAAAGTGGGGGCAAGGAGTGAGATCAAAAAGGTCTCAGCGCTGCGTGCATCCTCACCCCGTCTCTCCCTCTAACTGCTTCTGAGTTGACAGGATAACTACACAATGATACCGTATTATAAAGTGTTAGTTTAACAACAACCAGCCAGGATCAGCTAATATTAACTAAATCTGTTAAGTTAGTTAAGTAGTTAATATAATTAGTGATCAACTCAACTAAAAACAACACCAACATTAGAATCAGCAGCTTATTACACAAATCACATGTAAACAAACATAGCAACAATGAAGAATGAAGCTACAAACAATAACGGTTATGTTTTCAGGTAAGCAAGCACAGACAATATGACAAAATGAAAATGATTACAAAAACAAATACAAAAAAACAATTACAGCATAAATCAGACCAGTCTACCTGAGGATATTGAGTTTCCCGTTCATGTTCCCCTCAGATTGACACGTCTCACCCCTCCCGGAAAGAAAAGTACTTTGTTTGAGTCAATGGCTTTCTTACCGCGGTTTTTGCACTCCTCCTTTCGGGACAGGCAACTTTGTTCAATCCGAGTCAAACATAAAAAGGAAAGAATTAATCTCGCTGGCAAGCCTCCAAAAATGTCAGAGACGGGAGATTCAACCTAACCAGATAAGACTGATCAAAAATGGATTGTCATCGGTATACCGTCTATGGGAGACGCTCAATTGAAAGACACACAGCACAGGTCTTTTGCATGAGTGAATCATACAGTTTAATGATGGGGCAGGTTATATAGGCATCATAGATTTCTAAAAATAGAGCGATACGTAATATGACAACGTCACACAATAGTTACACAATAGTGGGGTTTTTGGATAGAAATACGTTACAGTTTTGACAGTGATTTGTGAGTTCTTAAAACAATGACTATGTGAATTTGGCTGGCTAATATATTCATGTGGCCAGTTTGGCCTTGACCAGAGAGTCAATTCCTAGAATCTAACTTTATCCTAAGTTCCTGTTTTTCTGAGAACTACATCTGGCTTTTATTATATTGTTTACTGCGTAGATTGGTCACTTGTCCAAGAGCGAAGAAATAGAACTTGATAACACAAAGATGTCTAAAAAAATAAAATGGCTGGCTATAGTCATTATAAGATACCTACTTTAACACTGTACATTTCCTCAGTATGTGTATCTCAGTTTATGTTACCTGCAGAAGTGTTTTTTGGTATGAAAACTGAGAACATTTCTGTCATTTTGGATACTGGGGTGAAAGCAAATATGGTGGCTTCTCTGTTTGCTCAGTCCCATGGTGTCTCTTGAAGCACGCTGGTAAAGTCCATTTCCATTTTTGCTATAGACTCTTTGACTCTTAGTCAGGAGAGTTTTATGCAATTTGTACATAATATAAATCTTTGCTTAGGGGCTCTTCACAAGGAGCTCTTTTCCTACATCCTTAAAGGTCTTCCTACCCCAACTGTATTGGGCATTCCCTAGTTACTTATGCACAGCCCTGTTATTGACTGGCAGTCTAGTGAAATAGTTAACTGGAGTGATACCTGTAGGAACAATTGCCTGAATGCTATTATCTTTACCGTCTCTCCAAACAACTTGCTCCATTTTCTGTCTGATGTTGAGGATGTTTTCTTGGAGAAGGTGGTGTCAGGAACTGCCTCCCCACGCATATGATTGACCCATTAATTTGCTCCCAGGAGCAAAACTACCTAGACCAGGTTATGCTGGTTTCACACTTCCTCTTTTTGAAATCAGACAAGATCAGGTATTTTAGGAAAAAACTGATCCTTTCAGCATCCAGTTTTCTGCTCATTCACTTTAATGGTATCAGGTAGCAACCTGAAGCGACAGGATTCTACCTGACATCATTAAAGTGAATGGGCAAAAAACTGGATCCTGAAAGGATCAGGTTTTTTCCTGAAATACCTGAACTTGCCTGATTTGAAAAAACTGTGTGTAAAACTAGCCTTATACAATCTCTCTGGCCTTGAAAGCCAAGTCATGATAGATTTAATCTCAAAAAGTCTTCCTAACAAAAACATTAGTCTCTCTGATTCTTCCATGGTGGTGGGCGTCTTTGTTAAGGAAAAAGATGGGAGTCTGCATCCTTGCTTAGATTTCTGCGAGTTGAATCGAATTACTATCCAAACACCCTTGTCCCCTTCGGCTGATTTGTTTAATGAGATTGTTGGAGCTAAATGGTTTTCCATGTTGGCTCTCAGAGAAGCTTATAATCTATTAAAAATCAAGGAGGAGGATGAGTGGCAAATGACATTTAATACCCCACAAAGGCATTATGAGAATCTAGTCATGCCTTCTGGTCTGACTAGTGCTCCCACAATTTATCAACAGTTATCAATGATATTTTCTGCCTTCTGGTGGATAGGTTTGTGGTTGTATATCATAATGACATTTTGATATACTGGCCCGATCTTAAGACACATAACGTACACGGCAGGCAGGTATGGTAGATATCACAGACTAATAAACTGTATACAAAACTTTGTAAAAAGTGTTATTTGCCATACAGGAGGTTACATGTTTAGGTTTTCTGGTATATTCTACAGATTTCCGAATAGATCCTAATAAGATCAGTGCATTTTTGCAGTGGGATTGTCCAGTAACTCTAAAAGCCTTAAAATATTTTCTGGGGTTTGCCAACTATTATCAAAAGTTTATCCAGAATTAATCTATTGTCACACCTCTCATACAGTGTTGGCCAAAAGTATTGACACTCCTGCCATTCTGTCAGATAATACTCAGTTTCTTCCTGAAAATGATTGCAATCACAAATTCTTTGGAATTATTATCTTCATTTAATTTGCCTTCAATGAAAAAAACACAAAAAGAATTGTCCTAAAGCCAAATTGGATATAACTCCACACCAAACATAAAAAGGGGATGGACAAAATTATTGGCATCCTTAGAAAAATCATGTGATACTTCTCTAATTTGTATAATGAACAGCACCTGTAACTTACCTGTTGCACCTAACAGGTGTTGGCAATAACTAAATCACACTTGCAGCCAGTTGACATGGATTAAAGTTGACTCAACCTCTGTCCTGTGTCCTTGTGTGTACCACATTGAGCATGGAGAAAAGAAAGAAGACCAAAGAACTGTCTGAGGACTTGAGAAACCAAATTGTGAGGAAGCATGAGCAATCTCAAGGCTACAAGTCCATCTCCAAAGACCTGAATGTTCCTGTGTCTACCGTGCGCAGTGTCATCAAGAAGTTTAAAGCCCATGGCACTGTGGCTAACTTCCCTAGATGTGGACGGAAAAGAAAAATTGACAAGAGATTTCAATGCAAGATTGTGCGGATGGTGGATAAAGAACCTTGACTAACATCCAAACAAGTTCAAGCTGCCCTGCAGTCCGATGGTACAACAGTGTCAACCCGTACTATCCGTCGGCGTCTGAATGAAAAGGGACTGTATGGTAGGAGACCCAGGAAGACCCCACTTCTTACCCCGAGACATAAAAAAGCCAGGCTGGAGTTTGCCAAAACGTACCTGAGAAAGCCTAAAACGTTTTGGAAGAATGTTCTCTCTTTTTGGGCAAAGGCATCAACATAGAATTTACAGGAGAAAAAAAGAGGCATGCAAAGAAAAGAACACGGTCCCTACAGTCAAACATGGCGGAGGTTCCCTGATGTTTTGGGGTTGGTTTGCTGCCTCTGGCACTGGACTGCTTGACCGTGTGCATGACATTATGAAGTCTGAAGACTACCAACAAATATTGCAGCATAATGTAGGGCCCAGTGTGAGAAAGCTGGGTCTCCCTCAGAGGTCATGGGTCTTCCAGCAGGACAATAACCCAAAACACACTTCAAAAAGCACTAGAAAATGGTTTGAGAGAAAGCACTGGAGACTTCTAAGGTGGCCAGCAATGAGTCCAGACCTGAATCCCATAAAACACCTGTGGAGAGATCTAAAAATGGTAGTTTGGAGAAGGCACCCTTCAAATATCAGGGACCTGGAGCAGTTTGCCAAAGAATGGTCTAAAATTCCAGCAGAGCATTGTAAGAAACTCATTGATGGTTACCGGAAGTGGTTGATCGCAGTTATTTTGGCTAAAGGTTGTGCAACCAAGTATTAGGCTGAGGGTGCCAATACTTTTGTCCAGCCCATTTTTTGAGTTTTGTGTGAAATGATCAATGTTTTGCTTTTTGCTTCATTCTCTTTTGTGTTTTTTCATTGAAGACAAATTAAATGAAGATAATAATACCAAAGAATTTGTGATTGCAATCATTTTCAGGAAGAAACTGAGTATTATCTGACAGAATTGCAGGGGTGTCAATACTTTTGGCCAACACTGTAGACATGAGCAGGAAAAGAACATACTTTTCTAGGTGGTTTGACCCTGCCTGCAGATATTTTATTCCTTGAAGAAATGCTTTGCCATGGCATCTGTACTTATTCACCCTGATGTCTCTTTACCCTTTGTTGTGAAGTTTGATGCATCTAAGGTAGGGGTAGTAGCCATGTTAACTCAAGGGCCATCTCCTGGTAAATGGCATACATGCACTTTTCTCAAAAAAAATGTCAGCGGCCAAAAGAAAGATATCGACAATCAGTTGCATTTGACTATTAAGTTAGCTTTTGAGAAGTGGTATTTTTTTGGAGGGGACAACTCACCCGGTCATGGTGATTACCGACAATAAAAATCTATTCCATCTCAAATCTGGTAAACATATCAATCCTAGACAAATAAGGTGGTCTTTAGTTTTTACCAAGTTTAATTTCTTTGTCACTTACCGTTCTGAGGTTAAGAATGTCTAAACTGATGCTTTGTTCCAAAGTTTTCCTGGGAAGGTATTTCTGAGTACTCTGTTCCTATTGTACAAAAGCGGGGGTGATCATTTCTACCGTGACCTTAGTGGTGAGGTATTGAAGATTCATGGGTTTGCCCCTGCTGCTTGTCCTTCAGAAAAATTATTTGTGCCTCTGTATTTGCATCTCAAAATTTAAGAACATTATAACTCGCTTCTTTCAGGTCACCCTGGCAGTATAATATATATTTATTCATTTAGATAGCGCTATTAATTCCATAGCACTTTACATATATTTGTGAGACCCAATGGGGACAGTGTTGCAATCTAAACATACTGTTTTAGGAGTGTGGGAGAAAACCGGAGTGACCGTAGGAAACCCATGCAAACACACCATGCTGCCCACCGCGACCTTGGACCTCCTTTCTCATCATTTTTGGTGGCCAAGGTTGCATCAGGATGTTATTGATTTTGTGTCTACCTGTAATGTTTGTTCACATTCTAAAACCTCTCATACTCACCTGCTTGAGTCTCCCCTACCTTTGGATTTTATTACCGACCTTCCTCCATCCACTGGAAAAACAAACAGTCCTTTTAGTGGTATTGGAATGGTTTAGAAAAATGTCACACTTCATTGCCTTACCTACGCTTCCTACTGCAAAAACTTTTTATAAAGTACTTGTCAGTAAAATTGTGAAGCTTCTTAGGGTTCTCTCAGATTTGGTGAGAGATTGGGGGGCCCAATTTGTATCTAAGTTTTGAAAGGCTTTTTTTTCACATCTGGGGTACATTTATCCTTTTCCTCTGCTTTTTATCTTCAATTGAACAGTCAGACTGAGTGCTTAATTTAAAGTTTGTAAACATACCTTAGATATTTTCTGTCTGAGAATCAGAAAGATTGGTCATCTTTCTTTCTTTGAATGTTCTTTTTATTGAAAAAGATGGTCATATAAATAAGTAACATTTACATATAGTAAGATATAAAAGTTGTAATAATAAGAAAACAGACAGATACAGTGCATGCAGATGTAGTGAATAGGAATTGGAATAACTGGCCAGCGATTCCATATTTAGTTCTTGTCTTATTCCTTAGTGTTTTTCTAGATCAAAACATAGAATACTGTATCAAGATATAAGAAGATGGGGGGCCGGAGGGAAGATAGAGAGGACAGGGGAGGGTCCAGGGGGGGCACATGGAGGTAAATCTGAGTGACGTCCATTACTCCGTGATATTTAAGGTGTTATTACAGGAGAATAATTCAAGGGATATTTAATTCGAAACCGAGCGTTATGACATGTGTGGTTTGAGTATTAATTCATCCTTAGGAGAGAGTGAGCATTTTAGTAAAGGAAGGGGTGGATCTGTACCACAGCCAGGGGGTCCACGTTTTTTCAAATAGAGGGAATGATCCATAAGAAAGGGCTACCAGTTCAGCTGCCCTATATACTGAATCAATTTCTTGTAAGAGTCGGGTCTCGGAAGGGATAAGTGAGGTATTCCAATGTAATGGGATTAAGGCCTTGGCAGCTGCCAAAATATTGCTGGCCAGTCTGGTAGTCATGGAGTTCCCCTTCCACAGTGGCAAATTCAGCAGGGCTGTTTGTGGCGACAGATCCACGTCCTTCTCCAACACCTCATAAATTACCCTTGCCACCATGTCCCAGTATTTTTGAATTCCGGGGCAACTCCACCAAAGGTGTAGATATGTGCCCTTTTCCTTGTTGCATCTCCAGCATGTTTCCAATACTGAGGGATTCCAAGCATGTAATTGGAGTGGTGTGCAATACCATCGAGTGATCACCTTAAGTGAGTTTTCTTGTAATTTCACACATGGGGAGGGGCCATGTGATCTCTTATAGATCTGAGTGTTCTGCCGCTCTGTGAATAAAATTTTCAGATCTTTTTCCCATAGGCCAAGGTAGGCTCGCTTAATGTGAGCAGTTTCGTGTATCAGGAGCTGATATAATTTAGACAGGGTTCGTATGGGTGGTTGGGTTTGTGCACATAGTTGCTCAAAGTAAGTGAGGAGTCTATAGAGGTCCGCATGCCTTTGGTAAGATAGCTTTCCAAGCTATTGTACTACAGGAATGAGATGTTCATTAGAGGTCCTTCAGATTTGATTTCATTGAGTGTTAGTAGGGCTCCGTCTAAAAATATTTTCTCTATTGATGTGGGGCGTAATGTCTCAGTCTGCACTGTTGCCTAGATTTGTCCTGGGTGGGGGAGTTATATGTCCAGTGATGTCTTGAATGGTAAGCATAGGCGATATTGAGGGAGTCATTTTGTTGTAAAGTCTTTTCCATATATGTAGGACTGCTTCTGTCAATTCATTTCGTGGGGTATGAGACTTGTCCACAAGTTCTGGTAGTAGGGCCATGGTTCTCAAGGGGAGTTGAGATAATGAGTTTTCAATCGTCAACCACAGTTTGTTAGATGGGTTTCTGATCCAGTCTATTACTCTGGAAAGCATGGTGGCTTCATAGTAATTAAAGATATCTGGAGCCCCCAAACCTCCTTTTTGTCTTGGGAGGGATAAAGTGGATGTGTTGATTCGTACGCGTTTATTACTTCAGATAACGTTAAAGAGAAAGGTGCGAATTTTGGCAAGGATCCATATTAGGATTCTTATTGGGAGTATTTGGAATATATAAATTTAAGCAAAATCAGGCTCTTCAGCAGATTCTTCCTCCCCAACCAAGATAAATAGGGTGCTCGCCAAGTTTTCACATCAGCTATTGCTCTAGACAGCAATACGTTCAAGTCCAGTAGGTCTTTAGCTGTTCGACCTATTTTTACTCCTAGATAGGTGATAAACTTCGGGGGCCAAGTGAACGGATATTCAGATTTAAACTTATCTATTTTGGCTTTGGAAATATTGACACTCAGAGCCTCCGACTTAGTTGGGTTGATTTTATAGCTAGAGAGACGGCCAAATCGCTCCAGAATATGTAGGAAAGCAGGGATGCCCCTATCAGGGTTGGAGAGGACAACCAGCAAGTCGTCAGCAAATGCTGCGGACTTATGGTGAAACCCTCATGTCACTACTCCTTCCATCTCCGCGCTCAACTGGATACTGCGTAAGAGCGGCTCCATTGTGAGCACAAAGAGCAGTGGAGATAAAGGACATCCCTGCCTTGTGCCATTTTGTATTAAGAATAGGTCTGATAACAAATTATTTATACGCAGTCTTGCTGAGGGTAAACAATACATTTTAAAGATAGCTTCTATTAGGGTCGAGGGAAAATTAAAGGCCGCAAGTGTATGCCGCAAGAATGTCCAGTCCACCCTGTCGAAAGCTTTCTCGGTGTCTGTACCTATCAGGACCAGCGGGGTTTTGTTTATTCTGGCATGTTGCAACAGATGCAATACCATACTGGCATTGTCTTTTCCCTCCCTACCGTGTACAAAACCCGTCTGTACCAAGGAAACTAAGTGAGGGACCACCTCCGCTAAACGTTTTGCTAGTAGGCTTGCATAAATTTTTAAATCAACGTTCAGTAAGGAGATGGGCCGGTAGCTTCCACAGAGTGTTGGGTCTTTGCCTTCCTTATGAATAAGTGAGATGTGAGGGAGGGAGCTGCCAGAGAGCACTGCGTTGCACATATTAAGTAAATGCAGGCTCAGACTCTGCATAAAGATTTTGTAATATGATGTGGTAAAACCGGTTGATTTACCACTGGGGCTCTTCGACAGGATGGACTGGATCTCAGTCAAGTCGAATGGCTTAGTTAGCCAAATTCGTTGGGCTTCATTTAGTTGTGGTAGGGACAGGGAGGCAAGGTAGGAATCAATATCTGCTGATCTTTGATTTTTTTTCGCTTCCGGGTCATGTAGATTCAGTTGGTATAGTTCATTATAAAATGATAAGAAGGTTGTGGTAATCGAATCAAAGTTTTGTGTCAGCTGACCATCTTTCAACTTAATCTTATGTATGCATGTACGTATCTGGCGTTTTTTGATCAGTGACATCATCAATTTAGAAGCCTTATCTCTATGCACCATCAAGCGATTCTTCGAGTTAGAGAAATATTTGGCGGCTTGTTTATTTAATTTATCTTTAAGCTGTTGTCTAAGGTTGGTTAGTTGGATGAGTTTGTCGGGTAAATGTGTCTGCTGGTGTTCAAGTTCTAGTTTAGCAATATCTTTATAGAGTGTCTCCAACTCATTCAGTCTCTTTTTGTTGAGGTGAGAAGCTAGTGAGATTATTTGGCCGTGTATTGTAGCTTTATGTGCCTCCCAAACTGTTGCTGGGTCTGTTTCAGGTATAGCATTAAAAGAGAAATCAGATATTGCTGTCTGAAATTTAGCTCTAATTTCAGTTGAGTGTAATAAGGTCTCATTCAATCTCCAAGTTCTGAAGCTAGAGAGTGGTTTCTGTAGTTCAAGGGTTAGGGTTACCATAGCATGGCCTGAGTAAAGTGCCGGGAGAATGTCTACATTTGACGTCTTTGGAAGTATATATCGTGAAATTATGATATAATCAAGTCTGTGGTAGATTTTGTGGGGGTGGGAATAGTACGTATACGTTTTGTCTTTTGGGTGTAGGTACCTCCACACATCTATCAGTTCCGAGGTCTGTAGTAGGGTCTGTATATTTAGTAAGTCTGGTCTTGGGATAGAACTTTTCCTGGATGATGTGTCTACAGTAGGTTCGAGGGCAACGTTTAAGTCGCCTCCCAGTAACACCGTGCCGTCTTTAAATAAGTTTAATTTGTTTATAACTTTTTTGAACCACTTCAGATGTCGGGTGTTGGGTGCGTATAAGTTTCCAAGAATTACCACATTGCCTCCAATCAAGCCCTTAATGAATATATATCTGCCCTGCAAGTCAACCAGACTCTCTTGCAACAGGAAGGGGACATCTTTGGCTAAGGCGATTGCCACCCCTCTGGCTCCCTTTATGGGGGTATAAGCCTGATAACACTTAACGTAAAAGCATTTTCCAAAGGAGGGCGATCTCTCTTTCCGAAAGTGTGTTTCCTGTAAGAATAAGATATCATATTTGGATCTTTTAAAGTGTTGCAATGTCTGTGAGCGAGGTATGGGTGAATTGAAACCATGGACATTACTGGAGACAATACAGAACGACTTAAGGTTTGATGTCATGATGTTTGTTAATTGGGTGGCTTTTTCGGTGGTGGAATATCCCTGCTGCATCGGGTCGGAGCAATACTGGAGTCAGGTGGTATGAGAAGTGAGAGAGAAAAACCTGAGGGGTGGGGTAAAGAAAGAACACACAGTGGGTAAACACAACATACTATATAAACAATATTGAACATAGGCAGCCTTAGCTGCATTATATATAAGATCAGCGATCTTCTGGCCTACGAAAGTCCGCCGAGATATCAGAGGGGGGCGTCTAGGACCTTGGATTTAGTTAACTATCGGTGTATAAACTCCAAGACTTTCTAGATATAGCTAAATATAACTTCAAGAGATTTCTGGGTTAAAATTATCTACTTCAGAGGATGTAGTCACTAAGAAGGTATCCAATTCTCTGAATGTCCTATCCAAAACGAACCTTAATACAGTTTGAAATTTAAATGTATAGGTTAAAGAAGTCATAACAATAACAATATCATTCTTAACAGAATTCTCGTTGTTTAGTTGAGGAGAAGAGAGAGAAGCAAATTAACTCAAGTGGGGCTCTCCTCTCCTGTGTAGGTGGTCATAAACAAGTTGTATGGCATTGAATGGACCCCTTCACCTGATCATCCGGGAAGGGTGTAGTCATCTTGAGGCATCACGTGCTTGGTGGTCTTCCTCTTGATCCTTTGTGGTGATCTGGGTGTTAGGACTGTTTGCCATTGAGGGGGATGAGGAACAGGTGCTAGTAAACTTGCCGAAGTGACCACTTCTAGGTCGGGATAATGGTCAAGTTCAATGTCCAAGTCCGAGCAAACCTTCTTTATGTCAGCCGACGTCCTTGCTTGAAATGTTTTATCTTTAGCAGAGATGAAAATTCCAAAGGGGAATAACGAGCGATAGGGAAAGTGTCTCTGGTGTAGGATCGTGGTGAAAGGTTTAAGGAGCCTTGTTTTCTTTAATGTGATTGCCGACAGATCTTGATAAATCTGCACTGCTGAGCCATTGCAGGATATGTCAGACGATTCTCTGGCTCTGCGGAGTACAAGATTCTTGGTTCTATAGTCCAAAAATCTGCAAACACATCTCTAGGTGGTTCTGACATTGGGGGTTTTGGTCGTAGGGCTCTTTGTACCCTCACCAGCTCCATGTCTGTTGGGTCTTCTGGGGTTAGGATTGACCTAAATAGGTCTGTGACAGTGGGAACAGGGGCATCCTATCCAACTCTGGTATCCCCTTCAACTGTAGATTATTCCTCCGTTCCCTATTCTCGTGGTCTTCCAGTGTCACGAAAATATGGTTAAGATGTTCTTCATGTTGTTGAAGACTGTGTAATACGGTGTTAGAATGTTGGACCGATTGTGTGTGGGATGTCTCCAATGTTTCAACCCTGTGGCCCATCTGCGAAAGATCCTGTTTAATTTCCGCAATGTCTCTCTTGATAGGTTCTAGTGCTTCACTTAATGCTTCATTTATAATCCATTTAATGAAAGATCTGGTAATGTGCGTGGATTTAGAGGATTCTTCGTTACTTTCTACACTGTCTGGTTCTGAGTCGGACTGGTCGTTGTAAAGCTTTTGACATGCGGATTTGGATGCTGTCGTCATGGCTGATTGCTTATAGATGTACTTATTCAGGTCTGCTTGGGTAGTGTGACCTCCTGATTTAGCTGGTGTCTTAGATACTTGATTAGAAGTTTTAACCATTTTGTCAAAGTCTAGAGTGTAATTTCTTTTGTCCCGGGCCTCTCCAGCCACCCCCGTGCTGTCGAGTTATTTACATGTCAAGGGGGGTTGCATGAGGCTAGTTAGGATATGTCTATAAGAGAGTGCAATGGTATCAGAGAAGTCCGATGGTTTGCTCTCTATGTTGTATATGGGGTAACTTGAGATCCAAAGGAGACGTCCAGCATGTGTCCTGGAGTAGAAATGGGTCCTGTCCTGCACGCAAGAGCAGAGTAGTTATTAAGGCAGGGTCTTATGCTTGGTGATCGTTCTGTGATCCAATCAGGGTGCCAGGTATTATGCAGATAGGGGATAATGTTGCTTCAAATGCATCTCCCCCAGACCTTGGCTACTTTGGGTGTCCCCACCTGGGGACCAAGATTAGACAGTGTAAAACTGGCCACAGTGACCTCTGAGAGATCCCACTGGCAATGTAAGCTCTGTAACAGGACCAAGGATGGCAACGTACTATAAAGTTAAACTTAGAGTGCCCTATGATGGTGTCTGAGGTACACTTTGTGTGTCTTCTGTACCCTGCAGGGGTTAACAGTCCCCAGTTTAACATACGTGTCCAGTAGGTTATAGGAGTCTCTGTGGGGTTGGTTGGTTTAATTGCTGGTCCTATTATACATTTAGTTGTGATGAAGTTTATTTTATGGGAGTTCTGGTGGTCCCACAAAGCACATACACCACCTGTGTCACTCCACAATGGCGTCAGCACATAAGTAAAGCACGGGTCCCAGCTCCCTCTGCACACTGCTGCATGTATTGCTTGTGCCTCTTTACAATGGCGGCGGCACAGGTGGCGAGAACGGGCCTCTGGTCACCGTCTAGCTCCGCTTCAGCGGCCTCTCGCCTCCATAGCTGCAGGCCAGACAGGCTCGGCTATCAGCCGCCTGCGTCTATGTTTATTAAGACACTAGGCGGGTGTCAGGCAAGCGGCATCAACCATAGAGTATGGCGGGTCCGCCGCGCTCCACTTACCCTCTCCACACTAGAGAGCTGCTGGGAGTGACCGCCGCTGCTCACAGAAGATCCTCTCCGTCACCAGACACCACAGGAGCGGTTAGGGGGTTTATGCCACAGTCGTAGGGAGTGCAGACTCTATGCGTCCCAGGGAGGGTCTCCGTTTGCTTGATGATGTGCAGGGTTCCTCGTGGCGGCTCCGTGCAGGGGGGGGGGGGGGATGCCCAAGATTGGTCATCTTAATTATCTCTGGCAGAGTTTCGTTGAACCATTGTCATAGAGTCCCCTGGTAAGTCAACATTTCTTGGCGAATATGGTTTTCACCCTCAGTTCTGTACATTCAGTACAGGGTATGATGTGAGTCTGACTGGAGTGGATGACGCTGCTTTTTAGAAGTCCTCATTATAAGGTTAATACCAGTAGATACACCCATGGTGGTGCTCTATTCAATACTGTGGAAACTTTTTGGGGAAGTAATTAAGCTGTGGTGCACAGAGGGATAATGAGTGTCTTCCTGAGAAGTAAATTATGGTATAGTCCCTCTTTTTTCAAGTAAGTGGCACAGCCCCTTGTTCCTTAATGGTATCACACTGTTAATAACCATCTTTGAATCTTGGTTGATCTAGTCTCTTTATTCCCACAATTACATATTCAATTTTTGGACCTATGCATAAATTCTAATATAGGGGAGCATAGTGTGTACAGTCCTCTGTGTCGCAGGGCAATAGTAACTTGATATTTTGAGTACATTAATTATGCAAAATTGCCTGAATGATTGATTCTGCTTTTAGTGTAAATATACATATAAAACATACTATTACTCCATTTCCTAATACGATTTTTGTACTGGTCCATGCTCAAGAGTGAGGATTGATTAGGGAACTACATATGTGAACTTGTCATTGTGTTGGCACAGGCTTATTGTTCTTTTGAAGTCCCCCACCATTGTGTGTGTATATACTCACTACCACCCCTTGTTGAAGGTGTGACTGTTTGTATTTTTATCTGTTGTTCTTAATAAAGTATTTTGATAATTTTATTGGAGTTTTTTCCGCATCATTTGAATTTAAAATGGTTATTCTGAATTAGTGGTTTATTATTACTTTCAGTAGAAATGGGTCTTCATGGGTTCCTGGGAGAAACAAGTTTCTTCATTGCTCACTATGTGTTCAGGAGTGCAAAACAATGTGAAGGCTGTGTGTGACATATGTCTGGCATGATTTAGTGAATCCTGCTTTGAGTAGGGAGTTGAATCAGATGACACAGGAGGTCCCATCCAACTCTACCATTCTGTGACAGATACAAACACGTGGCTGATAAAAACATTCACAAGGTCCGGTCCGGTGTGTGAATGACTAAATATGGCTGTACACCATTAATACCCTCTTAGAAACTGGGTCCTAGATTCATTGGACCATATAAGGTGGTCTCTGTTATTAACCCTGTGGCTTTTCTCCTTACGTTACCAAAAACAATAAAGACATAAGTTGTATCTTCTGAACCGTGATCTTTACCACCGACTCCATTCATTTTTAATGGTAATGTAGAATTTCAGGTGGCTAGGATTGCTGATTTCTGTTTTGTTCGCCACTTTCCAATACTTGGTATACTGGAAAGGTTACGATCTGGAAGAAAGGATGTGGGTACCAGCATTGGAAATTAATGTTAGAAGATTGGTACATTCCTTGCATGTGTCTCGCCCTAAAAACCTGGTCCCGAGAGTCAAGAGGCATCTTGTAAAAGAGGGGATACTGTCACAAGTGTGTCATGACCAGATGGCCTCTCCTTCGATCTTGGATCAAAAGGTCAGAACGTTTAGCTGATCACAGATACTCTTTAGTATCAACTCATCACATATCCTGTGTAGGAGCTTATTTAATTCCATCTGGTGCTGAAGGAGTTCAGGTTGCAGTACAGACCCTGAACTTTACAGTTTGGGTTCGTCCATCACTATTCATGTCAGTTGCTCTACCTTTGTTACATATTTTTGCTGATTTGTCCATTGGGATTTATTTGATCCTATGTGCACTGCTTTATACGCATAAACGATCAATATTATATTTATATACTTCGAAACCTGCAGTGTTCTGTCATTAATCTTTTCATTGTTGGCTTTAAAATGTGTGCAGTTAAGTACACTAGATACCAAATGCAAGGTTTTCTTTTTTTTTTTATGAATGAATACTTCTGGTGTTCGCAAGATATAGCCTGATCCATGAATACCAAATTTATTTCCCTAGCAGCGAGAGTATAGCATAATATCAGGGATGTAGAGATTTCCTCCTAAGATATAATGAATCATTTAAAGCAATATATCATGTCAGTCTCTGTGAAGATGTTTGTCTTTTAGTTCTTGCTTCTCCTGGTACTTATAAAAAGGTTCGAGACAGACAGCATCAGAAACATAACTGGAATTAATGGCTTAGGTGTTAGAAAACTGAACTGCAGCAGAGCCTGGAACATTATCAATTGTAACCCCAGCAGGAGCATGACTTTCCTCCCTGCGTGAAACAATTAGCTGTGTGCCAAAGGAATGCAATATATTGTTCACGGTAGTTGAATTGAATGTGTGAAAGCACTCATGATATATAGAACTAGCTTAGGACAGACCACATAGATACTTATTCTAACATAAATATACTTTAAAAGGATCAATGGCTGACAATTCTTCTTACACAATTTCATATTGTAACTTTGGATTTTGCCAGGCTACTATTACTACTGCAAATTCTCAATAGCTCTTACAGAATACAAAAAGGAGATGAAGAAGAATAAGAGTAATATGAAAGTCTATCTATGGAAAGAAGGGTAATCTGCTGCAACACTATACACTTAATGTGCACATAGATGAGTGCAATGAGTGGCTGGACTGCACAGCTAATACAGGTATAATGAAAATGGGTTATAGCAATCACTGCTCTAGATATAATGTAAAATGGAAAACTTCGCTTCAGCAGTGGCCACTGCGGAGTGCACGATGACCAACGCCAAGGTGCTTCCGTCTCATCGGGTCCTAACACTATGACTGACGAAGTTATGCAATGTGTATGGGTTTATATGCCTCTACTTATAATTAAAAACATGAAAAGTATCTGTTGGACCCCAACAAGATGGAGACCTCAGCTGACTTCAGGGCGGGGGACTGAGCTCCCTCCTTATTCCCCCTCCCCCACCCCGAAGCCAGCTAAGGTCTCCATCTTGTTGATAGATGACTATGTGCACATTAAGTGTATAGTGTTGCAGCAGATCACCCTTCTTTCAATAGATGTAGTTTTTTACTGCTTGCACCTACACTGTGAGGTTGATGCCAGTCATTCACACTATTAAATATGAAAGTACAGACATCATATAGGGATAGAAGTGTGAAGGGAATTTTTCTTGTCATAATTTGAACATAAAGAAAAATGTATAAACATTCTGTACAGGTAATTTGTATATATGTAAAATTGGATTATCACATTTTGGTAATCTGTGATTATGTTAAATAAATTAATCAATTCACATTGTATTCATTGGTGATCATAACATAAGCTTTCAAGTATCCTTTACTAAGATGTGTAGTAGAGGGGCTACAAGGACACTAAACTTCAGGAAGGCAAATTTCCAACAGTTGAGAGATGATCTTAGTGCAATAAACTGGGACAATGTCCTGAGACATAAAAGTACACAAAGCAAATGGGAGATATTTATTAGCATCCTGAATAGGACCTGTGCACAATATATACCCTATGGGAATAAGCATGCTAGAAATAGGAGGAAGCCACTATGGCTAAATAAAGCGGTAAGAGGTGCAATAAGTGACAAAAAGAAAGCATTTAGGGAAAAAAAGCAAGTACGTAGTGATGAAGCATTAAATAAATACAGAAAATTAAATAACATCTGTAAAAAGCAAATCAAGGCAGCAAGGATTGAGACAGAGAGACTCATTGCTAGAGAAAGTAAAAATAATCCCAAAATATTTTTTAACTACATAAATAGTAAGAAACTAAAAATTGATGGTGTTGGCCCCTTTAAAAATAGTCTGGGTGAAATGGTACAGGAGGATGAGGAAAAAGCCAATATGCTAAATTACTTTTTTTCAACAGTATTTACACAAGAAAATCCCATGACAGACAATATGATCAGTGATAACAAAAATGTCACCTGCTTAACCCAAGAGGAAGTACGGCATCGTCTAAAAATCACTAAAATTGACAAATCCCCGGGTCCGGATGGGATACACCCCAGAGTGCTGCAGGAATTAAGTACTGTCATAAATAGACCATTATTTTTAATATTTAAAGATTCCATAATAACAGGGTCTGTACCACAGGACTGGTGTATAGCAAATGTGGTGCCAATATTCAAAAAGGGGACAAAAACTGAACTTGGAAATTATAGGCCAGTAAGCTTAACCTCTACTGTGGGTAAAATCCTAGAGGGTTTTCTAAGAGATGCTATACTGGAGTATCTGAAGAAAAATAACCTCATGACCCATTATCAACATGGTTTTACAAGGGACCGTTCCTGTCAAACTAATCTGATAAACTTCTATGAAGAAGTAAGTTCTGGACTGGACCAAAGCAATGCAGTGGATGTGGTGTATATGGACTTTTCAAAAGCTTTTGATACGGTGCCACACAAAAGGTTGATACATAAAATGAGGGCAATGGGGATAGGGGAAAATATGTGTAAGTGGGTTAAGAACTGGCTTAGTGATAGGAAACAAAGGGTGGTTATTAATGGAACACACTCAGAATGGGTCACAGTTAACAGTGGGGTACCACAGGGATCAGTGTTGGGCCCGCTTCTATTTAATATATTTATTAATGACCTTGTAGGGGGCATACAGAGTAGAATCTCAATATTTGCAGATGACACTAAACTCTGCAGGGTAATCAATACAGAGGAGGATAATTTTATATTACAGGAGGATTTATGTAAACTAGAAGCTTGGGCTGCTAAATGGCAAATGAGCTTTAATGGGGATAAATGTAAAGTCATGCACTTGGGCAGAGGAAACAAAAGGTATAATTATGTGCTTAATTGTAAAACACTGAGCAAAACTGTTACTGAAAAAGACCTGGGTGTATGGGTAGATGACAAACTCACATTTAGTGGCCAGTGTCAGGCAGCTGCTGCAAAGGCAAATAAAATAATGGGATGCATTAAAAGAGGCATAGATGCTCATGAGGAGAACATAATTTTACCTCTATACAAGTCACTAGTGCGACCACACTTAGAATACTGTGTACAATTCTGGTCTCCGGTGTATAAGAAAGACATAGCTGAACTAGAGCGGGTCCAGAGAAGAGTGACAAAAGTCATTAGAGGACTAAGGGGTCTGCAATACCAAGACAGGTTATTAAACTTGGGGTTATTTAGCTTGGAAAAATGAAGGCTTAGGGGTGATCTTATAATAATGTATAAATATATGAGGGGACAGTACAGAGAACTTTCTAATGATCTCTTTACTCTTAGACCTGAGACGGGGACAAGGGGGCATCCTCTATGTCTGGAGGAAAGAAGGTTTAATCATAATCACAGACGTGGATTCTTTACTGTAAGAGCAGTGAGACTATGGAACTCTCTGCCACATGATGTTGTAATGAGTGAGTCACTACTAACATTTAAGAAGGGCCTGGATGCCTTTCTTGAAAACTATAATATTACCAGTTATATATACTAGATTCTTTGATAGGGCGTTGATCCAGGGAACTAGTCTGATTGCCGTATGTGGAGTCAGGAAGGAATTTTTTTCCCCAATGTGGAGCTTAGTGTTGCCACATGGTTTTTTTTGCCTTCCTCTGGATCAACATGTTAGGCTATGGGTTGAACTAGATGGACTTAAAGTCTTCCTTCAACCCTAAAAACTATGTTACTATATGTATTAAGAGATCCTTCATTATCTACTATATAATCACCAATAATGTGTGTCACAGACTTCCGAGGCTTATGTCAATATCCCACAATGCACCGTGGTGCCATTGTGGGATAGCGACAGGCGCCGGCAGAAAGTGACACCAATGCCACCACTACAGTCGGGAGATCAGCGGCGCCAGCCGTCACCTCCTGCGCCGCCAGGAGATGCTGCACGGAGTGGAAGTGCCCTGACCGCCATATTGGAACACCCAAGTTATGGGTATTCCGATATGGCGGGATTCAAATCCCCCGCCAAAGCCGGGGTCACGTGCCGAGAGCGCTGATTGATTGGTCACAACGGTTAGCGGTGACCGATCAGAGAAGTGGCGCTCAGCATATTTTCAACCTGGTGCCAAGGCACGCCGCTTCTCAGATTGGTCGCCGCTAACAGCGGCGACCAATCAGATTGAGTGCTACCGCGCGGGATGCCTGTGTCAGTCCTCACTGTCAGTCTTGCATTCTATTCATGAATCAGAAGGCTCAGGATGACCAGTGCTAATTGCCTGAGCCAATCCTGAGTCTCCTTTTTCATGAATAGAATGCAAGAGTGACAGTGAGGACTAACACAGGCATCCCGCGTGGCAGCGCTCAATTTGACTGGTTGCTGCTAACCGCGGCACGCGCCTTGATGCCAGATTTAAAATACACTGAGTGCCGGTTCTCTGATTGGTCGCCAAGGTTAGCGGCGACCAGTCAGAGAAGTGCCTCGCGCCTTGGCGGGAGATATGAATTCATGTCCACGGCGACCAATCAGCGCTCACGGCGCTTGGCTTCAATGGTGCTTTGCTGATTGGTCGTCGCTGCAAGCGCGGTATTGGCAGGAGATTTAAAGCTGGCTCAGTGGTTAGCACTGTATATGGTGGCTCAGTGGTTAGCACTGTATATGGTGGCTCAGTGATGGGAGGCAGAAGGCACAGGGAGAGACAGCGCACACACAGGGAGAGACAGCGCACACACAGGGAGAGACAGCACACACACAGGGAGAGACAGCACACACACAGGGAGAGACAGCACACACACAGGGAGAGACAGCGCACACACAGGGAGAGGCAGCGCACACACAGGGAGAGGCAGCGCACACACAGGGAGAGGCAGCGCACACACAGGGAGAGGCAGCGCACACACAGGGAGAGGCAGCGCACACACAGGGAGAGGCAGCGCACACACAGGGAGAGGCAGCGCACACACAGGGAGAGACAGCGCGCACAGGAAGCACACACAGCGAAGAGAAAGGCACAAGTAACAGAGCGCACAGGGGAAGAGACAGCATAGAGAGGAGAGAACGCACAAGGGGACACAGGCACGGAGACTGCCCTCCTGATGCAATAGCATCAGGCATATTTCTAGTAGAGCATAAACTCATATGGATAATAAATTGTTCTGCAACAAATATTTAGAGCTTGTCCTGGCATATTTGTACATATCAATTTTAATAATGTTTAATATCCGTGAATGTTTAGTAAAAGATTTCTTGTTCTGTTTATATACAATATATAATGCAATAACTCTTATAGCATTTGTGAGACTTATTAGTGTATGCTTGTTTAAGGCTTTTTTCCTTTAGACCGGAGGGAAAAATCAGCAAATTTTATCATTTGAGGTTAAGCACAGTTGAAACCAGAAGTTTACATACACTATATAAAAAGATACATATTTATGTTTTTCTCACTATCTGACATGCACTCAGAATAAACCTTTCCTGCTTTAAGCCAATTAGGACTACCATAATTACCTATATTTGCCAAATGCCAGAATAATGAAAGTGAGATGAATGTGCTTTGGTCCAACATGTGCATATCTACCCAAAAACAAAAGACCTTGTGAAGATGATGGTGGAAGCTGGTAAGATTGTGTCATTATCCACAGTGAAACGAGTACTGTATCAATGTAGGCTGAAAGGCCGCTCTGCCAGAAAGAAGCCATTACTTCAAAAGAAATATAAAAAAGCCAGATTAATTTTTGAAAATACACACAGGAACGAATACCTCATTTTTCTGAGACATGTCCCTGTGGTCTGAGGAGACTAAAATTGAACTGTTTGGCCAGTGCCGGGACAAGGCATTTTGGTGCCCTAGGCAGGTAAGGCAAACGGCGCCCCCCCACCCCCCCGAAATATGTCTTGGAAAAAAAATGTCAACATACTTTGAAAGTAAATTTAATTTAAAACAAATAAAAGTAGATATAAATGAACAGTATGGATATAAATTGTACATAAATAGTAATGCACACGACCAACTCTTGAAATGCTTAGCAGCCATATGGTACAAGTACCTTTTTCCTGATGAAAAGTGCGGATTTTATATCGGACTGCAACATATGCTAAATACGAAATGTAAATCAAATTCTTTGTAAAATTGAAAGCAATATAAAGTGCAAACAATAGGAGGTAGTTTTAAACTAATAAAGTGCACTAATAAAGTGCTCCATAACTTTAAATTGCAACCAGAAATAACACAACGTAAAACGTAATTTACAATTCAAAATATCCCAAAATTGCCAGTACTATGTTGTGAAAGATGACAGCACTGCACATTGCAGTACAATTTTTCTTGCCTTAATTGATGCAAATTCATCAATTACATCATTGAAGTCTATTTGTTTGGTTGTTGCATATTCAATAGACAAGATACTAAGGTCAGAGAGTCTTTCTTGACTCATGGTGGAACGTAAGTAGTTTTTTATAAGCTTTAACTTGCTAAAACTTCTTTCACATGATGCAACAGTCACAGGAAGAGTGAAAAATAATCGCAAGGCAGTATCAACATTTGGATAGCAGGACTGAAGGGAATAATCCTGAATCATTTCAAATAGTGCAAGTGGAGTCGCAGAATTCACATCTGGAAGTAGAGCAGCAGCTTGAAATCTTAAGCTTTCTATCTCTGAACAGAATTCAGCTGCATCCAAATCACTACTGTATTTGCGTGCAAGATCTCTTGATGCTTTCTGTAATGCAGAGATTTCCATTTCGATAAGTGCAGGACAAGATAGAAATGCAAAGTCCTCTGCAGTTTCCCTTAGTTTTACTGTCTTCCATGTTAGGTTGCAGAGGAGTACATCAAAAACCTTGGCAAGGTCAACTCTGAACTGGTCTTCAGCAGACAGGTTGGTTTGATTCTCAGCTGAATCATAAAGTGCCCAGCTTTTAATTTTTCTTCTCCTCTTCAGTGGAAATGTTGCAGGAATATCTAGTGTTTCACATGTATTTTTGGCATAAGCAAATACTTCCTGCACATCAATATTGCGCAACTCCTGAAATGCCAATTTAAGACCATCTATCATCTTTGATGCGTGCATTATGGAGACTTCTTTACCTTGTAGTGCCTTATTCACTCTGTCCAAGTGGCCTAAAATCTTGTTCCACATAAATAAGTAGCATAAGAAATTGAAGTCTATTTGTAGCTCAAGACTTTTTCCAGTAGATATAGCCTCAGGATTTGCTGTTGTCTCTACAATTTCACCGATAGCTTCACATATTTGAGGGATTTGATTGTACAATGCTTTAATTGCATTCGCTCTCGAAGACCAACGGGTATCTGTGTGTCCCTTTAAGGTTGTTTGTAGAAAATTTTCTAATACCTCCCATCGTGATGTGGAGCTAGAAAAAAAAGTAAATAGTCTTTGGACTGTTCCAAAAAAAGTTAGCATCTCTGGACTCACAGATGCTGCATGTACACCAGCCAAGTTAAGGCTATGTGCAGCACATGGAATAAAGCGCGCAAATTCATTTTCTTGCAGAATTCTGGCTTGTACTCCACTATATTTTCCCGCCATATTAGCAGCATTATCATATCCTTGGCCCCTAGCGTCTTTTATATTAATGCCATCAGAAGAAAGTTTTGCCAGAATTTCAGAAGCCAGACCGTTTCCTGTTTTTTCTTTAGTGTGAATGAAATCAATAAAACTCTCTTCTATGCTTATCTTTCTATCCACTACTGAAACATAGCGCATGATTTGACACATTTGCTCCTGATGTGATATATCTGGTGTGCAGTCAAACAACAGCGTAAAATACTTTGCCTCTTTTATCTTGCGAATAATTTCTGAACGAACTTTTTTCCAAGAATGTGAATGAACTCATTCTGAATTTTATTTGATAAATAATTAACCTGTTGCCTTTGATGGGTTTCAATTTTTTCTTTCAGTGCAGTGTTATGCTTACTTATGACCTCAATAATGTCAAGAAAAATGCCAGCTTGACGAGTGCTGATGACATTAGTAGACCCCCTGAGTGCAAGATTGTTTTTGGCACAAAATAATATGGCTTGAAGTAGGCACTGTAAAACGTTGCGCCATTTTTCCTTTTCAGTAACAATTATTCTTTGGAGCTCAGAGTCAATCGTCTGTCCTTCTGTCATTCTTTTCTGCATCATTTTCCAAGAGGAGTAATTGGAACGATGTTCCACAGAATTTTCATGGGTTGGAAGTCTTTGATTTAAATTTTTCCAATCGGAAAAACCTCTTTTGGGGTCAGTTAAGGCTGAGGTTTGTTTGCCAAATAAGATACATGGAAAGCAAAACAATGCACAAGATTTTTTAGAATAAATCAATCATTCAGGTACGCTCCAGCTTTGTACCATTAGCCGCTTGTTTGACAAACCAATGTGGGTTGAAGTGCCGGTCTTCGTGTGATAGAGATTTAGCATAATACCCCTCTTTGCCCTGGTCAGGTCCTTGCTCTACAAGGTAATGTCTGATTCTGTCAGTGATCTTTGGCCATGATGGTGGGTCATTTAAATCAATTCTGCTTTCAACACTGATGTCCTGTAGCAGCATATCTGTAACAGCTGTACTACCTGCTGCAGATTCGGCAACATCAGGTGCACACTCTACTGCAGCATCACTTTTTTCTGTTTGTGACAAAGTGGCTTTCCTCAACTTCCCCGACACCGACCACCAAGCTCTCAATAGCAGCACTGTGATCATGGGAATCTGAGCTTGTACTAGCACTTGTCTGTGAGGTAGAAGGTTGATCAAACTCCCCAGCTTCTTGATTTCGTTTTATCCATTTTGGCCACTGCTGAGAAAGTTTACTTGCTTCTGCTTCTCTTAACTGTCGCCTTCTTCGGAATTCTGCTCCTGATGGCTTTTTGTAAGACATTCTTTAAGAATATGTATTATTGCAGCTATGGTTTGCAGATCCACCTGACAGCGGCAGCGTTATAGAATGATTCTGTAGCTGGGTGCTGGGATGTCCACTCGGAGGCCACTGTCTGCTCTGCTGCCGCGCAGCGCCTCAGGGCCGGCAGGCAGCCAGCGCACGCCACTGGATTCTTCTTCTGTCCCCGCCCCGGATTGAAGCCGGTCCACGGGTCCCGGCGGAAGACTTAGGCAGATGGCAAAAGCGCAGCACAGCTCCAACAGGTGAGACCAGAGGCGTAGATAGGGGTTCAACTCAAGGGGGGCGAAACATCATGAGTGGGCGGCGGGCCCCCAGCCCAGGTGACCAGCAATAATCACATGTCCAACCTAAAGCATGAACATTTCTTTTAGTCAAATAGAAAACTGAATAACATTAACACTCAAGTTTGTTTAAATTTAAAAATAATAATGTAAATCATATTTTTCAAGAATAAGCAACTAATTAAAAAATGTGGTGAACTATATTCCAGTGAAAACCACTTCTTACAGCGCCATTTTCCTCTCCTTAACTTTGGCAAATCTGTTGACCACCTTGTTTTTGTCAATTTCAATGTCTCTCTCAATACTGAGTAAGGTTAAATTGGACAGTCTGGCCTCATGCATGCATGCTCGTAGGTGTGTTTTAATGAGTTTCAGACGACTAAAATTTCTCTCTGCTTTTGCACTACTAACAGGACAGTGTTGATGATGTATGTAAAGTGCTGTGGAGTTCATAGTGTAATATACCGTATATACTCGTGTATAAGCCGACCCGTGTATAAGCCGACCCCCCTACTTTTGCCCCCAAAACCTGGGAAAATTTATTGACTCGTGTATAAGCCGAGGGTGGACCCCAGCACAGGTATACAGCCCCCAGCAGTGTGGTATACAGCAGCCTCTCCAGTGGTATATACAGGCCCCAGCAGTGTTACAGCAGCAGCCCCAGTGGTATATACAGCAGCAGCCCCAGTGGTAGTATACACGCAGCCCCAGTAGTATATACAGCCCCAGTGGTAGTATACACGCAGCCCCAGTAGTATATACAGCCCCAGTGGTAGTATACAGCCCCAGTGGTAGTATACAGTCCCAGTGGTAGTATACAGCAGCCCCAGTGGTAGTATACAGTCCCAGTGGTAGTATACAGCAGCCCCAGTGGTAGTATACAGTCCCAGTGGTAGTATACAGCAGCCCCAGTGGTATATTCAGCCCCAGTGGTAGTATACAGCAGCCCCAGTGGTAGTATACAGCCCCAGTGGTAGTATACAGCAGCCCCAGTGGTATATTCAGCCCCAGTGGTATTACAGCTCCAGTGGTAGTATACAGCCCCAGTGGTAGTATACAGCAGCCCCAGTAGTAGTATACAGCCCCAGTGGTAGTATACAGCCCCAGTGGTAGTATACAGCCCCAGTGGTAGTATACAGCAGCCCCAGTGGTATATTCATCCCCAGTGGTAGTATACAGCAGCCCCAGTGGTATATACAGCCCCAGTGGTAGTATACAGCCCCAGTGGTAGTATACAGCAGCCCCAGTGGTATATACAGCCCCAGTGGTAGTATACATACAGCCCCAGTAGTAGTATACAGCCCCAGTAGTAGTATACAGCCCCAGTGGTAGTATACAGCAGCCCCAGTGGTATATTCAGCCCCAGTGGTAGTATACAGCCCCAGTGGTAGTATATAGCCCCAGTGGTAGTATACATACAGCCCCAGTGGTAGTATACAGCCCCAGTGGTAGTATACAGCAGCCCCAGTGGTATATTCTGCCCCAGTGGTAGTATACAGCCCCAGTGGTAGTATATAGCCCCAGTGGTAGTATACACACAGCCCCAGTGGTAGTATATAGCCCCAGTGGTAGTATACAGGGCCCCAGCAGGGCCCCCCTCATAATTTGGCGCCCCCACCTCACTTTCTGGGCCCCCCCGCATGCAGCGCTGCGCATTATACATTACCTGTCTAGCAGCTGTCACCCTCCGATGGCGGATCGCGGCTCCCGGCTCCGGGCTCCATCTTCCTCGCTGTCTTCCTGCTGTGTGACCGGGGCGCAGCGCGATGACGTCATCGCGACACCGGCCGGTCACCTGACAATCAGGAAGACAGAGAGGAAGATGGAGCCCGGAGCCGGGAGCCGCGATCCGCCATCGGAGGGTGACAGCTGCTAGACAGGTAATGTATATGCGCAGCGCTGCATGCGGGGGGGCCCAGAAGGTGAGGTGGGGGCGCCAAACTTTTTAGGGGGCCGTATTGACTCGCGTATAAGCCGAGGGGGGGACTTTTCAGCCCAATTTTTGGGCTGAAAAACTCGGCTTATACGCGAGTATATACGGTAAATGCAAAAAGTATTATTCTTAATATGATGTCACAATACCAGGATCTCAGGATCTTCTCTTTCGAGGTCAGGGACAGGGACTCTCTGATGCCATGTTGCTGCTTGTCTCGCTGTCGTCGTCCTCTTTTGACACTGCAGTGCGGTGGACAAGAGAGCATTAACTGGTTAATAACAAGAAGTATGGAGTGTACTAACTGAGCCATAAACCCTCCCCATACCATGTCCAGCAGACATTGTAGGATTACTATATGGATTTTATCATTAGGGTACGGACACACTGGCGTGAAACGCGGATGAGTGCAATGTGTGCACTCAGACCAATGTTATTCAATGTCTGAGAGCAGATTGGCGAGTGTTGGACGCTTTTTTCTCAGCCAGATTCAGGATGAGAAAAAAGTCGCAACATTCTGCGACAGTATGTGATTCCCGCGCAAGACTCACCAATGAAAGTCTATGGGTCTGACAAAATCACATACCGCACACTGACAGCACACGGACCATCCGAGAGGCATCAGTTTTTTCACGGTTACAATATCATTCTGTAACTGAAAACACTGTAAAATGTTTCTGTAAATGATTCTACAGTAAATAGCTGCTGAGGAAAGAACAGATTGCACACGGATGTGATATGAGAGAAATGTCGGATACTCGCACAGCAGTTGGATGCCAAATGGACCAAGTAACCGATGACACTCATCCAACTCTTCTGGATGAGAAACAGATCGATTTTAAGGTGGCGGGAGACAGTGTACCACCGTGTCCTCAGCTCCGTGCTGTGCACAGTATACCACCATGTCTCAGCTCTGTGCTGTGCACACAGTGTACAGTACACTGTATGTGCACAGCACGGAGCAGAGGACATGGTGGTACACTGTGCACAGCACAGAGCTGGTGACATGGTGGTACACTGTGCACAGCACAGAGCTAGGGAGATGGTGGTACACTGTGTGCACAGCACAGAGCTGAGGACATCCCAGAATAGACAAAACAGGCCACAGACAGGCGGCGGGACAACACTGAGCCCACCTGGAAGAACTACAACTCCCAGCACCCAACACACTGCCCAGAAATCATATAGGACAGGCGGAAGAACTACAACCCCCAGCATGCCACACCCTGACAACACAGAAAGGTGGCGGCAGCTGCATGGAGGCAGACACACGGTACAGCTGCCAATATCACCACACACAGCGCCAGCCACAGCCCCAGTCCTCCTGCACCCCCGTCCTCCTCTCCTCTGTCCTTCTGCACCTCTGTCGTCCTCTCCTCTGCCCCTCCTGCTGCTCCTTTATCCTCCTGCACCCCCTTCCTCTTCTCCTGTCCCCTTGTTTCTGTCCCCCTGCACCTCTGTTCTCTTTTCCTTGGTCCCCCTGTTTCTGTCCTTCTGCCCTCTGTCCTCTTCTCCTCAGTCCCCTCACATGGCCTCCGGACTGCTAGCGATCCACCCCCCAGCTTCTCACTTGGCTGCCCCCCAGGGCAAGATCTGCCAGTCAGGTTCCCTTTAACAGAAGAAGAGCAGAGGTGAGCAGGACTATGACCTCCCCGACACTACACCTGAGCCACAAATCACGATGTGGGGATCTCTCTGTCCCCTGTCCTGCCAGTGCTGCTGTCCAGTGTTATCTGTAGCTCCATCATGTCAGGAGAGGAAAGCAGCTCACCTCATCTCACTCAGTGTCAGGAATCAGGATCTGCTGAGGTGAACAGTGTGCTCTGACCTCTGCCTGTGATGGAGTTATAGATATAATAACACTGGACTGGACAGTGCAGCAATCACCAGGATATGAGGCAGAGTTATTGGCACAGCCAGGCCGCACAGGCACAGCCTGTCCAGAGATCAGCACTTCCCTGCGGTGCTGCAGTGCTCAGTGTTATCTGTATCTCCATCGCAGCAGGCACAGGTCGGGAGCGCACTTAGGACTTTCACAGTCGTTCACCTCTTCAGAACAGGGGGGGGGGCTAGCAGAGAATTCTGCGGGCCGGGTGGGGGGTTGCTAGCAGAGAGTTCTGCGGACCGGGGGAGGGGGGGCGGCGGGGGGGCCTTTGCACACTCATCGCGGCCGCCGTCACCGTGCGTCTGCTGTAAGGAGGAGGAGAGGAGGGGCGGGCAGAGCTGCAGGACAGGAAGTCCCGTCCTCCCTCCTCTCTGGCCGGTGCGGCCGCCGGCGGCCAGCACGGGGCTCCCCAGGGGGTGCGGGGCCCCTCATGCGAGATTGCGCCCTGCACAAGATGGCGCCCTAGGCGATCGCCTAGGGTTGCCTAGCTGTCGTCCCGGCCCTGTGTTTGGCCATAATGACCATTTTTACATTTTGAGGAAAAAAAAGAAGCTTGGAAGCCTAAGAACACCATCTGATTTGTGAAACATGGGGTGGCATCATGTTGTGGGGTTGTTTTGCTGCAGGAGGGAATGGTGCACTTCACAAAATAGATGGTGTCATGAGGAAAGATTATGTGACAATACTGAAGCAGCATCTCAGGGCATCAGCCAGGAAGTTAAAGCTTGGGTGGAAATTGGTCTTCCAAATGGACAAGGACCCTAAACAAACTGCTAAACTGATCAAGTGGCTTAAGGATAACAAAGTCAATGTTTTGGAGCGGCCACCTCAAAGCCCTGATCTCAATCCTCTTAAAAATTAAAGGGTAAAGCTGAAAAGGCAGCTGCATGCATGGCGACCTACAAACATAGCTCAGTTACACCAGTTCTGTCAGGAGGAATAGACCCAAATTCCTACTAAATATTGTGAGAAGCTTGTGGAAGGATATTCAAAATGTTTGACCCAAGGCATACAGATTAAAAGGCAATGGTACCAAATACTAATGAAATGTATGCAAACTTTTCACTTTGCAGACAGTAATAAAAATGCCTTAAAATATTCTCTCATTATTCTGCCAGTTAGCTAATAATAATTATGGTAATCCTAATTGTACTAAACCAGGAAAGGTTTATTCTGATTACATGTCAGATAGTGAGAAAAACATGCAAATGTATCTTTTTATATAGTGTATGTAAACGTCTGGTTTTACCTGCATGAACTTTTGTGCACGCTAGGTATTTTCTTTAGTACAATTTCGGAATTTTATCATTTTAGGGTCTCTGACTGGGGAGTAAAGAATATATCTGAAACAGGTACACCTCTTACATGTAAATCACCCAACATGGGTGCATAACATTTCAACTCTCTGAGAATTGTGTAGGACCCACTGACATCAGGATAGACCTCCAACTCCTAGCAATATCTCTACACGGCAGTTCTCCTAAATTTATTACTATACAGGTGGTTCACTCAGTAACTGCTCTTGATACCACACTGTTGGTCGGAAACAAGTTCTAATGTCACCCTGAATGCATTGTAGAAGCAGGGAGATGACACTTTCCCAAGTTTCAAAGGACGGCACCCTTCCCTCCCTATGCAAAGAGGTCTCAACCAAATCCATCTGAAGCAGGAATCACAGTTTGTCTTTAAAGATCTTAAAAGAGGAACTTGGTCATGGATTCATACAGAATGGCTTTAATACCGGCTGAGCCACCAAATGCAGTAGTTACGGGCCCCTGGAGAGCATTTGTATTTCTCTGGCTTTAAATATCCAGAGATGGCCCATAGAGGGTCATCAGGAGCAATGTTTTTCAGATGTTTGGCAATCAAGTGTTGTATTCTGGGCCAGAAGGGCTGGATGAATGGGTATGTCCACAAGCAATTAAATAAATTGGCTTCGGGGGAGAGACACATAGATTTGAAGGTTGTAAACAGCCCCACTCTATGACCTTTCTGCAGGGTTAAATATCACAGATTTTTAATCTCAGTCCTAGAAAATGAGCTAAATGGAGAAATTTGTGGCTTTCAGAATTGCATTGCAGGAGAGGGCGAGATCATCGATCTGCCATTTTGTTGAAAATTAAGCATGTAAGATGGCCTGAGGTCAATATCAGACGACCTGGATCCAGAAAAAAGAGATGAAAAATGAAGGGTAGTTTAAACAATGGAATGTGAGAAGTTGGGTCCAAGAATAAAATTTACCTTGATAGTGTAATGCAAAACAGGGAAGAGGGAGGGATGAGCCCCAAAGTATGTAGTGAGCTGGCAATTAGCCTTGGTGTATATTAGGGTTAATTGTAGGACAATAGTCCTTTTGGAGCTGCAATAAAGAAAGATCAGAAATTATGACAAATAGTGGGACAAGATGAAACCTGAAAGATAGGGGTAGATATTACCTTAATCATATAGCAGTCTAGTTTCAATGATGTGAGAGAAGCCCATCAATATGGAAAGGTGTCTTGGGAAAATGAGGTACCATATTTTTCGCTTTATAAGATGCACCAGATTATAAGACGCACCCAGACTTTGGAGGTGGAAAATAGGGAAAAAATATTTAAAGCAAAAAATGACTTTGATATGACACTCAGGCCCTGCGATCAGTCAGCCCTGGCGTCTGTCTCCTTTGGATGCAGGAGATGCATGTGAGCAACACCAATGACTTCTTGCTCCAGTGTCTGATGGCGGAGAGACAAACCCTAGCACTTACTGGTCGGAGGGCTGAGTCTCATATCAATGTCATATGGGACTTGACTATGCAGCTTCTGACAATGCTGGAACCGCTGCAGCATCGGGAGTAAGTATGGTGTTTTTTAGACTGGCTTCACACTTGCTCCCCCCTCCGCAGGACCGCAAGTTTAGCGCAGGCACCGCAAGTCCCTATGTTTAACATGGGGACGCGGGTGCCTGCGCTCGGGTGCAGATTGGCAACCCCTTTAAGAACTATAACTCCCAGCATGTACTGTAGATTGTATAGTATGCTTGGAGTTCTAGTTAAGCACAGTATTGGTAGTGTTAACTTTACTTTATTAGTGGTTATGTTACATATACATGTGCACTCACTTTAATGTGTCCTGCTTTGCCATCACCCTGCTGAAATCAAGGAAGTGGCCATAGTCTGCAGATCACGTTCTGATGTGATGTACTGTAAGAGGGAGGGGGGTCTGTACACTGTGCTGAAATACGATGCTCCAGCCCTGTCTCCTAATTACAATTCACCACTACAGAGCTTGATCTGTAGATGCAGGGCCAGGGGAGCAGTACACTGCCGTTATGCAGGCTCCAGCCCTACTCTCCATAGACTGAAGCTCCTGAACTGCAGACGAGCACTTCCTGGATTTCTGCATGGTGTCAGGGCTCAGCAGGAGGAGACATTACAGTGAGCAGAGGGAGTGAGGCACCACACTGTGACAAGGTACCAATCTCCCTGCTCTGCCCCTGTCTTCATGGCAGTTCAGCACAGAGCTCAGTGCTAATTCACTTACTGCAGCTGCACCCCGCTCCTCCGTTCTCATCTCCAGCAGCTGTGTGCCGGCTAAGGAGCTTCTCCTGCTTCCCGTGCTCTCACCTCTCCGCGCTGTCTTCACTGCAGAGAGGTGGGTGGGGAACAAGTGAAGTAGTGAAGTGAATATTCATGTCGGTAATGAGCCGGAGACGTGGTGCTCCTGCCGCCTGATGCTTCAGCAGGGACCATTCCCTGCTACTTCTGTCCCCACTTCACTACTGTCTCCCCCTCCTAAGCAACCCAGGATGCTAGAATGTTATATTCCAATTATAAGACGCACCCCCACTTTCCTCCAAAACTTGAGAGGAAAAAAGTGTGTCTTATAAAAGGAAAAATACGGTAAATAGGACATGAGATGAGGTGCACATAATTAGGGTGCACATATACATAAAACCTGAATTATCATCCTCTGAACTATAGGGGGTGCTGTAAATAGCTATGACAATGACAAAGGAATAGTAAAAGATTGCCAGGAGATACACTTATTGCTGTGGAAGTGTGAGGTATATAATGAAATTAACAAGTTACTTGTAATCCCTTATTTGATATCAGACACTGGTAGGAAGAGGCCTTAGTAAGGGAAGAGTGCCGGGGATCTGACTTCTGAGACAGACAATAAAAATACTCAAACCAAGAAAGGTAAAGTATTAAGATACAGGATGCCAAGTTACTGGATGGGATTACCTGGAATCACTTGTGTCTAGGGTGCGGTGTGTAAGCTTTGGACACTGGCAGTGTGCTTATGTCCATGTGCTGGGTGGATGTTACCTGTGATGTGCTCCCTGTCAGTGGAAAGCAGGAAATATGTCACGGTGGAACACAAGCTGCATATTGAGTAAAAGAGCAGTGGTGATACGGTGTGCATTCTTGGGAGGCCCAAGAGCATTATGACATAGCAGAGCTGATGTGGAGTGAAAGTGGGAGAGTTTGCCAACGTAGTGAAGTTCAGGTGAAGCGGTGCAATCACGTTTTCTGTAAACTAGGAAAGGACAATTAGGAACAATGTAAAAGAAACAATTAAAAACATGGAAAAAGGCATGTGAAAATTGATTATGGGTTAATCATACTTATAAGAGTATTACGGATAGCTAATAGAATAAGTAAGACACTGGGTAAATGAGACAATAATAATTCATCACGTCAAGGGTATGCATGACATGAGAATACTACATGAGAATAATAACGAGGATTTAACATTAAACCAAGGAAAAACCGTAGCATTGTATAATACCATAATTTGTAACCCCATGATTTTAGAGAAGGCTGTTAGAGAAGATCTAAAGTACAACCATTGAACCTCAAGAAAATAATATTTTGAATGTATTAACTATTTCGTCATGCAAAAGCCAGTACTCAAACGGTTATCTCATATTTCCTGTTAAGACCAAAGGGTTTGAGTGTTTGTAATTAGAGAATCCAACAGGATCCCCTCTCTTTGAGCCATTTGATTCCGTTGCCTCCTCTTCTGTTAATGGGAACATGTTCTATTAACTGGAATTTGATCTGGGAAATAGAATGCCCATGTATTATGAAGTGATGGGGAATGAATAACATCTGTCATGTTAAATCCTTGCTATTATTCTCATGTATACTGTACAATGTCATGCATACCCTTGAAGTGATGAGCTATTATTGTTTCATTTACCCAGTGCTCGATTTAACCTATTAACTATCTTTAATACTATAAGTATGATCTATAAGTATGATTAACCCATATTCCTTTTTCTCATGCTTTTTTGTATGCCTTTAATTGTACAGTTTGCCTTATATTGTTCCTGCCTTTTTTTGTTTACAGAAAATGTGATTGGTGCAAAGCAGTGGGTTTCACCTGAAACTCACTACATTGGCAAGCTCTCCCACTTTCACTCTCCATCAGCTCTGCTACGTGGTAATGCTCCCAGGCATCCCACGCATGCGCACAGTATTACTGATGCTCTTATGGTACCTTCACACGCCGCAATAATGCCTAGCGATATGAGGCAATCTAACGTGCGCGTTTTTCATGCTCAAATCGCCAGTGGCGGCATCACACACCGCAATTGCGCCCTGAAAGGAAGTCGATGTGTCACTCTGGAAATCGCCTCACGTACAGTGGAAGCAATCCTGGCTAATCCCATCCCCGGTTCACACGCTGCAATCTCAAAGGCAATGTGGGCGTACATGTTCAGCGCGGCGAAGAGATAGGCGTGCCGCAGTGGTTTACACTGCGCCCCATACGCGCTCATTGGACAATACAACAGTGTTACAATTGGTCAGCCTGCTCTGGTAAAATGGCTAATACACGACGCCATTGCCATTGTGTGGCGCTGGACGGACAACTTCAAATATGGCGCGATGTCAATTGATAGCCAATGGGAACACAGTAGCCCACACCAATCAGTTCACATGGGGGCGCGGACTACAGCACGCTGTGGCACACCTACAGGAAATCATAGGTGACGCTGATTCCATCATTATTTCCCTATCACAAGCCACAACACGGAAATATCGCCTTCATGATGAAGGCTGATTTCAGAGCAGTGCTCAGGAATCAGGCGACAGGTGAGAGGTGATTTATGGCTGCGAAATTCCCCAATCACACGCCACAACTGTGAGGCAATTTCACGGCGATTGCTCCAGGGCGACATATCTCCTTTAGGATTGCCAGCTGATATTGCGGCGTGTGAAGGTACCATTACACTCATCACACTACTTGCATTCCACCGCTTCCTGCCTTCCACTAATAGGAAGCACATCAACGGTAATGCCACCCAGCAAATGGACATGAATACACTGCCATGGTCCCCAGGTCACACACAGCACCTCAGACACAAGTGATTCCAGGTAGTTCCGTAAAGTTACTTAGCATCCTGTATCTTAATACTTAACCTTTCTTGGTTGAACTATTTTTTTTCTCTTAGTAAGCAGATCACCGCCACTCTTCCCTTACTAAGATCTCTTCCTACCAGTGTATGATATCCAATAAGGGATTACAGGTAACCTGCTAAATGCAATATATACCTTACACTTCCACAGCAATAAGTATCTCCTGGCAATATTTTACTGTTCCTTTTGTCATAGCTATTTACAGTACCCCTATCGATCAGAGGCTAATAACTCAGGTTTTATTATGTCTGGTTTAGTGTCCTATTTACCTAATTTTCCTAGAACCCTTTTTCACACTGATGTGCTCCTCTCACATCATAGTGACTAGATTTCTACAAGATTAAGGTAATATCCATCCATATCTTTCAGCTATCACTTTGTCCCACCATTGGCCATAATTTCTTATCTTTCTTCATTGCAGCTCCAAAAGGACTAATGTCCTACAATTAATCCTAAAATACATCACAGCTAATCACCAGCTCACTGCATACATTGGAAGTTATCCTTCCCTCTTCCTTGTTTTGCATTACACTATCAAGGTAAATTTCAATCCTTCCTCCTGACTCCAGGTCGCCTGATATGGAACTTGAGCCATCTTTACATGCTCAATTTTCAAATGCTCGATTTTCCTCTTTTTACCCTAAAGGAAAGCTTCCTCCCTCCTCTCCCCCCCCCCCCATTTCCTCTATTTCCCTCAGTTATCTTGCTCTAACACTTACATGTCTTTTTCCAAACTTTCCCACTTTCTTTCCACCACTAAGCTGGTCCACTCTACCCTAGTTCACCTCGCAGTTAGTACACTTATAACCTTCACCTTATTTTTTAGTTATTTCCTAGGACACTTAAGTTGTAAATTATTTACCATTCCATGCATATACCACCAGGGTCGAAATGGGGTGTATGTGGCTCAAAACTCACCAAAAATGGTCGCTTTTTTTCTACCCCTTGCATCTAGCAGATGGCTGCAGATCCCCCAGGAGGTAGCACATGCGTCTAGACACCGGTACACAGACCCCGGCAGGGGTCTGTGTACCGGTGTCTAGACGCATGTGCTACCTCCTGGGGGATCTGCAGCCATCTGCTAGATGCAAGGGGTAGAAAAAAAGCGACCATTTTTGGTGAGTTTTTTCAATTTAATATTTAGTACCTATTCGGTGATTTTTGTTTAAAGCTAAATTATACATGTGTTATACATGTGGCTAGGTACTCGTGAGTGTAAGGGCCCTTGACGGTGGGTCACGAGCTTACGATATTCTGGCGCCATAATACCAACTGACACCTTACAACATTATCTTTAGTGTCAACCTGCATCTTTTTATCTTTTGCAGTTGAGGTTGTTTTCCTCTAGGGGGCGTCTGTCACAGTGATGCATATTTCAGTGCTGAGCAGCCCGCCCGGTCTAATAGGAGGCGTCACCAATAGGCTGCTCAGACACTATATAACCCCTGAGTGTGGCAGGGGCCTAATGGTGTCCATGTGTCTGCATTCACCACCAGCCTCTCCCTGCATACATGGCTGGTCGCTGGTTGCTACAAACCGCCCCCATGTTATAGGTTGCAGGGGTCTGTGTACCGGTGTCTAGACGCATGTGCTACCTCCTGGGGGATCTGCAGCCATATGCTAGATACAAGGGGTAGAGAAAAAAAGCGACCATTTTTGGTGAGTTTTTTCAATTTAATATTTAGTACCCATTCGGTGATTTTTGTTTAAAGCTAAATTATACATGTGTTATACATGTGGCTAGGTACTCGTGAGTGTAAGGGCCCTTGACGGTGGGTCACGAGCTTACGATATTCTGGCGCCATAATACCAACTGACACCTTACAACATTATCTTTAGTGTCAACCTGCATCTTTTTATCTTTTGCAGTTGAGGTTGTTTTCCTCTAGGGGGCGTCTGTCACAGTGATGCATATTTCAGTGCTGAGCAGCCCGCCCGGTCTAATAGGAGGCGTCACCAATAGGCTGCTCAGACACTATGTAACACCTGAGTGTGGCAGGGGCCTAATGGTGTCCATGTGTCTGCATTCACCACCAGCCTCTCCCTGCATACATGGCTGGTCGCTGGTTGCTACAAACCGCCCCCATGTTATAGGTTGCAGGGGTCTGTGTACCGGTGTCTAGACGCATGTGCTACCTCCTGGGGGATCTGCAGCCATCTGCTAGATGCAAGGGGTAGAAAAAATGCGACCATTTTTGGTGAGTTTTTTCAATTTAATATTTAGTACCTATTCGGTGATTTTTGTTTAAAGCTAAATTATACATGTGTTATACATGTGGCTAGGTACTCGTGAGTGTAAGGGCCCTTGACGGTGGGTCACGAGCTTACGATATTCTGGCGCCATAATACCAACTGACACCTTACAACATTATCTTTAGTGTCAACCTGCATCTTTTTATCTTTTGCAGTTGAGGTTGTTTTCCTCTAGGGGGCGTCTGTCACAGTGATGCATATTTCAGTGCTGAGCAGCCCGCCCGGTCTAATAGGAGGCGTCACCAATAGGCTGCTCAGACACTATATAACCCCTGAGTGTGGCAGGGGCCTAATGGTGTCCATGTGTCTGCATTCACCACCAGCCTCTCCCTGCATACATGGCTGGTCGCTGGTTGCTACAAACCGCCCCCATGTTATAGGTTGCAGGGGTCTGTGTACCGGTGTCTAGACGCATGTGCTACCTCCTGGGGGATCTGCAGCCATATGCTAGATACAAGGGGTAGAGAAAAAAAGCGACCATTTTTGGTGAGTTTTTTCAATTTAATATTTAGTACCCATTCGGTGATTTTTGTTTAAAGCTAAATTATACATGTGTTATACATGTGGCTAGGTACTCGTGAGTGTAAGGGCCCTTGACGGTGGGTCACGAGCTTACGATATTCTGGCGCCATAATACCAACTGACACCTTACAACATTATCTTTAGTGTCAACCTGCATCTTTTTATCTTTTGCAGTTGAGGTTGTTTTCCTCTAGGGGGCGTCTGTCACAGTGATGCATATTTCAGTGCTGAGCAGCCCGCCCGGTCTAATAGGAGGCGTCACCAATAGGCTGCTCAGACACTATGTAACACCTGAGTGTGGCAGGGGCCTAATGGTGTCCATGTGTCTGCATTCACCACCAGCCTCTCCCTGCATACATGGCTGGTCGCTGGTTGCTACAAACCGCCCCCATGTTATAGGTTGCAGGGGTCTGTGTACCGGTGTCTAGACGCATGTGCTACCTCCTGGGGGATCTGCAGCCATCTGCTAGATGCAAGGGGTAGAAAAAATGCGACCATTTTTGGTGAGTTTTTTCATAAATTTAATATTTAGTACCTATTCGGTGGTGTCTGTGGCTCACCAGAGAAATTTACTCCAGGGCCCACCCTTCAGCTAATGTAAATGCTTGTAAGCAGTTATCCCCGTTATTGGAGCATCAGATGTAAAACACAGGCGGCTCCAGCACATCTAGTGTGCACACAGTAAAACGGTGATGTACAATTATGGTAGTTTGCATTAAATGGATTATTTGGTGAAGACAAGTTATCACCAATCCACATGTTAGGTAGGTGATAATTTATTTATTAGTGGAATCCAACCAGTGGATACCGCAGAGTTGGAAGAATGTGGGACTTTTATCCCTGGCAGGGCACTTTTATCCCCATTATAAAATGCAGCAGCAGATAATGATGTGACTGCTGCTACATGCATCCTAATTGGAACATCCAGAAAAAAGCCAAATAGTGCTTCACAGCCACTGAGGGAATAAATGGATTACTGGTCAGTTTATACATCAACTCTAATGGGGATAAAACAAACTTATGACTATGGACCATCTTTAAAGGGAACCTGTCAGGTTAGTGGCCTAAAACGAGCTATCACTACCTGTCCCTGCACCTTGCTAGCTCATCCCTAAACATCCCTCTCTGACCTAAAACTACACTATAAAGCTTCTGAAAAATTATTTAATAACTTACAAGCAGTCTACATCTGCAGACTGGAATGGGCGGTCTCCAGGGCTCCATTCTCCCTCACTGGCATTTCTCACGCTCCGATGGGCGTCATTGTTCTGTGTCCTCTGTTGAAACTCCTGCCTCCTCCATGGAGTATGATGTGCACCCAGACATCATTTCTGGTCCGATGCATTCTTGGGGCTTATCAGGTGTACGGGCTGGCTCCCGATGCATGTGAAGTGCGCATTTTGAAGCTGGGCCGTACACTCACAATGCACCATACCAGAACTGACGTCCAGGTGCACGTCATAATGCATGGAGGAGCCGGGAATTTCAACAGAGGACTTGGAATGATAACGCCCATCGGGGAGTAAGAAGAGCCAGCGAGGAGGGAGAATGGAGCCCTGGACACCACCCATTTCAGTCTACGGATGTAGGCTGCATGTAATTTATTAATGTTTCAGAAGCTTTATAGTGTAGTTTTAGTTCATAGAGGGATGGTTAAGGATGAGCTAGCAAGGTGCAGGGACAGGCAGTGGTAGGTTAATGGCCTAAAACGAGCTGACAGGTTCCTTTTAAGGACAATGTTTTTAATATGTGTTTTAGTGTTTTTTTCTAATAAAATACAAAGTACAATACAAAATAATATTATGGTACCGTGTTAGCCAGTAAAATTTTTGAAAATACTTATGTCCAACAAAAAAAAAACAATTCAATATTAGCAGAACTGCCACTGCTCTCATACAAACAGCTGCCCAATTTAAGGAATCTCCTTGTCAGAAGTGTTCTCACATCACCAACAGAGGCGGGCACATTCCCCTGTACCCACATATCACCAGCAAATAAAGTCTCTATACCCAACACAAATCAGAACTATGAGATCATGGATTTCTTTTCATGTATATCCTCCAATGTGGTGTACATGATACAATGTACAAGGTGCACGGCAGGGACATATACTGTGGAAACCAAACAAAAAACTACAAAACAAGGATGGATGTACATATACATATGATAAAAATGAGCTGAACACACCTGCAGTAATACACTTCTTTAGAACTGGACACAGTATGGCAGGCAGACTTAAAAGTTCTAAAATTGAAAGGTCATTTTAAAATTGACACCAATACAAAAATCTGGGAATTCAAACTCATAAGAATGTTCCTATAGGTACCGTTACACGGCACGGCGTTGGAATGTTGTCTGCAACAATCTTGTGGGCGCACGGTCGTTGCAGACATCCTTTTGACATCGTTAGTGAGATGTCACACGTGTAGATATCGTGGACAACTCACCAACGATGTTGTTAGCAGGGATCGTTTGCAAACCCCGCAAACGATCCCTGCTCATTGGTGTGAATGGGCGAAGTTGTCCACGACATAGTCATTGCGGTGTCAGACACCACGATATATCGGGTTTTAGAACATGTTCTGAAACCTGCGATCAGCGACCCAATGATTTATCGCTTCAACTTGGCAGTCACACTCAACGAGGTCGTAACGATGTAGCTGGGACACCTCCAAACCAGTGACGTATCAGTGACATCTTTAACGATGTTGTTCCGTGTAACGGTACCTTATCTCTAATAATGGAACTCAATTGAATGCCTGGGTTCACAACTCATTACATGGACACAGTTCATACCTCCACAAGAAGGTCCTCAGATCTCTAAAAGACCACTTCCACCTCATCTGCATTAGTAACAAAAACCTTAATTCAATTTCCTTGGCCCATTTATAGTTAGCTTCACCTCATATTCTGCTGTAATATCTATTTAAATGTTGTCTAAGGGCGGCTTCAGACTGCGGCAGCGTCCGGTCCGGGGCTGTCAGGAGTGACAGCCTGGACCGGAGTTTTCCTCCATAGAATCCTGTCGGGCTGCACGGAGCTGGATCCCGGCGGGTGGTAATTAGCTGCTATCCGGCTGCTGTGTCGCCGGATGAATCGTGCAGAAGTGGGGATTTTCTGCCGATTCCAAAAACGGTGCATGCATGCACCGTTTTTGGAATCGGCAGAAAATCCCCACTTCTGCACGATTCATCCGGCGACACAGCAGCCGGATAGCAGCTAATTACCACCCGCCGGGATCCAGCTCCGTGCAGCCCGACAGGATTCTATGGAGGAAAACTCCGCTCCAGGCTGTCACTTCTGACAGCCCCGGACCGGACACTGCCGCAGTGTGAAGGCAGCCTTAGTAATTCATTTGTAATATTAGCCTGATGAAGGGGCTGTTTGAGCTCTGAAAGCTTGCAAATATAATGGTTAGACATTAAAAGGTAGCACTCCTAGAATACGTGTCTCATATTTTGGGACAGAAGTATTTCTAATAAAATTTATTTTTTAAGGGTATATATCTCAGCAAACTGCTGAATCTTTTAAAATTTTTTGGGACACATAATGGGGATAAAAGTTGCACATTCAACAATTGGAGCCCCCACCAATTAATACCATCACTTTTCCTTAGTCCATGTGCTCAAATTAAGTATTTGGTGAGATTTTTACTTTAGTATTTGTAGCCAAAACCAGGAGTGGAACAATCAGAGGTAATTTTTTCAGCATTTTTCACCCACTCCTTGTTTTAATTTTACAAATACTGAGATAAAAATCACAACAAATGCTCAACGAGTGCACAAGGCCTTAGAAGAGATAATTGCTTACTTTCTCTGGAAAACCTCTGTATGTGCATCTCTGCTGCTGTGTAATAGTAAAAGGACAGGGAAGGGTTAAACATCTAAGTATTTAAAATCTATTAGAAATAAAGAATTCTCCCCTTATTGATGTCAGAAAAAAAATAAACAAATGACCGACCACAATCCACTATATCAAGACCAATAATACCACATAGATGGGGAGAAATACTGTCACACAATGACCAGAACACATACAGCCACGACATTGTGACCTAATGCCACATAGAAGGGACATATACTGCCACACCATGACAAGAGCACATAATACCACCACATAGTGATCAAATACTACCAAATACAAGGTATAAATACTGCAACACCATGACAAGACCACATATTACCATCACATAGTGACCTATAATACCACAATAATGTAAATTTTAAAAAAGCTCTGTATATTGCTTAAACGTACAGGTAATAAAGTTATCAGCAATGACATTATACACAGGAGTATAGTGAACATGCAATACAGTAATTATCAGTGACATTATACATAGGAGCTCTATATAGAGAGACTAGTGTACAAGTAATAGATTGATCACCAGTGACATTATACTCAAGAGCTTTATATAGTGTCTAGTTTACAGGCAATACAGTGATCATCAGTGAAATTATACACAGGTGCTGTGTATATACAGTTGTGGCCAAAAGTATTGACACCCCTGCAATTCTGTCAGATAATACTCAGTTTCTTCCTGAAAATTATTGCAATCACAAATTCTTTGGTATTATTATCTTCATTTAATTTGTCTTCAATGTAAAAACACTAAAAGAATTGTCCTAAAGCCAAATTGGATATAATTCCACACCAAACATAAAAAAGGGGGTGGACAAAAGTATTGGCACTGTTAGAAAAATCAGCACCTGTAACTTACCTGTGTCACCTAACAGTTCTTGACAATAACTTAATCACACTGGCAGCCAGTTGACATGGATTTAAGTTCACTCAACCTCTGTCCTGTGTTCTTGTGTGTACCACATTGAGCATGGAGAAAAGAAAGAAGACCAAAGAAGTCTCTGAGGACTTGAGAAACCAAATTGTGAGGAAGCATGATCAATCTCAAGGCTACAAGTCCATCTCCAAAGACCTGAATGCTCCTGTGTCTACCGTGCGCAGTGTCATCAAGAAGTTTAAAGCCCATGGCACTGTGGCTAACCTCCCTAGATGTGGACGGAAAAGAAAAATTGTCGAGAGATTTCAATGCAAGATTGTGCGGATGGTGGATGAAGAACCTTGGCTAACATCCAAACAAGTTCAATCTGCCCTGCAGTCCGAGGGTACAACAGTGTCAACCCGTACTATCCGTCGGCGTCTGAATGAAAAGGGATTAATGGTAGGATACCCAGGAAGACCCCACTTCTTACCCAGAGACATAAAAAATCCAGGCTGGAGTTTGCCAAAACTTACCTGAGAAAGCCTAAAACGTTTTGGAAGAATGTTCTCTGGTCAGATGAGACAAAAGTAGAGCTTTTTGGGCAAAGGCATCAACACAGAGTTTACAGGAGAAAAAAAAGAGGCATTCAAAGAAAAGAACACGGTCCCTACAGCCAAACATGGCGGAGGTTCCCTGATGTTTTGGGGTTGCTTTGCTGCCTCTGGCACTGGACCGCTTGACCGTGTGCATGGCTTTATGAAGTCTGAAGACTACCAACAAATTTTGCAGCATAATGTAGGGCCCAGTGTGAGAAAGCTGGGTCTCCCTCAGAGGTCATGGGTCTTCCAGCAGGACAATGACCCAAAACACACTTCAAATAGCACTAGAAAATGGTTTGAGAGAAAGCACTGGAGACTTCTAAGGTGGCCAGCAATGAGTCCAGACCTGAATCCCATAGAACACCTGTGGGGAGATCTAAAAATGGCAGTTTGGAGAAGGCACCCTTCAAATATCAGGGGCATGGAGCAGTTTGCCAAAGAAAAATGGTTTAAAATTCCAGCAGAGCATTCTAAGAAACTCATTGATGGTTACCGGAAGCAGTTGATCGCAGTTATTTTGGCTAAAGGTTGTGCAACCAAGTATTAGGCTGAGGGTGCCAATACTTTTGTCTGGACTATTTTTTGAGTTTTGTGTGAAATGATCAATGTTTTGCTTTTTGCTTCATTCTCTTTTGTGTTTTTTCATTGAAGACAAATTAAATGAAGATAATAATACCAAAGAATTTGAGATTGCAATCATTTTCAGGAAGAAACTGAGTATTATCTGACAGAATTGCAGGGCTGTCAATACTTTTGGCCACAACTGTAGTGTCAGTGCACAAGTAATAATTACAGTGATCACTAGTGACATTATACACAGGCGCTCTGTATATAGTGTACAGGTAATACAGTGATTACCAATAACATTTTACACAGGACCTATGTATATAGTAAATAGGTAATACAGTGATCACTGATGACATCATACACAGGAGCTCTGTATATAGTGTATATTGTGCATGTATAGGTAATACACATACTCACCAGTGATGACTCTAGGTGAAGTGATTCTCTTGCTCATCAGGTGCAGACAGATATCACATCTTCTAGCTAGAACTTGTCTCTGCAGATGAGATTCTGCTTCCCGAGATTTCTACACCACATCAGATGACAAAAGTGATATAGTGCCATCCTGCACAGTAACAAGACTTCCCTTCTGTTCCCCTCATAAAACAATATTCTCAAAAGTAAATTATTTTACAGAAGTAATGATCCCTTAATGGCCCCTACAGTAAATATGCTCCGAACTATAAACTTATAACGTATGTTCCTCATTCTGACCCCCATATAGTAATAATGTCTTGCATCATGGCTCACTTTATTTAATAATGTTCTCCATTCTGGGCCCCTATGTTCCTCCATCCTAGGTACCTATGTTCCTCCACACTGTGCCCCTATGTTCCTTCTTCATCGGCCCCTACGTTGCCCCATCCTAGGTACCTAGGTCCTCCATCTTGGGCACCTAGGTCCACTAACATGCCCATTCACATGGAGAGGTTTCTTATCACCTTTCTGCACTCCCCCAGTATCCTCTTGCAGTTTCATAACGAGCGCAGCCGACGGCAGAAGACCCATCGGGGGCCACATGCTAACGTCAGTGCGCGGTACATAGCAGTAACATTAAAAGGCTACTGGCCCGTCAAAGACCTCTGCTGAGCCGACAGCAATTAAACATCACCACTATGTGCTACATGCTGACATGAGCAAGAGTCGCAAAGCAATGACGTTTAATGGCCCAAATGCCACCGGACATTTTAATGCCACTTTTATGCACCATATATTTGTTAGGCACACTGTTCTCCTTCCTGCGCTGTCTTCGCTTCTCCTCCTGTGCACTGTCCCCCTTCCCTGTGCAGTCTTATCCCCCCTGCGCCATCTTCTCCTCTCCTGTGTGCTGTCCCCCCCCCCGCACCATCTTATCCCCTCCTGTAAGCTGTACCCCTCCCTGCGCAGTCTTCTCCCCTCCTGTGCACTGTCCCCCTCCTTGCCTCGTCTTCTCTCCTTGTGCGGGCTGTCCACCCTCCCTGCGCTGCCCTGACTTCCTGTGCTGTCTTCTCCCTCTTGTGCGCTGTCCCCCCCTCTCTGTGCTGCCTTCACCCCTCCTTTGCACTGTCCCCTTCCCAATGCTGCCTTCTCCCCTCCTCCCCCCTCTCTGCAATCTTCTCCTATCTGCACTGTCCCCCTTCCCTGCTGTTTTATCCCCTCTTGTGCATTGTTCCCCCTCTCTGCACTGTCTTCTCCCACCTTAAGCTGTGCTGCAATATGTGAGCATAAGTGACATGCAGCAATGAGGAGCCTCCTGTCCCTCATCTCTGCGCTCTCTTCTCCCCTCTGAGCTGAAATAAGTGTGCAGTGATGAGCCTACTGTCCTCCAGCACCAAGCTTACCTGCTCAGCTGCTCCTGCTTCATCTTCCTGCCGGCGTCTGGGCCACCATATGTCACTGCTCTGCACTGACATCAGCTGCCGGCACTAGCAGTGATATTCAATTGCCTCCAGCCTATCAAAAGGTGCTAGCCGACGCACGCAGCCTTTCATAGGTCGAGGGGGTCACATCAGCGTTTTTGCTGATTCGCGGAAGATTTACCACATCTGCCACGTAATGGCCGACTTGCAGCAAGCCAGCCGTAAGCCCATATTCATTCTTTATGGGACTTGCGGCAAGTGCGGTTTTTGCCGCGATCCGGCAAATTCTACACTTGCAGAAACTTAAAAAAATGCAGCTAAATGCAGTTTTTTGACTTGCTGCAAGTGCCAGATTTGACTGATCGCGGCAAAAATTGCACTTGCTGCACGTCCCACAGAAAATGAATGGGGGCTTGCCGCAAGTAAGCCATTACGTGGCAGCAGTAAATCGGCTGGATTTGCCACAAATCATCAAAACTGCTGATATGAAAGGGGCCTAATAAATACTTCTCGTTTATCATATCTTAAGTTTAGATACAGTACCTTTTGAGAAAGTTTCCTGTGCGAGTCGAAACGTCAGTATGACAATCTGAAGACTGAACTATTTTGATTTTCACCTAAATAAATACAACCACAAACTAAAACTTTACGGTCGTTCATTTCAATCGAGTGCCGAACTATCTGTAGTTATTGGTTACTCTGATTTTTTTTTACATCTGAGCAACATGTGTCTGTGAGCAAGCCTTATATATTTAAAAAAGTGAGACAAAATGCACATAGGGTCTTATCTCTAGGCAGAGGGTGGCTATTGCCCGATAAAATTTGCTAATCTGGTCCGGATGTGTAAACCCACAACCAGTTTTAGCACTTTTACAGCTGCTGCTGGGTTCACACCTCCAATGTGGCAAACAACTGGAAACAGGATGAAGTAACGGTGATCTGTGCTGCTGGAAGGAAAAACCAGGACCCAAGAAGTCTGGTGTAGTGGTGTATATTTCTTCCGATGCATTTCGGAGCAGCCTCTGCTCCTTCCTCAGGAATTATCAAGAGCCTATAGACATGTCAGCATTTTATACATACAAAGTGCGCCAAAACAATTTGATGTGTCATCATGACGTATACAACTGCTGCTCTGAAACGCGTTAGAATAAATTTACACTTTTACACCAGACTTCTTGGGTCCTGGTTTTTTCTTCCAGCAGCACGGATCACCGGCACTTCATCCTGTTTCAAGCCTTATATATTTTCACTAAGACAGGGTTCAAAGGCTCACAGTTATCATAAATTCAGTATTTGACTAAACTTAAAATCAAAATCTACAATATAATTTATTAGGTAAAAAGGAAAAAAAATAATTATCCAAAATGAGAGAAAAGAAAGAGAGAAAGGAGAAAAGACTGGAAAATGCGCATGTGATTAAGTAAACGTTGGGCTAGAACTCACTTTTGTTGCTGATGTGTGTTATATAGATCTAGACAAGTGTTAGCTAATAAGTGTGATTGGAGGCGTGTTACAAAGAGATAGTCATTATCAAAGTAAATGTCATTTAATAAATAAAAATTTAAGTGTGTACAAAAGTATCTAAAATGTGTATAAAGCAGTTATTAATCCCTTCATGACCTGGGAATTTTTCATTTTCTGCTCCCCTGCTTCCAAGAGCAGTAACTTTTTTATTTTTCTGTCAATATAGACACATGATAACTTGTTTTTTGCGGGACGAGTTGTACTTTCAGATGCAATCATTTATTTTACCATATAGTGTACAAGGAAATTGTAAAAAAAAATTCCAAGTGCGGTGAAACTGCAAAAAAAGTGCAATCACGCGTTGTTTTTTTGCGTTTTTTAGCTGCCATGTTCACTACATGGTAAAACCGACTTGACGGTGTGATGCCTCAGGTCAGTACGAGTTCGTAGATACCAAACATGTATACTTTCACTGGTATCTAAGTGGTGAAAGAAAATTCTGAAATTTGGAAAACAAAACGCACTTTTTGCGACATATTTTGCAACCGTAGCATTCTTATTTTTCAGGATCTGGGGCTGTATGACGGCTTATTTTTTGTGTCTTGAGCTGACCTTTCTAATGATACCATTTTTAGGTGGATGCGCTGTATTGATCGCCCGTTATCACATTTTATAGCAATGTAGCGGCAACAAAAAAAAACGTCATTTTGGCGTTTGGACCGTTTTTTTCGATCACGCAGTTTAGGGCTCTCAATTTATTTTATATGTTGACAGATCGGGCGATTCTTAACACGGCGATGTCAAACCTGTATTTTTTTAATACGGTTATTGTGAATGGGGGAAAAGTGGGGTGGCACTTGAAATTTTTTTTTTTTTTACAGGTTTTTAAAATTTTTATTTTTCTATTAATACTTATTTTCACACTGCCCCTTTAAGAGGCACCTTGCTGCACTGTCCCATCACTTCTGGGACTGACAACCACAACCTGGAAGTGCTTTCTGACAGCATCCGGGGTCTAGCCAAGAACCTAGTTTGTCACATGACCGCCGGAGATCCCGTGATATTATCGCGAGATCTCCGATGCAGGCGGGGAACGGAGCGTTCTCTGCCGCGGCCGCCTTGGATCCCGCTGTCAGTGGCTGACAGCGGGATCCAAGGGGTTAACAGCACCGATCGTATCACGTATCCGATCGGTGCTGTTACCCTGACATCTCAGCTGATATGTCGGGGCTTTGATGTGAGCTCCAAACCGGAGCTCACATCAAACACCCCTTACCGGCCCATGACGTCCTCCTACGTCATAGGTTGGGAAGGGCTTAAAATATATATGTAAATACATAAAAAAGTGTATGAAGATACAAAAATGTGCAAATAAATATGCTTGTAAAAAATGTGTAGAAATGGAAGAAATGTGCCGATAGTAAAGAATGAAATAAAAATGATACTAAAAACTATGAAAAAGGTATGGAATATCTATTTTTTTAAATATGTGCCCAAGTAAAAAAAAATATATATACCGTATATACTCGTGTATAAGCCGACCCGTGTATAAGCCAACCCCCCTACTTTTGCCCCCAAAAGCTGGTAAAAGTTATTGACTAGCGTGTAAGCCTAGGGTATGAAATGCAGCAGACCCCCATCCTATTATATAGCCCCCAGTCACTGGTATATAGCACCCCTCAGTAAGGCTACACAGGCCCCTCAGCAGTGGTATTATACAGGCCCCTCAGCAGTGGTATTATACAGGCCCCTGTGCAGTGGTATACAGGCCCCTGTGCAGTGGTATACAGGCCCCTGTGCAGTGGTATACAGGCCCCTGTGCAGTGGTATACAGGCCCCTGTGCAGTGGTATACAGGCCCCTGTGCAGTGGTATACAGGCCCCTATGCAGAAGTATACAGGCCCCTGTGCAGTGGTATACAGGCCCCTATGCAAAAGTATACAGGCCCCCAGTGGCGGTATACTGGCCCCCAGCAGTAATACACAGCCCCCCCTCCTTATTATGTGTCCCCCAGGCTGCGGCACCTGTCAAAATAACAAACATTTTATACATCACCTTTCCAGCGCAGCTCCTCCGGTCCCGGCTTCTTCCTGCTTGTCTCGGCTTCTAGTGCTGTGACCGGGCGCAGGAGATAACGTCATCAGCTGCGCCCGGTCACATGACACCGGCACAAGCAGAAAGAAGCCGGGACCGGAGGAGCGGCGCCGGAAAGGTGATGTATGAAAGGTTTGTTATTTTAACAGGTGACGCAGCCTGGGGGACACATAATAATGAGGGGGGGCTGTGTATTACTGCTGGGGGCCAGTGTAGTGCACTATGCACGGCATCCCCCTGCCGCTGATGGATGGGGGGATGCCATGCATATTCATTACACTAATAAGGCGGCCCCAAGTGACCACCCGCGGTCACTGCGGCCCCTCCTGCCTCCTCCAGCCACCGGTCACAGCCCCCCCCCTCAGCAAAAACCGAGTGACTCGCGAATAAGCCATGGGGAGGGGGAATTTTCAGCCCAATTTTTGGGCTGAAAAACTCGGCTTATACGCGAGTATATACGGTATATGAGTAAAAAAGAATAAAAAATAAGCAAAGAGTACAAAAATATATATGATAATGGCCATTAGAGAGGACCTATCACCCCCCTGGTGCATGGCAATCTAAATGCACCATTTAGATTGCCATGCACCAGAGGGGTGACAAGTCCTCTGTAATATGTGAGTGGTAAATGATTCTTCACTGGGGTCTCATAGGGGGTATATTGTAGTAGGCGGAGGGGCGGGGAAGGGGTTGTCACAGGAATTCATGACACAAAGGCATGGGAAAAAAAACTATGGGAGCGTGTACAAGATATACAGCACAGTATGTGTGCAAAGGGTGGCAGTGTAATGGAATAGACCACAATGCTCGTACGCTCATGGGAACAAAAGACAAGTCATAGAAAAAACGAACAGAAGTGCAGAAAGCAAGAAAAAGCAAAGAAGAGAAAAACATGAAGTGGGACTTGTATGAAGTTGGAGCACTCATCAGCATGCCGACCGAAGCAGGTAATGAAGATAGATTACTCTCTATATAGTATTCCCACTATAATCTATCTTTATTACCTGCTCTGGTCGGCATGCCAGCATTATCATATACATTTTTTACTCCTTGCTTTTTTTATTCTTTTTTTTATACGCATATATATTTTTTTACTCAGGTCTGTTTTTAACCCCATATTCTATACTTTTTTCATAGTCTTTATCACCATTTCATTATTTATTATTATTAGCATATTCCCTCCATTTCTACATATATTTTTACATGCACATTTACTTGCCCATTTCTCTCCATACATATTTTTATACACTTTAAAATATATTTCACTAACATTTTATACACATTTCTGACATACTTACATACATAAACCTTCATTTTTTATTAAACGACATTTACTCTGATGACTTTAGCTCTTTGTAACACATCCGCTCACCTCATATAATCACCCTTAATACTCACCACTTGTCTTGTATTTCTATATAGCACACATCGGTACCAAAAGTGAGTTCTAGTCCAACTTTTACTTTATCACACACATTTTCCTCCCTTTTCTTCCTTTATTTTTTTTTTTCACTCATTTTCAATATATTACTTTCTCCCATCGCCTTCCACGACAGCATTGGAGGATGTCGTCCACGCCCTATTGGGGGACAGGAACACAGAGAGGTTAAAAGCCCCTCCCCTTCCTCCGCACTCCAGTGTCTTCCTGTCCCCCTTGGGGCATGGAGAGGTTCCAGTGCTGTCAGGCCGGCAGGGGCAGCATTTGGTAGACTTACGGCCGGGCAAGAGATGGGCGTCGGGGGCGACCTCCTCCTCCTTCTCGGGCTCCCATGTGGGACCTTGCGGCCTTCCTGCGTCCTCCGGGGCAAAGCAGGCCGTTTTCGGAGCGCCGGAGGCCTGTCTCAGCTCTCCGGCGTCTCCCTCCTCCAGCTGCGGTCCCGGGAGCGCGCGCCGTGAGTGCCGCAACATCACTTCCGGTTTCGGGTGACGTCACTTCCGGTTTTCGGCCGGCGGCTCCTGTGCGCGCGGCGGCGGCTTGGGCGCGACTCCAGGGGCCCGGCAGGCCTATCGCACGCGTCTGCCTGCGGCCAGTGACCGGGAGGAGGGAGGTAACAGCTGTTCCGCGTTGGGAGGCACGGTGCTTAGGGATAAGTACCCGCCGGAAGACTACACCCAGGTAAGGAGATCCCTGAAGATGGAGGGTGTTAGATTTTTCTTCTCTGCCTCTGCAGAGCCCAGCGTTCCCCCAGCTCCTGTAAGTGTCTTGGAGGTGGTCACTGCGGTAGGGGGCATTTGATCCCTTCGCTCACTCTGGGTCCCTTCTTTCCCCTTTTTTATAGGGAGACAAGGGCCCCCCTGTTAAAAGCAGCAAAACCCTTCCAGAAAATGTGGCATCTGCGGCATGAAACTTCCTTCTTCCTGTAAAAAGAAGTTATGTCAGCCGTGTACTGACGGTGTGGTCAGGGAAGAATCCCCGTCCCTGCTTGAGGAACTCCAGTCCATGGTTAGACACGAAGTTCAAGCAGTTAGACAGGAGGTGCAGGCTTCTATCTCTGCCTTGCCGGTTTTTGCTGCAGCATCCAGGCCTTCCCCTCCAAAAAAGCGGAAGCTCCAGGACTGTGATTCGATGGCTTTCATGGAGGCTGTCCAGAGCTCTGCGTCTGAGGACGGCGAGGATGTTGCCTCTGCACAGGCACGAGATTCTGGACACTACTATTTTTCCTCTGAGTCCATGGGGGAATTGCTGGACGCTGTCCGTAGCACCATGGGGGTTGAGGAGGTGGAACCCCCTTGTTCAGTGCAGGACGACATGTTCAGAGGCTTACGGGCTAAGCGGCAGTTGGGCTTCCCTGTCCATGAGGTCATCCGGGAGCTTGTCCACCGGGAGTGGGAGTCGCCAGAAAATAGGCTGATCACCCCTTCCGAGTTGAAACGGCGGTTTCCCTTGGAGGGTGCTGACTTTGTCGGGGATGTTCCAAAGGTGGACATCCAGGTGGCCAGGGTGGCTAAAAAGACCGCCTTACCGTTTGAACATTCCTCCCAGTTGAATTACCCCCTCGATCGTAAGATGGAGAGTGTTCTCAAAAAATCCGGGAGGCGGCCGCTATGTCTTTGAAGGTGAACATCTCACTGACATGTGTGGCCAGATCGCTCTTTAAGTGGATCTCCCAGCTGGAAGATCACATCCTGCAGGGTACTTCCAGGGAGGAGCTTTTGGATTCTGTTCCACTCCTGAGGTGTGCTACAGGCTTCCTGGCTGATGCCTCGGCAGAGTCGGTCCGCATTGGCGCCAGGAGTGCAGTGTTGTCCAACACGGCTCGCAGAGCGGTGTGGCTTAAGATGTGGAATGGGGATGTCACGTCTAAACTTAAGCTGTGTGGCATCCCTTTTCAGGGGTCTTATGTGTTTGGTCCGGCATTGGATGACATCTTGGAAAAGGTGTCAGACCGGAAAAAGTGTCTCCCTGAACAGAAGCCCTTTCGGAAGCAGTCCTTTCGGTCCGAGCGTAGCCAGCCCTCCCAGTATAGGGGGAAGGGTAAATCCGGTCGCAGGGCCTACCAGAAAGGTGACAGAAACCGTAATATCTTGCTCCCCCAGCACCAAAGTCAGGGGGCGGGAGCCCAGCCGGGCTCTAAGCAATGACGCCGGACCCATTGCTGGGCGGCTCTTGAGGTTTCTTCCCCAGTGGGAAGCAATCTCCTCATGCCCGTGGATCCTCTCGACCATTCGGGAGGGTCTGCGGTTGGAATTCGAGAGTCAGCCTCCTTCATGTCTGCGGATCACTCCTCTTCCCCTAGGGGACTCTCGCGCACTGTTTTTGTCGGGTCTGCAAGACCTGTTAGGTTCCGGCATGGTGTCTCCGGTCCCTCCAGGAGAAGTGGGCCAGGGGCACTACTCCAGGTTGTTTGTGGTGCGAAAGCCCTCCGGGGCGCCCCGTATCATCTTCAATTTAAAACTTCTCAATCGTCATGTTCTTTACAGGCGATTCAAGATGGAATCCGTCCGCTCGGCGATTCCCTGATCGGGCAGGAGTACATGATGGCCTCCATCGACCTCCAGGACGCGTACTATCACGTCCCCATTCACCCGTCTCACAAACGCTTTCTGCGCTTCGCGATCTCCGGGGCAGGTGGGACGGGCCATTATCATTTCAATATGCTGCCGTTCGGGATTTCGTCAGCCCCCAGGGTTTTTACCAAACTCATGGGGGAGGTGATGGCATTCCTCCAGTCGCAGGGCTTGTGCGTGATTCCCCATCTAGATGACATGCTTGTGGTGGCTCCTTCGGCAGCTGTCCTGCGCACCCATGTTTCCAGAACCTTGGAGATTCTTCAGGGTCTGGGGTGGGTGCCCAATCTTCGGAAGTCGGAACTGGTTCCGGCGACCCGCCGTCAATTTTTAGGAGTCTTGCTGGACTCCTCAAAACAGACCTCATTCCTTCCTGTCGCACACCGGCTTCGGCTCCGCGACAAACTGACCCGCTTCCGTGCTCGGGGGTCCCCCACCTTGCGAGAGGCAATGTCCCTGTTGGGATCCATGACGGCCTGCATTCCATCAGTGGCTTGGGCTCAGGCTCATTCCCGTCTGCTCCAGGAACACATTCTGTGCTCCTGGGACAGGCGCCAGGATTCCCTGAACTCTCGGGTCCAGACGCCGGGACGGGTGGTGGCCTCCTTTCCTGGTGGATGAATCCCGGGAATCTCCGGACGGGGGTAGCCTGGCTGCAGGCTCCAGTGACCACCGTAACTACAGATGCCAGCGGGTCCGGTTGGGGAGCGATGGTGGATCACGTGCCGTTCCAGGGGATTTGGAGTCAATCGATCAGTCGTCAATCTTCGAACTTCCGGGAACTTCTGGCAGTGGAGGAGACGCTTCATGCTGCATTTCACGTCCTACAAGGGCGTCACGTCAAGGTTCTGTCGGATAATGTCACTACGGTTGCCTTCTTGCGCCACCAAGGTGGTACTCGGGGCATCCACTTGCAGGTGCTCGCAAGACGAATATTTTCCTGGGCGGAGCGCCATCTTCTCTCCTTGTCAGCTGTTCATCTACGAGGAGCGGACAATGTACAGGCAGATTTTTTGAGCCGCACGAAGGTCCACCCTGGCGAATGGTGCCTCCATCCAGATGTGTTTCGCTCTCTTATGGACAGGTGGGGAGTCCCGTCAATCGACCTGTTTGCATCAAGAGCAAATGACAAGGTGCCAACGTTCTTTTCCCTGAGTCGGTCAGATCATCCTCTGGGGCTAGACGCCTTCGCCCATCGCTGGGACTTCCGGTTGGTGTATGCATTTCCTCCGATCCCACTACTCCCCAAGACTTTGCAGAAGATTCGGACGGAGGGGGTGACGGCTATCCTGGTGGCTCCCCTGTGGCCCAAACGGGCGTGGTACGGCGCTATCCACGACCTGTGCCTGGAGGGTCCGATTCGGTTGCCCCACAACCTCGACGTCCTGTCCCAGGGTCCTCTATTTCACCCGGACCCTCAGTGGCTCAATCTGGCGGCCTGGCTATTGAGGCCGAGATCCTGAGGACCAAGGGTCTCTCCCAAGCAGTGATCTGCACGCTTCAGCAGAGGAGGAAGCCCGTGACGAACGCTATTTATGGGAAGGTTTGGAAACGATTTCTGTCCTGGTGTGCTCCTTCCGTTCCGGATGTTCATCATCCTAATGTGGCTCTCATTTTGGATTTTTTGCAGCAAGGCTTGGATTTGGGCCTTCAGCCGAGCACTCTTAAGGTCCAGGTTTCAGCTCTCAGTGCCGTATTTGATCAGGATCTGGCTGCCCATCGATGGATCAGGCGCTTTTTTACCTCTGCTGGTAGACTGCGTCCCAGGCTTCGGGCTTCCGTCCCTACTTGGGATTTGAACATTGTTCTTCAGGGGCTTTCTCAGTAGCCCTATGAGCCCTTGTCGGGTGCTTCCCTTCCATCTCTCTCTCACAAGACAGCATTTTTGGTGGCCAGGCGAGTTGGGGAGTTACAGGCGCTCTCGGTCCAGGCGCCTTACCTCGTGGTTTCTGATGATCGCATTACGCTTCGTTTGGATCCATCCTTTCTTCCTAAAGTTGTGTCAGATTTCCATCGGTCCCAGGAAGTGGTGCTCCCGTCCTTTTGTCATTCTCCCACTAATGCAGCTGAGGCCGTGTTTCACACCTTGGATGTCCGTCGATCTGTCCTCCACTATCTCCAAGTGACCGCTTCCTGGAGGTTGGATCAGAACCTGTTTGTTCAGCATTTCGGGAAAAACAAAGGGAAGAAGGCTTCCAAGGCTACCATCGCTTCATGGATCAAGAAGGCGATCTGTTCGGCCTACGTCGCTCAAAACCTTGCTCCTCCGGTGGGGTTGAAGGCTCATTCCACTCGGGCTGCTGCTACATCCTGGGCGGAGCGGGCTGGAGCTTCATCTGAGCAGATATGCAGAGCGGCTACGTGGTCGTCCCTCCACACCTTTTCACGCCACTATCGGTTAGATCTGTCCTCTAGTCGGGAGCTGTCCCCTTTGGTAGGAAAGTCATACAGGCAATTGTCCCACCCTGAGGAGTATCGGTGGTATTCCTCCAATGCTGTCGTGGAAGGCGATGGGAGAAAACTGAATTAGTCCTTACCGGTAATTCCTTTTCTTGGAGCCTTCCACGACAGCATCAGTTCCCCCCCTTGTTGTCGGATTTGGTTTGATTGTATCAGGTAATCCATGTCTTCGGGTGATCTTGGTAATACACTGGAGTGCGGAGGAATGGGAGGGGTTTTTAACCTCTCTGTGTTCCTGTCCCCCAATAGGGCGTGGACGACATCCTCCAATGCTGTCGTGGAAGGCTCCAAGAAAAGGAATTACCGGTAAGGACTAATTCAGTTTTTTCCTTTTTACCTAATAAATGATCCTGTACATTTTTATTTAATTTTCGGCAAACTGTATTTGTGCCCCCTGTATACGTTTGAACCCTGTCTTGTCATGTGTTTTTTGGCGCTTCTTTGAAAGCTACGGCACATATAAAACATGCAATTGCCGTTGTTTTGTGGATTGCTTGAAGAAGTGAAATGCATAGAAGTTACCGTAACTTCCTTAAATTATCCGGTGTATTGGACGTTGGTCTATTCACAGCAGCACAGATTTATTCCACTGCTGTAACCTGGTACTTGTGTATCTTGTTTTGCCCTAGGGCACATGCATCTTGCAGCAGTTGTACTACGCTTTTATTACTGGTTGTGTGACCGCCTGACAAGGCGAGCAATAATCTTTTTTTTTTTTATATGTTTATTGGGCAAGACCCTATTGCGCGCTTTTATCCACAGTATTATATAGGACTAGAAAATAGCTGACAACATGAACCTAAACCTGGCTGCATTGCAGACAGGTACATTTTTCCTCTGAAACACTCAAGGAGTTTCAGAAACAGAATTTAAAGTATCCAGATGGGGAGTATAGCAGGAGATTAGTTTGGCATCATTCCCGTTCGTCATCTCTTCTCATTGCAGACGATTGACTGGTCTCTCCATGTTGAGAGACCCATTAATCCCCTAGAGCAGGGGTCTCAAACTCAGCTGGGTTGGTGAGCCGCACATAGCAAAAAATTTATATTGGGGGGGCCGCATCCCTTGTAGGACTAAGTGATATTTTTAGTAATACCAGAATTAATTGCTCAATGTAGTAGAGTACAAATCCTGATCCCTTCTTGTAGAAATGTCACCCATCCTGGTCCTTATCAGGTAGTAATGTCCTGGATTCTGATCCCCTTTTCTAGTGATGCCCTCCATCCTGGTCCCCTTTTCTAGTGATGTCCTCCATCCTAGTCCCCTTTTCTAGTGATGTCCCCCATCCTGATCTCCTTGTGTAGTGATGTCCCCCATCCTGATCCCCTTGTGTAGTGATGTCCCCATGCCGATCCCATTTTGTTGTGATGTCCCCATCCCGATCCCATTTTGTAGTGATGTCCCCCATACAGGTCCCTTTTGTAGTGATGTCACCCATCCTGATCCCCTTTTGTAGTGATCCTGGTTTTCTTTTGAAGTGAGCTCCCCATCCTGATCCCTTTTCTAGTTATGTCCCCCATACTGATCTACTTTTATAGTGATGCCCCCCCCATCCTGGTTTACCTTCTTTTTACACACTCACACACACCCTCTCACATACCCACACTCATTCACACATACACTCTCACTCACACATCCTCACACACACACTACATACACACTCTCTCACTTTAATGATGCATTACTCTAGTGTAGGGGGCTGCCGCGGTCCCCACTGTGCTTACTCCAGGCCTCCGCTGTGCTATGACTTGCTCCAGCCGCCGCTCAGACAAGCTCTGCTGCTCAGCAAGATAAATGCAATCTGCCAGCCAGAGACCCACAGGTGACATCATATGCCGCCGTCAGCTGCGGGCCTCTCATTGGCTGGTGGCTTACATTGATCTTGCTGAGCAGTAAAGCTTGTTAGTGTTGCGGCCGGAGTAATAACAGCAGGGACTGCAGTGACCCATCATTAAGTTATCCAAGGTGCCGCAGGCTGCACAGTGAAGCCCCAGGGGCCGCGTGTTTGAGACCCCTGCCCTAGAGCATTACTGGGAAAAGGCACCAAGCAGATTAATAACTCCACACTAAATGTACTTTAGCACAAGGCCACCAAAGTAAAGTATTTTGGGATTCTTATTTCACTGTAGTGGGAATTTCCCCCCCCCCCCTATATTATGTTGTATAAACCAGGACGATGTTTTATAGTCAGTATAGGTAGTATGGAGTTTAACAAAGTGATCATTTTTATTCTGAGAATATTTGGAGTTCCTTTTTCAGCTCCTAGTGACAACCTGTTCTTCAACTCCAGGATCATTGAGGAATGATGATGGCAGAGCAGGATCTCCCTCTCATGCAGGTTTTTGGGCTCTCTGCATCACACAGTCTGTCCTTGTGTTCAATAGATTGAACACAAGGACATTGAAACATGTTGTGGCACATAAAGAGATCCAACAAAAGGTTTGTGTTATAAAACTGGATGGTTCTTGCCCAAAACTCTTGGCCTTAGCGCTCGTTAAAAACTGCACTCTCTTTCACTTTGTGCATGAATTATCCCCCATTGCAGGTGAGCAGTTTGGAGCTGCTTATGGCCTCCTGCAATCAGTTCCCTATGCTGAAGGACCTGAGGTGATGTGGACAAGTTACACCCCTTGCGGTCACATGAATGGACCCAGTGACCACTGCCTGGAGCCTCCGCACAACGTGACACTTACAGAGCCTTCTCCTAGATGCCGGGCCTCACCTACACGCTGGAACTGGGGTTGTGCAGGGGTACACAACCACCATAGGTGAGTTGCCCACTTGGCATGAATTATTACCCTTACACCATCAGCTCCTATTAATTACGCTCCTTGTTCTTTGTTTACTGCATAAGGAGAATTTTGGATAGAGGGTTGGGTGATCACTCACCTTTTGTGGTTGTGCACCCCTGCACAACCACAGTGTAGGTCTCCAGTGTGTTCGCACAAACCTCCAGCGTTCAGGCTGGGCTGGTCACGTGGGATGCGTTGGTCAGGATGTGACGTCAATCCATTGGTCCTGCACTCTCACTGCCATGGTCACTACGGTCTGCAGTTCCTACGGCTCTCAGTGGAATTACACAGAAACATGTTGAAATTTGTGGAGCGTGCGATTACAGCAATCACAAAGTGATCCCTGATGTAGATGCTGTAATTGTGTGCACCTACAAAACTACAACAATTGTTTCTTGAATTCCGCAGGGCACAGCTGCTTTCCCGGGAGTGCACCATCTTTTGGCACATCACTAGCCATTAGAGGAGATGCATCTTTTCTAATGTCCTGAGAAAGGAGCAGCATAAATGCAGAGATTAAAAATGGCAAATGGACGTGGGCACACGATGGGGAGGCACACGAGGACAGGCACAGATGGAAGACAAATACAAAGAGCATATAGGGGGAAGTGAAAGTGCAGAAATCATGTATTAACATTCAGGGAATACTCAGCAGAGTGCGGGCTTTGCCTTACCTTGTGCCTGGTGACAACCCTTAAGAAGCATGGCAAGGACATAACATTTTCAAAGAAGGCAATGAAGTGCAAATAGGAAAAAAAAAAAAAGGGGGACAGTTTCTAACAAAAAAAAAAAAACTACATAAAAATGCAACATAGTCAGAAATCATTTTAATGAAATTAAAAGCATAAGTGTGCAGTTAAAATATTGTTTCTTCACATAAAGTCATGAAAGTCTTTCCAATACAGATCACTCTTACTACATAGGAGAAGGTTGACAATATACTTAAGAGTACTATTGCTCAAATCAGTAAGGATCCCTGCTGACCCCACACTAAGGCACAATTGGAGATTGCTGAAGATGGACAATGTTTTTGGCCACACCAACCACACACAGCGCAGCTTTTATTTCATGCGGTCCAATTCAAAAAAGCTGTACCGTGACTGGTTTCCATGGCCCAAAAAGACAGTTTTTCCTTTGATCTGTTTCAGAATTCTGCCCCATAGGGCAAGATCTCCTAAGCATCTGTACCTATTACATGTTACTGCACTGGGACTGTACATGTAGTTATAATGACTATTTTAAAATTATGTAGATTGAAAAAAAAAAGTTTTTTCTTCATAGAGTACTTTGGAGCAATCTTTAAAACCTTTACATTTCCATCCACATAAACATATAAATTGACAATAAAACAAACATTTAAATACATGATCACATAAAAAAAATTTGGATTAAAAGTTTATGTATTTTACATACATTTAAAAACCCCATCAATAAAATATAATTTTATAATAAATAATCTTGCTCCATTTGAAGTGTTCGCATCTTCAGGGAATCGACTACCCACAGGGTTGAAACAATTTTATATTTTTTAGTAAATTTCCTTCTCAGACTCTTCATTTCTGCTAAACGAGCCAAATCCTCTCCTACTACAACATGCGAAACTCCTTCTTCAAGATGGCTCACTACTTTCGCTCCATGAAAGCGTAACTCAAGCGCTTTTATACTCAAAGCAGAATTTTCAATTTTAGTAAGTGGGTCATTAATGATTGTATAAATATCTAAATATACAACACATTGACGGAACAAACTACTAGTAGAATTTTCCCATGAATAGCGATGCTCTAGGTCAGCAATCATGTCCAGAGGGATTTTATCCTTCGTGTCAGTTATTCTGGTAAACAGGTCCTTCAGCTGAGCCTCATTAGTATCTGTGACATAACTATCACTATAGCAGTCATATTCACTAGCAAAGTGTTCCTTGGTGGACGGACACATATGAATCATATGGTTAGGTTGCCAAGGTACCAAGGTTTTATTTTCAAAGCACTCAAGAAGCCAAGCAGCTCTGACAACATCATGCTTATTCGACGAGATAACATTTTTCACTCTGACATTGGTAGTTCCTACAATAACACAATAGGTGTCTTCTCCAGGATTTTGTACAACTATGCCACCACAAGCAGCTATCATGCTCTCTAGATTTGCCTTTGAATGGAAATCTGTTCCACTCATGACACAGAACTCAACCTCTTCAAACATATTTGACTGCTTCGAAATGTTTGTAAGATCGGGTGCTTTCAAATGAGAAACTACACCAATGACTTTTCTAATCTTCGATACGGTTTTTCTTTTCTTTTCAGGTGGCTCTTCACTGAAATCCAAGTGTTTGGAAGCTAATTTCCCAGAAGCTTTTTCTCTAAATTGTTCCAAGTCTTCAAGGGTCATACAGTCACACCATTCCTTGTCTTCTCTGATCTTTTCAATTCGGGGAAACCGGAGAGTACAATTGGTTTTGTACATATCACTGTGAACAATCTCTGCTGCCTTCACTTGAATGATAACAGAATTACAAGGCTCAATAAACACTTCTGGCTTTTCAGTTCCACACAACAGATTTGTAGGTGGATCCTTTTTTCGATAACGCTTCCAGTGAGGAGCCAACTTTAAACCCAAGTCATATAATTCTTTCATGGTGTAGCCAGAGCCAATACGACAAACTGAATGAAAGACAGACGGCTTTTCTCCTGGATTTGGTTTTTCTGCCACTGCACATAAAAAATGAGACATCATACCCCACGCAGACCCTTGCCCCAATACCCCCCAATAATTAAAAGATCTAATTCATCCATGAGTCCATTAACATATTCAGGTTTGATCTTTAACCAGCCTTCACGTTTATCCGGCTTATAAATAGACATGGGGTCTTTAACCATAATTCCTTCCTCACGGTTATCAATTGCCTCATTTAGTGCATCAACAACATTCTTTTTGGTGCTGGCTTCAGTTTTGTGAACTATGTGAACCCTTCCGGGAATTGGCGTAAATATATCACGCAGCAGGTCGTATCTTTTTCTAAGTGTTTCATGGGCTAGCTTCTGGTCATTAAACATCAGAACATCAAATACACAAAAACAAGTCTGAAGGTCTGAATCATCAACCATCCTTTTAATGTCAAACTTGTTTCCTTTCTGCATAAACGTCTCTGTATTGGCATTGTAGGCCATCATCTCTCCGTCAAGTATGCAGTTTTGGACATCGACACGAAAGACATTGTGAATAAATGGCGTTAAAGTGCCTTCGAGGGGAGAACCACCAAACTGCTGGGTATATTCAAAGCCATTCCGGGAGAAGTATTTATACACATCTCCATCCTTATGCATCTGCATCCTTTCACCATCCAGCTTCGTTTCAATATAAAAACTTTGATGGTTCATTTGTTTTTCTATGTGCTGAATGTTAGCAATTGCAGCGAGCATTGGTTTAAAAGCTGAAAATATTGAGATGGAGACATCGCTAAGACACACACTGGGGTCATGTAGCTGTAAACATACTTTTTCTAAATCTGTAGTGACGTTATGAAGTTCTGCAGCATCAGGATGAAAGATGGAAAAGACTGTTTGCTGGCTAAATCCAAGCTTCATGTCTTTTATAATCATCCTTATTAACCACTTCTGTTCTAGAGCAGTGGTGTTGGCAATCAAGTGCAGCAGACTCTTCTCTATAAGATCCTTTTTCCTACCTGCATTGTTGCTTGCTATTGAATTTAATTGATCATTCACATCATTAATGAACAATGTTCCTTCTTTTCGACAACGTGATTTAAGCACAAAGTATGCAATTGCAGCAAAGTCGCCGGCATCTGAATTGGAGCCCGTAGGAGTTCGATAATTTAAAAGTTTAAGAGCATCTTTCCCATCTTTGGGCAAACCAAGAACTTTGATATAGAGTTTGGCGAGCAAAGTCTCTTTAATCCCATAAGCCATCCGCTCTCTTTCTAACTGTGGTAAAATAAGTCGCATTGCTGGATAAAAGGAGTCTTTAGTAGGTTCGTTCTTGTGAAGGGCATCATGGAATTTTCTCCAGGAGGCAATAAATTGTTTTAAAATGTTTGTTTTCTCTGTTCTATTCTTGCATTTCTGAATTCTTTCTAACGTATTGCAGAGATCTGCAAAAGGTACCTGAGAAGCCACTGTTTTTAAGGGCACGATATTGGAAGACATTGTGCCAGAGATCTGTAGACAAAAGCACACATAACTTATTTTAGGAGTTACTAAAACAAATATTGAAACATGATATCATGCATGTAATGCTCAGGTACACCAAGGCAGTTCTCATATATGCAGATGTCAGGAGGATTTCCAAAGTATACCTCCAACATAAGGCTTAGAACACCCATGTATAGGTACATAAAGAATGTATAACGTGTAGCATACTTTAATTGGCATGATTCCTCTGCATAGTGTAGTCTACTCAACTATTCAAGACAATAAATAAGGAATATGACAAATAACACACTCTTCCTGCAGCCTATGGATACATTTGACAGGCACTTTCCTGGCATAGACAGCAAAGAAAGTTCTGACATTATGTGAAAGAAAGAAGAAAAATGAAAGGACCATCACCTTATAAAATGCACACTAAATTCCCTTATAAAATAGCCATGTATTGTAGAAGGGTAAATTGTCTTGATAATCGATAAAAAAATAAACTAAGTGAATGAACAAAAGAGAAAGCTAATCAAAAGAATATTTGGTACAACCTTTCCCATTAAAACAGGATCATTCTTCAAGATTCACTTGCAGTCAAGTGAATGAGTAGCCAACTACATCAAACAGGGAACAATGGGAAAATGTGATCATGTAGGTCAGTGATGGCGAAGTCCAGGCCTCGAGTGCCACCAACAGTGCAGGTTTTCAGGATTTCCTCAGCATTGCACAGAGGTTGGAATCATCACGAATGCAAGTGATTATATTATCACCTGTGCAATATAAGGAAATCCTGAAAACCTGCACTGTTGGTGGCACTCGAGGCCTGGAGTTCGCCATCACTGATGTAGGTTGAAACAACCATTAAGAAACAGCTGAGTAGAAAATGGGGCAAAAAACAGCCAACACTGCTATAAAAGTGAAGTTGTACAAGACTGTTTCGGGTCACGTTACACAAAACTAAACCTAACAGCAAGTAATTACACTGCATCAGCAAAGTCTCTCCCAAAGATTTCAAAGCAGATTGGGATTTCAAGCTCTTTCAAAAGCAGCACCAAGAAATGGGCAATATAAGGACCACAGATGCATTGGTTGGCCAAAGAAAGTTAGTGCAGCAGATGACCGACATTATGTTTACTTCCCTTCTAAATCGAAAGATGTCCAGCAGTGCTATCAGCTCAAAATTGACAGTAACCAGTTGGACCCAGCTACTATTTGGAGACCTCTGGCCAGAAGTGGTCTGCATGGAAGAATTGCTGCCAATAAGCCCATACCATTGACATAAAAAATGTCACAGAGACTCAACAATTTATGAAAATATAGGAATTGGGGGTACAAATAAAATGGCAGCAGGTGCTCTGGAATGAAGAGTCAAAATGTGAACTCAGAAGGCAGTTTGTTGGAAAGGTCTGGAGAACTGTAAATTAACAAGTGTCTGCAGGCAACAGTGCAGTATGATTGAGAGTCCTCATATTTCAGCAAAAGAAGATGGGAACTTGGTCAGAATTTATGGTGTTCTTGATGTTGACAATTACATGCAGATACTTTATCCATCACGCAATACCATCAGGGAGGCAATACTAACAGAAACATGACACAATATAATGCAGGCAATTTCATTAAAGGGAATTTGTGTTCAGGTTTTAGCCTTCTAATCTGAGAACAGCATGAATTGTGGCCAGAGATTCTAATTCCAGCGATGTGTCACTTACTGGGCTACTCAATATAGTTTTAATAAAAATCACTTTAATCATCTGGTGATTATCATTAGAGGGATTCTTTGCCTGCTGCCAGGTAGTCTAGCATATTATAGAGCTCCACATTCAAATAACTGCTAAATGTGCAGCAGAGAAAACAGTAATTTTATTAAAATGACAGCAAGCTACTCAATAAGTAACACATCCCTGGAATTAGCGTCTCTCTCTATATTAGGGCCACGTCACACACACAGATATTTGTGCAGATATTGTTAGCAGATCTCTGGTTGCAGTGAAATCATGGGCAAATTGGTCCATTTTGTGGCTGTGTACAAATGAACAATATGTCCATGATTTCACTGCAACCACAGATCTGCAAACAATATATGAACAGATATCTGTGTGTGTTACGTGGCCCTTATGCTGCTCTCATATAGGGTATCAAAAACCTGGTGACAGATTTCCTTTAAAGAAGCACTCCCTATTATTTCTGTATTCTTTAAACAAATCTTCATTTGTATGTAAGCTAAGTGCAATAAAATACTAATTAATTGCCATATTACCCAGTTTGCAGCACATTTTCGGTCATCATCTGACTTATTTGTGAACTGGAAGTAGCTTTTATGATATAAAGGGAATCTGTCAGCTCGTTCTACCCCTCAATGCTATCACTACCTGTCCCTGCACCTTGCTAGCTGACCCCTAACCATCCCTCTCTGAGCTTAACATGCCCTATAAAGCTTAAGAAAAATGATTTATAACTTACACGTAGTCTCCATCCAGAGACTGGAAAGTCAGGCTCCATTCTCCCCCCTTGCTAGCTTTCAGCACGTCCCGCAGGGCATCATCAGTCATTCAGTTGTTCCACCTCTTATTGAAATTCCCACCTTCTCTGCTACTATAAGGAGTCAGCTGGAAAGTCATATCCGGCCCGGTGCATTGTGGGTCTGATCACATGTGCGGCTTGGCTGCGGCGTATGCGCATATTGAAGCCGAGCCTCATACATCATAAGCCCTCACAACGCACCGGGGCAGGATATGACGTTTTGGTCGGCTCATCATAGTAGCAGAGGGGGCAGGATTTTCAAAAGGAGGTGGAACAGAATGACTGATGCAGCGAAGCATGCTGAAAGCCAACGATGGAGGAAGAATGGAGCCTGCCTTTCCAGTCTCTGGATGGAGACTACATGTAAGTTATAAATAATTTTCCTTAAGCTGTATAGGGAATGTTTATCTGAGAGAGGGATGGTTAGGGGTCAGTTAGCATGGTGCAGGGACAGGTAATGATAGCATAGAGGGGGTAGAATGATTGTTACAAACGTGTTGTAGAAATAACCACAAATCTTCTGTGGACGTAGACTTGTGCAAGATCTTCTGTCTCTTCATGTAATCCCAGACAGGCTGAGATCAGAGCTTTCTGGGGGGGGGGGGGGAAGGAAGGTCATATCATAACATGCAGGACTCCTTCATCTTTATACTGAAGATAGTTCTTAAAGTAAAACTCTTTTCTTTTCATTGTTCTCTTTATTGTAAAAGAATTATGCAGAATACAAACATTTAAGTAAGAAGACAAAACAATAAGAATTTGTGAACAAGAAAATTATATGGCATAAATCAGAGCAAAATACTATTAAGGCATAACAATAGTCTGGAAGAAAGTCGAGGGTCAATATTATAAAAGACTTTACCACATAAGACCCGATGAGTCAGCACAATGGAGACCGGATACCATAACATGTTTAAATTCACTACACCTCCCTAACGTCTCCACCCCGCAACATGAGCTTATATTTAAACCTTTCTCCCTGAGGGAGCTTCAGCCGTCGCTGTCGAAATGTCCTAAAGGAAAGGCTCCGGGATTGATGGTCTTTCAGCCCATTACTATAAATCTTTCCCCAATGTCCTCTTACCCAAGTTACTCAACAATGTGTAATGCAGCGTTACAGGGCAAACAATTACCGCGGTAAATGCTAGAGGCCAGTTTTTGATTATATACAAAGAGGGCAAAGACACAGAGCAGTGCAGCAGTTACAGACTGATATTGCTGCTAAATGTAGACTTGAAATTATATGTGAGGATGCTAGACAACAGAATCGCAGATCTTTTACCCACAATTATATCTGGAAACCAAACCAGGTTTGTAAGGGGGAGAGAGCGGAAGGATAACACACAAAACATTAGATTTACTGCAATATACTAAATCACGAAATACACCTTTGGTACTCCTGGGAACAGATGCCGAAAAGCCCTTCAATAGGTTCGATTGGATCTTCCTCAGGGAAACGATGACCAATTTCAATTTTTCCCCAATGATAATTCAATCCATGATGGAGACGTACACAACAAACCCCTTTTGGGGAATGGTGGAAGAGACGATTCTGGCAGTTCTAAATAAACAAGTCTCCCTTACTCCGGAAGTAGTATTTCTACACTTCTCACTTTGGTAGGAGAACAAAAAAGCATCTAGGCTGGCGAGCTTCATTCTAGCAGCAAGGAAGTCACCGATCCCCACATTCTGGCACTCTCCCACACTCCCCAATAAATCACAATTACACCGTAAAATAGACCTTCTCTACTGGTGGGGCTACACGTAGCGATATCGTCCCGATATCACATACAACGCCGCGGGAGCGCGCAGTTTGGGAGCACTTTTCCCGATATCGCATCGCCGGTTTACACGCTGCGATATCGGGAAACAACGTCCCTTCGATGTGTACGCCCACCACCCAGTAATGACCATTTAACATGGGAGTTAATGGGTGAGGTGCGAGTACGCATCGGAGTTGGGCTGTCACACGCAGCGATCCTGCTACAACGGCCATGCGATATCGGGAAGTTGAATAGCTCTGCTATTCAACTCCGATATCGTTTTGGCATCGTTCCAGGATCGCGTTGTATGCTAAAACAGTACAACGCGCACACGATATCGGCTCCAACTCGCGACCCACGTGACTTTTTGTCGGAGTTGGACGCCGATATCGCGGCGTGTAAACCCACCATACCACACATCTGAACTTGTAGCAGCTGATAATCACACCTTACTATCATTCTATGACTCCTGGATACCTTGGACTAAATATAGATCTCTTCCTCCATTTCACACATATATTGCCTCTTAAACTCGTCCTTATAAGTCCACCTGAGGTGCTGTCCTCACTTTCCTCACCCCGACCTCCCCACTTATCTCTCTGCACTTTCTTCTCTGATTCCACTATCTGGAATAGGGAATGACTCTTCCTAATAAAGCGGACATATGATCATACAGATCTCCTACTTCTCAATGCCTATTGCTGACCTGGAAGGAATTTGTTTATAACAGATATATTCACACCTTCCATTTTTAAAAATGGTCGCTTCATTTTCCTTATCAAGTGACCAACTGGAGAGTCATTGACTCTCGACTTTCTTCCAGACTATTGTTATGCCTTAATAGAATTCTGTTCTGATTTATGCCATATAATTTTCTTGTTCACTAATTCTTATTGTTTTGTCTCTTTACTTAAATGTTTGTATTCTGCATTATTCTTTTACAATAAAGACAATATTGAAAAGAGTTCTACTTTAAGAACTATCTTCAGTATAAAGAAGAACAAGGAGTCCTGCATGTGATGATATGACCTCCAGAAAGCCCTGATCTCAGCCTGTCTGGATTACATGAAGAGACCGAAGATCTTACATAAGTCTACATCCACAGAAGATTTGTGGTTATCTCTACATGTTTGTAACAATCGCCTTGACAATCCCTTCAAAAACTTTGTGCAATTGATGGCATTTTGTAGGCAAAAAGAGGTCAAACTGGATATTGGATTTTAATTAGCTTACTATTTTGTTCATTCACTTTGCACTTTGTTCAGAGATAAAAATGAACTATTAACTCTTCTAACACTGGTTTCACTAAAATGCTGCAAATTAACTTTTACTTTACAGCAAGTTTTTCAACACCTCAGTTCATAGGCTTCTACCGGGTGTAAATAGCTAACAGAGGTCATGTGCCAGCACTTCACAATTGCCTACGGCTCATGTCAACAGGATACAGCAGTGAAGAATTGGTGCTGGAGCAGGAGGGTGGTTGGTGTGTGTGAGAATGTGAGCTGTGTTTTGTTATTTTTATCCAGCATCTAAAGTAAAATAATAAATAAAATAAAAATCGCTTTTGGAACAAGAAGATACATTACCTAAAAAGGCCAAATCTGGTCGACACGGAGGATGGTCTGTGGTTTTTAAAAGATTTCAGCACATTTGAAATAAAAAAATACAAACCATAAAAATATAAAAGAAAGTCCAGTCTTACTGCTGAGCCTCTGCAGAAGGTGCCATTTGTAAGGACAACAACGGGCACTCAGGGTTTATGCCCTAGAAACAGAAACTCATGTTAGAAAAGAAGGTGTATGTTGGCGATATCAGGGCTGCAGTGTAAAACAACACAAATATTTCAGGGCTGCGATATACAGAAGCATTTACAATAATTGAGTTGTAAATCAATAGATAGATCATCGTCTTTATGGGTACCTTTACATGTCGCAACATTGCATGCAGTTTCACTTCTTGTTGCTGTGTACAAATGGAACAATGTGTCCATGATTTTACTGCAACCAGTAAGTTGCAAGTGAAACTGCATGCAATGTTGCGACGTGTAAAGGTACCCTATGAGGTGCAGACATGGATGGAGAAAGACCCACTTGAGATAAAATTCAGTATCACAAAGAAATTCTGCTCCTTTCTACACAGCACCAAGTCTTGTCCCCGGGTAGATTCTGGTATTGAAGTGTTGGCCAATTGCTGTAGAAAAGCTGAGCTGCAGTATCACACACACACACTCTGTAGACAGGGGTGACTTTTTTTGTACTCAGTCATACTATTGTGATTGCACTTCATAGCAAAAAAAAAAAAAATTCCCAAAGTAAAAGTAAGTAGGAGTCTACAGAATGCAAATGTGAAGTGGATAAGCAGATCTCCTTCTATAATGCAAAGAGTGCAGAGGACTAAAGGGAAAGGGTCTGGCTTCATTTTCACAGCCGATCGTATCACAAATAGAAATATAACTACAGGAGATCTGTCGGCAATGGCTAGTTCTTAAAGGGGTTGTCTGAGCTTTTTATAAAATCTGTGTGTATCTAGGCTGCAGAATGCTAACGGTTTGTATTATACACCCTGTACACATTTTGCATGGTTACCTAGATATCAGCATACTCTGCATGTGGATAAGCTGCTCACTTCCATCTAGAGATGTGTTATTTTGGAGCCTGGTTGTAAGACTTCTACTACACGTTAAGCCCAGTCCTTGGCATGCCCAACCCAGTCCCCAGCAGGCACGCCCTGACCACCTGCACCGCAGTACATTCTTCTTCACTGTGCCCACGCTGTCAATGAAGCGATCCTCTCTGCATCACTGTCTGTCCCTGTGAAGAATGAACCGCTCTGTGTCAGTGACGCAGTGTGCACGCGGTCATCTTCTACACAGGGGGGTGGCTGCGGCACAGTGATGCAGAGACATAATAGCATCAGTGACAGTGTTCACCCTGCCCCCTGTGAAAGAGATGACTGCCTCACTAACACAGAGCAGTTCATTCTCCTTCACAAGGGATGGTTGCGGCTGTGATGCAGAGAGGATCGCTTTATTGACAACGTGGGCACAGTGAAGAATGAATCGTGGAAGAGGTGGTTATATTGAAGACAAGACAGGGTGGGGCAGGCCTGCTGGGGACTTTGCATAACGTCCAGTAGTGATATTACAGTCAGGCTCCAAAACAACACGTCTGTAGATGATGTGCGCTATGGTGATATCTAAGCAACCATGTAAAAGGCTAACAGGGTGTAAATTACAAACTGCATTTTGCAGCCTAGCTACACACAGAAATTTTACAAAAAGCCCAGACAAACCCTTTAAAGCAGTTGTCCACTACTCAGACAACCTCTTCTCAATCACCAAGTTTGCTCCCAGTAAAATAACACTTATGCTGTGCTAGTGGTGTCAGACCTTGCTCTCTTGGGTCTCATGTGAGGTTCTTATGTCATGTGAGCCCGACACCGAATCAGCTCTAGCTTAATTATCCCTGGCTTCGGACAAAAGAAATATGAATAGGACACCAGGACTGCGGCTGGCCACTCACTTCCTCTTGTTGTTTGATTCGTCTGAATGCAGAGATGGTGAAGCCATTGGGTGTTGGGCTCACGTGATGTAACAACGCCACGAGGCCCAGGAGAGCGAGTGCTGACACTACTGGAACAATACTGGAGTAGGGCAGAAGAAGTTATTTCACCAGTTACTGGGAACAATAATAATTTTATTTATATAGCGCCAACATATTACGCTGCACTTTACAATTCAGAGGGGACATGTACAGACAATATGAGACAATACAAAGTAACAAAAATTCAAAAACCATGAGGAGTGAGGTCCCTGCTCGCAAGCTTACAATCTATGAGGAAATAGGGGAGGCACAAAAGGTAACAGTAACAAATGATGTCATATATGGTCCAGCCATCAATACACATATCAATATATATGATGTCATGAATGGGTCGGGATCTGTACAAGTACAGATAAAGTGCTATATTATGCATGGGGACAGACAGTCTATAGGTGCAGACAGACGACACAAGAGGCCAGATTTAAAAAAGGGAAGATAGGAATAGTTAGACATGTGAGGTGAGGTGATAGGCCAGTATAAAGAGATGTTTTTTGTACAGCTCGCTTTAAACTATCGGTATTGGGAATTAATTGAATTGTTCTTGGTAATCTGCTCCAGAGAATTGGTGCAGCTTGTGAGAAGTCTTAGGGTATGTGCGCACTGGTCGGGTTAGGGCCGGATTAGGTGTGTAAACCGCAGGTCGGTTTACATAAATTTCATGCAAATTTATGTTAATCCAAAGCGGCGTTTGGATTAACATAGAAACCTATGTAAACCGACACCCGCTGTGCACACAGCGACGGTTTACACATGCTCATCCGTTGCTAACCCGCTGGGTTCCCAGCGGGTTAGCAAAGAATGAGCTTGCTCTATATTCCGGCCGGTTCTGCAGCGGCTGCAAGCAGAATCATGTGCTGCTTCCAGCCGCCGCAACACCGCCGCCGCTAACCCGCCCGTCACCCGCCGCACATACCCGACAGGAAGCCGGTGGACGGCTCCGGAGCTTCCTGTCGGGTCCCGCCCAGCCGCCGCCACTAACCCGCCCCCGTGTGCACATACCCTTAGAGACGGGAGTGGGAGATCCAAATTTTAGCTGATGCCAGTCTAAAGACTGCTTCACACGCTAGGATATCGTTAACGCTATAGTTGAAACATCACGGATTTGTTAGTGTGTCAATGTGTGTAAATGAACAATGTTGGAAGGAAAAATCGTTAGAACGGTCATCAAAAATTTGAGATCCGGACCTCAAATCTATCGCTCATCGTCCAATTAACGTCATAGGAATATAGCGGCCGTCACACGCTTCCATATCGCTAGCGATATTGTAAGGGATCACGTGCACGCGCGATCGCTTACAATATCGCTCACATCGCTGGTGAGATGTCACACAGACAGACTCACCAGCGATGTGGACCAGCGAGATCGCTGGTAACTATGGTACACATCGGGTTACTAGGCGCCGCGCATCGCTTAGTAACCCGACGTGTACCATAGTTACCATCTCCCAGCATAGGCTCTGCCGCTGGGAGATCGTTCATCGTGGTGTTATACACCACGATGAAGCTGTTTGTAAAATCGTTCATCGCAAGATCTGAGGTCCGGAGCTCAGATCTCGATCTTGCGATTCGATCAGTTCTCGCTCGTCGTATCTTGCCGTCACACGCAGAGACATCGTTCAAGCGATGTTTAATCAGCCGCGTTCAAGCTATATCTTTCAAGATATCGTAGCGTGTGACGGCCGCTTAAGCAACATCTTTCAGTGTGACACCTTTTTGAACGATGTCGTTCATATTTCTCCTATTCCTGCCGCTTTATAAAATCGTTCAAACGTTTTTATCCAAATAGCTGGCGCGTTGCCAAATTTAAGATGGTTAACGAGGTGTGACAACGCACCAACGATGTCGGAAGGATCGCGGTCACGTGACATAGCTAAAGATATCGTTCATCTATATCCTAGCGTGTGAAGCGGCCTTTAGGTCACTTGCGGAGCAGAGGACACGTATAGGGCGATGGACAGAGACGACGGAGGAGATGTAGGGCGGTGCAGAACTGTGGAGGGCTTTGTGGGTGAGACTGATAATTGTATATTGTACTCTATAGCGGATGGGAAACCAGTGCAATGACTGGCACAGGATAGAGGCAGTCATTGCACAGGTTGCCAATCCGCTATAGAGTACAATATAAAATTATCACTCTCACCCACAAAGCCCTCCACACTATGATTGAGTAGGGTTGTTTGAGCAATGCACAGCCCCCTTACCAGTGGATAGCTCATTGGAGACATTCCCTTTCTTATCATGGCTGCCAGTTTTGCTAAGAAGCCAAGAAATAAGAAACCTAGTATTACATCAGATGAACAGCTGCCTAGTGAGCGCACTGGGGTCTGAGAGTCTTCTCCTATGGATAGATGTATGTGGTGAGCGGTCAATGGCTGGCCCAGCCTGTTAATAAGGTGAGCCCCTCCAATAAACTGTTACTATCATCAGAAAAAACAAGTGATGAAAACAAAGCTGTTGCTATGGAAACCAATGCGTTGCTGAGCAGAGGAATGCTGCGCCTTGTGCCCTTCATGTCCATCCTGTCAGGAGTGTCACACCAGGAGGTAATGGACGGCTCTCACCTGCTCCTTCACATTCCCATCCGCAGCGGCCGCCGCGAGTAACATGTGACAACAGCGGAAGCTGCTGACGTCATAACCCGGCGCCGCGCTCCTCCTCAGACCAGCGTGCCCCGTACGTGACTACGTCATCGCTACCGTGCGCTTGGCGCCATGTTTGATCGCACACACACTCTCCTAGTGCCACAGAACGATCGCTTTACACTTGGGTCACGTTCATAGCAAATACCAAATGAAGGTCAGCGCTGCTCTGTGGACACTCACTATCTCTTATCGGCCGGTGTTGTGGCGCTATCAGACTCCTGCCCTCAAGCAAGATGGCGGCGAGGGTGCCAGCACGTGACGTGTGACGTCAGTGGGACGCTACTAGCCGAATCCCGGAAGTGGAGCGGGAAGTGACTGCGGGGCGAGACGGAGTACGATGGGATGAGAGGCCGAGAGCAGCCCGCACCGTGTACATGGCATGTGAGCAAGGGGCTGGTGTGTGGGGGTGGATGGGACGGCCCTGGGGCTTTATAGCGGGCATTGTACTGTATCCAGGTGCAGGGGTTCTCTGTCCACACGGTATGTCCTATCCTCATGGTTGGTAATAACTGATCATGGGTCGTAGAGGCTTTCTGTATGGGTGAAGCACCAGGTTCCACCGCCGCTCCATTCATGCCCTAAGCTGGGGGCACAGCCTGGCTTTTAACTGCAGCCTATTAGAAGATGAATAGAGCAGCAGTCACGTGTTCCCCCATTCTGCCGGTCAGTGCACATTCTATAGGTGGGACCTATCCTGCATGTGGGAAATGGCTTTTCTTCCCTCTCCTTCAAGCCCCACATCCAAGCCCCTGCCGACTCCAGCTCAAAAATATTTCCCAAATCTGCACTTTCCTTTACACTACAGAAACACTTGTTCATGCCCACATTATCTCCCACCTTGACTACTGTAACGTCCTGCTCACCCGCCTCCCCGCTAGCTCCCTTGCACCGCTCTAATCTGTCCTAAATTCTACTGCCTGACTAATCCACCTGTCTCCCCGCTATTCCCCATTCTCTCCCCTCTGCCAAGACCTTCACTGGTCCCCATTTATTAGAGACCCCGGTTCAAGATCCTAACCATGCCATCCACAACCTGTCCCTCCCATACATCTCTGGTCTCCCAATACCTACCCTCACGCAGCCTGCGATCTGTTCACTCCCGTTCCTGGATCCCCATTAATGTCCCAGAAATGTAAAATTATTTTAGGCATCACCTTCAACATGGGCATTGTAAAAAACAAAAACCGGTCTCTGCTCCTACTGGGCAACTAGATTGGTCCACAGCACTTCTGTGCTTGCAGCCGTAATGTTCTGCACCTGTTATGAGGCCCTACTGAGATTCCCCTATTTCCATGATGATTACCAAATCCCATCAAGAACTGATCCCAATTATGACCGTCTTAATAAATTGAGACCCCTAATTTTCATCCTAAACAATCCTTCCTAAATTCACCCCCCCCGAGCAAAATGTTTCAGTTGATTAGTCCCTAATGAGCTACAAGGACCGTCTTTCATTCCACCAGTTTATCCCCTCCAAACAAGCAAAGTATCGTATAAAACTATAAAATGTGCAAAAGCAGCAGTGTGTGCACAAGCATATTTTTCATTTATGAGGGTAGGGACCAACAAATAAGCTAACTGTCCCCAGACAATTGGCATCCCAAGGGAAAATTGTCTGGGAGATAATGACCCCATTTTTGCTACAAGGGTACTATATGTACACTGACAATTATTATACCAGCTTCCACTATACCAACCCCTCCAGGCTGCAAACACCAAAAACCATCCAAAAAAAGTCTGTACGAAGCAGGGCGTGAGGAGTGAATCCTGCTACTACTGCCCCATGTGCCCATCCCAACCTGGACTTTGTATTACCCACTTCTTCGAGATCTACCACACAACTCCCGATTAGTGTCATCAATAAAATAAAACCAAATTGTGTGGTAGGCTATTTTTTTTTCACAAATATTTTCTGTTTTAGTGGGCCCCTTTAGAGATTGTACATATTACTTGTCAAATAAAATTTACTTTTGTCCTCACCCACTTAATTCCTGGCCCTGATCACTCACATACTAAATTGTTATTCAGACAAATGCTCATCCACATGCCCACTTCTGCATACTCCAGAATGTCGACTCCACAAATGTTCCTGAAAAGTTTGATCTCATCTGACTATTCCAGAACTTGATCGCTCACATATGGTTTTTACGCAATTTAACTTCGTTTGGTGTTACAACTACGTCTTGCTACACCAAACTATTCTTGGCATGTACGTTACTTATATATTTATATGGGTGATGCGGGCATGATGATTTTATTGGAGGATCTCAAACAATGAGGCTGTTCCATATGAATATACCATGGGCTTTACTGCATGGTTCTTGCCAAGTCTCCTGCACTGGACAGTACTTTTAGGATCCTGTGGGGGACTTGTATTATGCATATAGCATTTCCGACCTTGGCGGGTAGGAGCCTGTTATGGTGTACCACTGTCAACTGTCACATTTGTTTCTCCTATGGGGTTCGATGGTGCTTAACAGATGATGTGCGACGAGTCTCCGAAAGATGAACTTGTCCTTCTAGCACTGTTGGTGTTCCTCCATTTCTGGAACAAGCACAAGATTGCCACATAGTTGGCTGCATTTTCCTCCACATTTTACCCTTTTCTCCAGTACAGTTTTTTGTTCTTACTGCAATATACGCAATTGCAAGACAACTGTTTTGTTAGCAACACTGATCATCAGAAAATGTGTTTTTCAGGACATGCTGCCCTTTGTGAGTAATAATTCCTGGAAGGATTTTTATGATTGCTAGCGCAAAGTCTTGGAGATCTTTGAATGGGTCCTGAAATTCCATTAAGAGCCACGTCACACACACAGATATTTGTGCAGATATTGTTAGCAGATCTCTGGTTGCAGTGAAGTTATGGACACATTAATCCATTTGTACACAGCCACAAAATGGAGCAATCTGTCCATGATTTCACTGCAACCAGAGATCTGCGAACAATATCTGCACAGATATCTGTGTGTGTGACGTGGCCCTAATTTTAACCTGAAGGCGGAATGGCACATAAAAAATTGTGGGATCAAACTACTCAGTTCCTCCCTAGAAAAATACATTATAGGGTAAAACTTATAAAAATGTATTTATGTGGGGTTTAATTGGACCTAAGTGCTGCAAAGCTGCAGTGCTAACCATTGAGCCACCGTGCTGCCCACTATTGGATGAGTTTAAATCTTTTTATTTTTTTTTTCCTGTGCTGAAATAATCTTATATATGTGTCTCTTCTGTGTACAGTATAATGGCTGTGTTTGAGCATACTGGAACATGATCTGATCATATCTCCTGGGCTGGGGAGGATGCAAAGGACTAGAAAGACATTACAGCATGGGATTACAAATCTTTTGTTTGAGGTAAAACAGGCTGAGAAATGTTTTTCCTCACCAAAGAATCATCTATGATCCCATGCTCTAATGTCTTTATACTCTGTTTTCTCCCCTGCTCAGGAGATGTGGTATGATTAGACCGAGTCCCTGTGCGGCCAGATACGGCCATAAGGCTGCCTTCACACTGTGTTTTTTGTAATCCATGTCTGTCCGTTTTAAAACTCGTAGCCACGGATCCGTTTTGGCCTCCCATGTATCCCTATGGGCACGGATTGTTCCTATGTGGCCATCAGTGTGTGTCAGTTTTGTCACTGATCCGTTTGTGTCAGCTTTTTTCATGTACCCAGAATCGAAGACTGGTGCAATTTTGGGCTGCCTTGAAAAAAGCGGACACAAACGGGCAGACTCTGATCCATAGCTGTCCATGTCAAATAACAAGATGGGGATCTATAGAGAAGGATCCGTGAAAGAAAATCTGTAAAACTGATCTCTTTTGCTGTACGGAGTATGCTCAAAAGCAAGGTACAGCTCCTCCCACCCTATCTCTGCTAATTGATGATGGAAGCATTAAACGTTGGCACAGATTAGTGCCTGTCTGTATTGACCTTAAGGCTACGTTCACACATTGCGCATTTTTGGACGATTTTTTTTTTTGCGTACGCTTTTCAAAAATGCGCAATGTGCCTTTTGTCTGCCGGCAAAGTGAATGTGAAATTCACTTTGCTGTTCAGACACTGCGTAAAAATATGCCATGGTTTTATGGGAAAAAGCGCCTGTGTAAAAAGAATTGACATGTCAATCTTTTACGCAGCAGCGCCGGCGCTTTTTCCCATAGGGAGCAGTGCTGCTGGATATGATGTCACAGAGGGGGAGGAAGAATCTTGTTTCCTCCTCCCCTCTGTGACTGCCTCCTTTGGGTTTCGCAATGTACTATTATACATTGCGAAACCCAAATTAAAGTAAAGGAAATGTGTGCAAAATAATAAAGATTAAATACTTACCCTCTGGCGGCGTGTTTGTGCGATCGGGAACAGAGACAAGGCCAGGTGCCGACTGGAAGGACCCAGCGTGATGTCAGAGTGGTATAACAGGTGCTGATTGGCCGCTCGCGGTCATGTGATACATATCACATGACCGCGAGCGCCCAAGACGTCATTATGACATCATGCAAGGCGGTGGCAGGACGATACATGACCTTGCCTCCGCTCCTGATTGTCCAAACCTGCTGCCAGAGGGTAAGTATTCTTTATTATTTTTCACACATTTGGCTTTAATTTTGATTTTGCAGTGTATATTAATACACTGTGAAATCAAATGGGGGCTGGCAGACTTGTCACAGAGGGGAGGAGGAACCAGGATTCTTCCTCCCCTCTGTGACATCACTTTTCCCCCCCGGGCCATAAAAAAAGTGTGCTGTCTGAACAGCACTGCTTCTTTTTTTTGCACGGGTAAAAACGCTCGTGCAAAAAAGCTAAAAAAAAAAAAGTGCTATGTGTGAACGTAGCCTAAAGTTCAAGGATCCACACGGATGTGCAAAAACACAGTGTGAAGGGGGCCTTACATAGTACATAGCAGGGAGACACATATAAGAATATCTCTGCACAGAAACATTTTTTTTTAAATGCATCCAATTGTGGAAATTATTATTCCAAGATCTACTGATAAAATTTACTTTAAAATTAACTTTTGGAAAACCTTTTAAATTCTACACTATGGACTAAACTTAATAATATCATACAATAAATAAAGGAGTTGCTGGATGCACTGTGGATGTGATCCTGCACTATGAGTATGGTGTCTTGTACATCATGTCAGTATGTAATGGATTAATATTTCATAATAATATTAACAACAAGTTGCTGCTCCTGTACTAATTTATATAGACCAAGCGCCGGCATTGAAAAAGTAGACACCAGACACAGAATCAGATGTACACCCTTCCTTGGTCAGACCCAAGCTCCAAGTGACTGTTTATTATAAGACATGAGGTTTTTGTTCAAAAAGGGGCTCGGTCAGCCCTACTCAGATGTATTTATTGGTCAGTGGGTTAGTCCATGGGCAATAGGACTCAGTCAGCCCTACTCAGATGTATTCATTGGTCAGTGGGTTAGTCCATGGGCGGATCCATGAGGTCATCAAGGGGTGTGGTCTTGATCGAGTATGTTATTCTGTGATTGGTCAGTCTTCCCTGACCTCCAGCTTCGGTGATTGGTCAGTCTTCTTTGGACTCCATCTTGCTCTCAGCACATGGTGTGATGTGGCAGGAAATGGCAGCCATGTTTAAATCACAACTTATACAATGTTAAATAATACACTCTATATATCATTTCTCCCATGCCCTTATGTCTTTAAGGTTAATTAAGTATTTGATCCTATGGCTCTCCTCAACAAGTATACAGAAATATTTTTACTCTGTAGCTGAATTAAACCTTTCCCACATAACAACTAATGTATGTGAACACAGCAGATTACACCCAGTTACACATCGCAATTGTAGGGCTCATGAATATCTGTTCTCATTGTGATAATCCCACCAAGATTCATAACTTGTTTACTAATGTTTATTTCTAAAGTGTCTACCCGGCTGAGCCGGGTGGTGTCTGGTGTGATCCATCCGGATCAGTCGGGTTTTATGCCGGATAGGTCAACGTACATTAAGCTGAGACGTCTATTTCTTAATATGCAGATGACTGCCGATAATACTGGACACAGAGTGGTGGTCTCTTTGGACACACGGAAGGCCTTTGATAGTGCGGAGTGGAGCTATCTCTGGCGAGTTCTCCAATTGATGGGAATAGGTCCGGTCTTTATGGAATGGCTGAAATTATTATACAAACACCCAGTGGCTAAAACTGAGAGTTAGTGGGGAACGTTCAGATATATTCAACATGTGCAGGGGAACGAGGCAGGGTTGTCCCCTTTCTCCACTGCTGTTCGCCATGGCCATAGAGCCGTTAGCTGCTGTGCTGAGGCGGTCGGGGGCGGTGAACAGGTTCCGATATGGTGTGGTGGAAGAAAAGGTGGCGTTATACGCTGATGATATTCTCTTGTTTTTACAAGACCCTCAGGATTCATTGCAGGGTGCGATAGATATAATTAATATATTTGGTTTACTGTCTGGGTTGCAAATTAACTGGGACAAATCTCACATCCTGGGAATAGATGCCCTAGATGGTTCAGAAGTTGAGCAGGTAGAACGTACGCAACTCAAACTAGTAAAGGAATTCAAATATCTTGGTATCAACTTAGCACTGCCAGTGAGGGACTATCTGCAATTGAACATAAACCCGATACTTGGGAAATTAAAGGATAAAGCGTCTACGTGGAGTAAAATGCGCCTCTCGGTGGTGGGACGTACCAACTTACTTAAAATGGTGCTCATGTCCAAATTGTTATATGCACTACATAATTCCCTGGTGTGGATTCCTCAGCCGATATTCCTATGTGTCAATGCATCTTTAGAGATTTGGTGTGGGGCGGGGGACAGCCAAGGATCAAACTGGAGACTCTTCAAAGGAGGAGGGAGGTTTGGCAAATTCATGGATATATTTTTTGGCGGCACAGTCCCAACATATTAGAGGGTGGGCACAAAGGGCAATAAAGGGAACTATTTAGGAAGTCTTGGAGCGGCATCTTAAAACACGCCCTTTGGTAACAGGTTTAGAGTCAGGGCTGTTTAGACGGATGGGTAAAAAATACCCAATTTGTGAATTTGTTTATAAAGTATGGATGAGAGTGAAGAAGGTTAGAGGATTGACGGGTCTGTCAATGTACACTCCGATATGGGATAATGAACATCTAGGCGAATTCTATGAGATGGGTGACCTAAAAGACTGGAAGACAAAGGGAGTGCAGTTTGTCTATCAACTGATGAATGATCAAGCTCTCAAAACCTTAGCAATGCTGAAGGAGGAATTTCACTTGTCAGACAAACATAGCTACCAGTATGTGCAGGTTAAACACGCATTCCTTCAACAGAGGAAAAAGGGGACCATGGTTATCCAGAAAGATATTATTTTCGACTACATCTGCAAAGAGGGGCGTACTAAAGGGGTTATATCTGAGATTTATGCCGCTCTGCTTCACACCTTTTTGCTGAAATACCCTGTTGTGGCGAAGGAAAGATGGGAGGCAGACTTTGGTAATATAGAGGATGACAAATGGGAATCCATCTTAGAGTATATTCCCAAATTATCATTAAATGAACCTGCTAGAATGTCCCAACTATTTCTTGTACATAGGGCATACAGATCACCTGAATTTTTGTATAAAATAGGGGTGCGGGAGACCTCGGAATGTACGAGATGCGGAGCTGAAGCCGCTGGTATCCTACACGTCATGTGGGGGTGTCCGCATATTTTGGGTTTCTGGTCTCAGGTGGCTGCCCTCATTGGGAATCGCTACCATTGTGTAATCCCTAGAGATCCGGTGGTCTGCCTGTTGGGATATGAGGAAGAGGCGTTGGGCACTGATATTGCGAAACTAGCAGTTGCCAGACTCTTGTATGCTGCTAGAAAAGTCATAGCTAGATATTGGGTACGAATGGAGCTTCCTACTAAACAGGAATATATACGTCAAGTAGACTGTGGTGCAGATGGAGGAAAAAATCTACCATAAACGTAAAAATGCTAAATTATGTGATAACTTGTGGGCAGCGTGGAAGGTGTGAGGGCTGAGATTGGAAAGGATGTTCCGGCAGAGACATGTCTAATGATGTGTAAAGGGTCATCAGATGTTTAGGGTAATTATTGAACATATCTTACATATATTGTTCAGAAATAAGAAATGTTGCTGTCTGTAAAGGGGGGTGGGGGTGGTGAGGGAAAGGGATTTCTTCATATTATCAAAAATGGACAATTGCGGTTTTATAGTTGTATGTTATTAATCTCCTTACATATGAATAATAATATTTTTCTGGTTCAAAAAAGGAAGGGAGGGAGGGGCGCCGGGGGGGGGGGGGGGGGAGAGAGTTTGGGACCGGGACCTGATATATATAGAAAATGTATATGTTTTGTATGAATATTTTGTTATTTGTGCTTTTTCATTAATAAAATATATCTGATTAAAAAAAAATGTTTATTTCTGCTGACAACAAAAATGACTGCCTTGTAAGTAATAGAATTCTGGGGTCATAGGCTGCCTTCACACTTGCGGACCCGTCCACAGCGGCCGGCGGAGGGGATCCGCAAGCTGATTGCAGCCGCCGCCAGCCCCTATTTTTATAATGGGAACGCACGTTCAGGCGCAGGTCTGCGCATGACCGTGCGCTCCCATTCACTGCAATATGTGATTTGTACGCTGGGGGATGCCCGCGCACAAATCGCACACTCCCGTCCGCACCAGGAACGCGACATGGCAACATAGTGCAGTGAATGGAAGCGCACGGTCATGCGCAGATCTGCGCAGCACCGTGCCTTCTCATTATAAAGATAGGGGCTGCGGTCAGCTTGCGGATCCCCTCCGCAGGAAGCTGCGGAGGGTCCGCAAGTCTGAAGCCAGCCATAGACCATCACCCTAGTGTGATCCATTTGTTTTGTTCCTGTATAATTACATGAATAGGACTATGATAATTAGTGTGTACTGTATAAAGGGGTTAGCCATTGTTGTCTTGCACTGTAAGGCTGGTTTCACACTACGATTTTGTGCCTGTCCGTGGGATCCGACTTTGAAGGAGGATCCCACGGACAGGCACGGATCCACACGGATCCCTGCAATCGGATGGCAAATAGCCATCCGATCTACAGGATCCGTGTGGATCCTACGGTCCCCTGTCTCTCCCTACTCCTGCCTCCTCCATCTTCTTCCCTCTCCTATTCTATATGCTGTGCCCCCGCTATTCTATTGTGTCCCCCGCTTCTCTATCCTCATCTATCCCTATCCTGTCCCCTGTCCTCTTCCATGTGTGTTAAAAAAAAAAAAAAAAAAAAAAAAAAACTCCTCCGGGAGTATACATCACCTCTCACCGGCTCCAACGCTGCAGCACCATCAGGACTGAAGGACCTATGATGATGTCACAGATCCGGTCACATGACCTGTCAGCTGACCGGGTCTCTTACATCATCACAGGCTATTCTGCCCTGATGGTGCTGCAGCGTTGGAGCCGGTGAGAGGTGATGTATACTCCCGGAGGAGTTTTTTTATTTTTTTTTACACACAGGGAAGAGGACAGGGGACAGGATAGGGATAGATGAGGATAGAGAAGCGGGGGACACAGAATAGAATAGCGGGGGCACAGCATATAGAATAGGAGAGGGAAGAAGATGGAGGAGCAGAAGCAGGGAAAGACAGGGAGATACGGAGCCGACATCGGATCCGAGGTGAACTCGGATCTGCTGTCCATAGGCTCCCATGCTGTGGGCCCTCGGATCAGCATTGGATCAGCAGTGATCCGATGCTGTCCGATGTGAGTCACGGACAGAAAATCGTAGCAGGCTACGATTTTGTGCCCGTAATTAAATCGGATGGGATCGGATGGTGCCAAAATCGGATGCCAATAGTGGCACATCCGATCCCATCTGATTCCCATAGGGGGACATGGGATCCGATTTCGGATCCGATTGTATCCGTTTTGAAACAAATACAGTCGGATGACCGAAAATCGTGATGTGAAAGCAGCCTAAGCAGCAGGCATTGCTGGTTCCAGCTCCTTTGGATTGTTGATGCCTTATTGTTGTCTATTAGGCTTAGTACACATTTACCGTATATACTCGTGTATAAGCCGAGTTTTTCAGCCCAAAATTTGGGCTGAAAAGTCTCCCCCTCGGCTTATACACGAGTCAATACGGGGGGGGCTGTGTCCGGGGCTGTGTCCGGGGGCTGTGGAGGCTTCAGGAGGCGGGGGGGGGAGGCTGCTGTATGAGCGGCCCCGTCACGTGGGGCCGCTCATTAAATATGCACTGCTTTCCCCTGTCTATCACCGGCAGGGGAAAGCAGTGCATAACTAATTAAATCCCCCCCCAAGTGCTGGCACCTGCCCCCCCTTGTAAGGGCCCCCCCCCCCCCCCCGATGGTTATATTACCATTCCGGACTTCTGATCCGCGCCGCTCCTCGCTCCTCCTCGCTGCTCCGTCCGTCTTCTACATCTCGGATCTCCGGCCGTCGCAGGCATGTGACGTCATCGCGCGGCCGGGGATCCCGGATGTAGAAGACGGACGGAGCAGCGCGGAGGAGCGAGGAGCGGCGCGGATCAGAAGTCCGGAATGGTAAGAGAAGCGGGGGGGGGGGGGCCCTTGCAAGGGGGGGCGAGGGCCGCTGTGTACCCCCAGGGGCTGCTGGGTACCCCCTGGGGGCTGCTGGGGCACCTGCTGGGTACCCCCAGGGGGCTGTTGGTACCCCCTGGGGGCTATTGGTACCCCCAGGGGGCTGTTGGTACCCCCAGGGGGCTGTTGGTACCCCCTGGGGGCTGTTGGTACCCCCTGGGGGCTGCTGGGGTACCTGCTGGGGACCCCCGGGGTACCTGCTGGGGACCCCCAGGGGGCTGTTGGTACCCCCAGGGGGCTGTTGGTACCCCCAGGGGGCTGTTGGTACCCCCAGGGGGCTGTTGGTACCCCCAGGGGGCTGTGGGTACCCCCAGGGGGCTGCTGGGTACCCCTGGGGGCCTGCTGTATACCACTGGGGCTGCTGTATACTACCACTGGGGCTGCTGGGGCTCCTGTATACTACCACTGGGGCTGCTGGGGCTCCTGTATACTACCACTGGGGCTGCTGGGGCTCCTGTATACTACCACTGGGGCTGCTGGGGCTCCTGTATACTACCACTGGGGCTGCTGGGGCTCCTGTATACTACCACTGGGGCTGCTGGGGCTCCTGTATACTACCACTGGGGCTGCTGGGGCTCCTGTATACTACCACTGGGGCTGCTGGGCCTCCTGTATACTACCACTGGGGCTGCTGGGAATCTGTATACTACCACTGGGGCTCCTGTATACTACCACTGGGGCTGCTGGGCTCCTGTATACTACCACTGGGGCTGCTGGGGCTCCTGTATACTACCACTGGGGCTGCTGGGGCTCCTGTATACTACCACTGGGGCTGCTGGGGAATCTGTATACTACCACTGGGGCTGCTGGGGAATCTGTATACTACCACTGGGGCTCCTGTATACTACCACTGGGGCTGCTGGGGCTCCTGTATACTACCACTGGGGCTGCTGGGGCTCCTGTATACTACCACTGGGGCTGCTGGGGCTCCTGTATACTACCACTGGGGCTGCTGGGGCTCCTGTATACTACCACTGGGGCTGCTGGGGCTCCTGTATACTACCACTGGGGCTGCTGGGGAATCTGTATACTACCACTGGGGCTGCTGGGGAATCTGTATACTACCACTGGGGCTGCTGTATACTACCACTGGGGAGGCCTGTATACCACACTGCTGGGGTCTGTATACCTGTGCTGGGGTCCACCCTCGGCTTATACACGAGTCAATAGGTTTTTTCCAGATTTTTGGGGCAAAAGTAGGGGGGTCGGCTTATACACGGATCGGCTTATACACGAGTATATACGGTATCTTGTGCCCTCCACTGAGGAATTTATCTAGATTTCCATCTAAATCTTGAAAAATGGGCTTCAACTGGCGCTCAGTGGAGGTATTCACAATAATGAAGTAGATCCAGTCACATTGGACTCAGTTTGACCTCCTTTTTAGCAGTGTACATCTTTTTTGGAGTGCATGGAAGTATAATCTACCACTCATTTGTCTCCACCTAAGGGATCTTTGAGACATCCGTGCGACACGGTTCGTGCATAGACCATAATGAAGGAACTGTCCATAGCTCCCCTGAGACTTTGGTTGGGAGAGCCTCGGCCAGTCCATGCATTCTTGTCTGTCCTCGAGCTGTGTTAAAGGGACATCTGAAAGAACTTTAGAAAAGATAAACATCACCAAAAGGGAGATCAAAGTTGCATTACCTTCTTCATAATACATTTTTCCCTCAGAGCTTTTCTCTGAATCCTGTTTTTTAAGGATTTAGACAGAAACATCAACCCAAGTGCTCAATGTAGAGAATAAGATGCATGTGAACTAGGCCTAATGAAGAAATGAAGGCCAACTTGTTTGCTATGGCCATACCTCATCCTGAACAAGTCCTTTATATTAACAGGTTTATTCTGTGGCCTGCATTAGAAGATTAATAATACCATGTTTTTCCGCTTTATAAGATGCACCTGATTATAAGACGCACCCCCAAATTTGGTGAAGGAAAAGAGAAAAAAGTAATTTTCTCCTTCGCCTCATTGGGGGACACAGGACCGTGGGTGTTATGCTGCTGTCCACTAGGAGGCGACACTAAGCAGAATCTGCAAAAGAGTAACAGTGGCTCCTCCTATGTAGCATATACACCCTGGAGCAGGAAGTGCTTCTCCAGTTTTTGCTTAGTGTCTGAAAGGAGGCACACATTCTTATTTTCTCTCCACTATTTTTACTTTTTGAAGCTGCATTTTTATTTTTTGAAGGGACATGTCGACCACAGATACCTCCCCAGACACCATAGGAACTGTGGGTTGAGTTATTTTGTCTGCTAAGGGCTATTCCTTTCTCGGCCCTCCACTGTTGGAGGTGCAGGGTTAAAGCGATTTCCAGACCTGCCGGTTCTGAGGCCCGCATTCCTCCCCAGTCCCCACAGATGGGGCTCTGGGTCGCAGTAATGCTCCATGTCCCCACCGCAAGCAGCAAGACTGATGGGGATAAAAACCGGCAGAGACGATTCCCCTCCTTCCTCAGCTCCCCACGTTTGGAGTGCTGGGTTAATGTTGAGAGACCCCCTGCAGGCAACAGGTCGGTTGCAGGATTTAGCAAATGACCTTTGAAGGTGGACAGCAGCATCCCTCCCTAATTCCCCCTTTGGGGGGCTCTTAGGTCGAGACGACACAAGGTATGATGAGCAGCAGCACATGCTGCACTGCAAAAACGCTGCAGCACATTCACGAGGTGTCTCCCCAGAACCACCAGCTCTGCTGCGTGTTTCCCAGGGGCAAACATGCTGCCATGTCTCAGCCAAGCATCTGCTGCCTAGGGAGTCTGACAGATAATAATCCTCCCAGCCCACCACCCTAAGGGACCCGGTGTGGCCTCTCCTGGCAGAGAACTAGCATGTTGTTATCCTCTTCCCTCCCCATCTCCCCTCTCCACATAGGAAACTGGGTTGAGGACGCTCTCATGGTGCTGGCAGAGCCCTGCAGCCCAGGGCCTCTTGCATACAGCATTTTCCCCCTGTACCTTATATGCTGCGCCCCTCCCTAGGGCTTTGCATGACAGCGGTGGGGTTGTTACACAGCGGGCCACGCTGTGCAGGACAGCGGCAGCGATCCTGTAGTGCGGGACAGGCAGGGAGCGCGGACTTCCGCGCCGACCTGCTCACTTCCCGGGGCTGCCATTTACGCAAGTCCCCGGCTGCGGCCTAGCGCGGATGGTGCCGCCTTTCCCCGCCTCCCGCCCGCTCTTCGGCTGACGTCACTGCAGGCTGGATCCAGCTCCGGCCGCGTCATTAAGAGGGCGGGCCGAGTCTTTCTGGCGCTTCTCGCTCCCTCGCGAGAATACCTGCGCGCCTTTTTGCTCCTGGCCGCGCTTTTCACTGTCCCGCCCCTCATTCCCCTAACACAGTGGTTGCCATGACAGCACCACTGCTCCGAGGGAGTTAACCTTTTCAGCACCATAAGCAGTGTGCAGCTCTGCACAGCAGGCTACATAGGGGCTGTGCTCACAGAATGAGGGGCAATTAATCCCCCCTCATTGCTGTAAAACGGCTAGACTCATACAACAAAGGCAGCAGAGCACTCTGCTTATACATTAACCCCTTAATGACCAACGACAGCTATTTCTGTCATAGCCTTGACCTGTCACTGTGTGTAAACTCTCTCTCTTTGGTCAAAGACATGCAAAAACATATTGCCCTAAATTTACCACTAACATGAAGTCCAATACGTCATGAAAACAACATTATTGGAATTACTGAGAGTTATTATCTCATAATGTGACACTGGTCAGAATTGATAAATGAGGCTCGGTCCATAAAGGGTTAAGGCTGTGCTGCCCATTACACTTCTTGCATGGTTATAGACTCGCAAGATGGGCAGCGAGACCCTTTCCTGCTCTTTTACACGGCATGAAAATATTTTGCAGATCACCTGACACCAGGGGATCCTAGAAAAAAAAACAAAAAAAAAAACTGAGAAACGGTTTATCAACCGTAAAACGTTATCCATCTCTCCTGACAGTGGCCCAATACGGGGCCGACATACCTCAAGTGGATCCCCCGGTATCCAGACTTGTGGCATAAACAGTCTGGGCGGCAAAAGCCCCCCCCAGCTTGGGCAGGCATATTCCATACTATATTAAGGTATACGGAAGCCGACCCTACCTGCCAGTCCAGCCAGCTTGAATCGCAGATAGCTGACTACCTGATACATACAGGCCTTGACGCTACAATTGCTCAACATTTCCAATGCGGTTGTCACTACACGTACCCACCGGAATGGACGGTGGACGCGGCCTCTGAAGAGTCCCTCACAGGTCTGCCATACCTCAATGGACACCTGTTCGGAGAATAGCTGGACAAATTACTTCTGATGCCACGGGAGGCAAAAGCACCTCCCTTCCCCAGCGCAAACCCAGACGGCCCTTCAATTGCCGTCAGCAGACCAGGTTCCGATCCTTTTGGAACTCATTTGGCTGGTCATCAGCTAGACCGACACAGACAAGTACTCGGTCGCCTTGCAGGGTGCGGTCACAGGCTACACACAAAGGTAGCTCACCCTAACAGAGCCAGTCTCACCAATCCAAGACCTAGGAAACGCGATCCTACAAATTTTCTTCCTCCTGACTCCCTTCAGCCGGGAGACTCTCCATTGTAGGTGGTCAGTTGCTTCATTTTCAACTTTGTTGGCTACCTGTCATACAAGACAAGTGGGTACAAGAGCAAACCAGTAGTCAATTCTCTCCTTACTTCAGGAGTCATTGTACCTGTGCCGTGCGAAGTCCGTTTAGAGGTTTCTATTCTGTCCTCTTGTGGTTTCCAAAAAAAAAAAAAAAAGAAGGGTAGGTACAGTACAACCCATACTGGGCCTAAACCAACCGGACACTTCTTTCCGGGTAAGACGTTCCCGCATGGATTCTCTCCGCTCTATAATCCTGAACACGGTAAATACCTTGCGTCCATAGATATCAGGACGCTTACCTGCATCTTCAATCGCCAATTTTTTATTTATTTATTTTGTTTTTGGCACTCCCGTTCGGTTTAGCTACAGCTACCTGAGTGTTCACAATGGTCATGGCTGCCGTCATGACTATGCTTCCCTCCAGGGGTTTCGTCATCCTTCCGTATCGGGGCGATCTGCTCATCAAATCACCGATTTTCATGGACTGCGCACACAGCATCTCCATCATGGATGGCTGGTCAACCTCCACAAATCTACACCAGTTTCACCACGGTCTCTGGTCTTCTGGACATATACGGTTCAATATATCCTCAGCACGGGTCAAGCTTCCCCAGGACAGGGCTTGGACCCTGCGGCTGGGAGTCTGCACTATCCTTCATCGGTCCCCTTTTTCCTTCAGAATTGCCATACAGGTCCTAGGCAGGATAGTGGCAGCGATAATGGCAGTCCCATTTGCTCAACTGCATCTCGGATCATTTCACCTATCCATACTCTTGTCATGAGGCAAGAACCTTTGGTCATTCATCAGGAGGTTTTCACCTGCGATGTTCAGACAAGCGATTTCTTCAATGGTGGCTCCGGACGCTCTCTCACAAAGGACGGTCGCTCCTTCCACCATGCTAGAAAGTTATAACCACCGACAGGAGTTTGACAATGGGGTACGGGGTGCCTCCATCACAGTACACAAGGCACATGGTTCTGGTTGGATTCAAGGATCACCATCAAGCTGCTGGAAATTCGGACGATATTCCTAGCATTGAAGTCCTTCAGCCACCTCCTGGCAGGTGGCCATGTCAGGATACAGTTAGACAATGCCACGGCTGTGGCATATGTCAATCACCAGGGCGGTACCCGCAGTCTCCAGGCAATGAAAGAAGTTCACCACATACTTCACTGGGAGGAATCCATAGACTCTGTACTGTCCGCCGTGCACATACCACGTGTGGACAATTGGAAGGTGTTCCTCCTCAGCCGCTAAGGGATGGACGCAGGACAGTAGTCCCTGCAACCGGACGTGTTCCGGGAAATCCCGCACGTGGGCCTCATAGCATTATGCCTCAATGCCAAGGTCCCAGACTTCAGGGACTGGTTCCAGGACCCACAGTCCTTAGGACCAGCTGCACTAGTCCAGGATTGGACCTGATTCCATTTACCCTGCATGGTTCCCCCACTACCACTAATCCCTAAGATAGTGAGGAGGATCACACATGAATATCACCAGATTGTCCTTGTGACTCCAGACTAGGCCAAACGCGCTGGGTATTCCGATCTCTTCCAACTCAGAGCAGAGATACCGTGGCGACTACCAGACCGTCCAGCCTACTCTCTCAAGGCCTGTTCTACCATCAGAATTCCTCAACTCTGTATTTGACGGCGTGGCCCTTGTGATCTGGATCCTAAGCCAAGCTAGGTTTTTTCCAGGATGTTGTAGCCACCATAATCAGAGCACGGAACCCAGCCTCAGCAAAGATATGCGAGCACGCATGGAAAATCTTTTCGCTTGCTGCTCCTCTAGAGGTCATTCACCTTGGCCCTATTCTCTACCAAGAATTCTCAGTTTTCCTCCAATCAGGCCTAGACTCAGGCCTGTCCTTAGGCTCTCTCAATGGGCTGATTTTAAGTCCTTTCCATCCTCTTCCAGAAACATCTTGATACCAGACCTCACTCAGGCCTGTCCTTAGGCTCTCTCAATGGGCTGATTTTAAGTCCTTTCCATCCTCTTCCAGAAACATCTTGATACCAGACCTCAGGTCACAACCTTCCTTCAAGTGGTCTGCCATCTTTTTCCTTCATACAAGAGGCCGCTTTTTGAGCCTCTAAAGGAAATTCCCCTTAGCATTCTTACTCAGAACGTGATGTTTTTGGTGGCAATAACTTCTCTCCGCTGAGTATCGGAACTTGCAGCGCTCTCATGTAATCCACTTTTTCTGGGTTTTTTCTCCAAGACAAGGTCGTACTACGGCCGGTCCCATCCTTTCTCCCAAAGGTGGTGTCATCCTTCCACCTGAATTAGTACATCTCTATTGCTGTGCCCGGCTCCGGTCTCTCGGGCCAGGGAAGCTCTACATATGCTGGACCTCGTCAGAGTCCAACGCATCTATGTATCCAGGACAGCACCCTCTAGGAGGTCGAATTCTCTCTCCCTCGTCCAGAGGGTAGAAGTAAAGGTATGCCACCCTCGAGAGCTACTCTAGTCAGATGGTTTCAAGCAACCATCCAAGAGGTTTATGCCATCAAACACTCGACTCTTCCAGTTGGTATCGAGGCACATTCTAAGAAGACTGTGGAGGCCTCCTGGGCCATCCAGCACCAGACCTCAGCACAACAAGTGTGTAAGGCAACCACATGTTTCAGCCTGCACACATTTACAAAGCATTATAGTTTCACACTCAGTCCTCGGCAGATGCAGGTCTGGGTAGACGTGTCCTCCAGGTGACAGGAGCCCACCTGAAGGACACAGTTCCTTCACTGACTTTGGCCAGTCTTCATGGTTCCATTGCTTTTCCCACCCAGGGACTGCTTTGGGACGTCCCACGGTCCTGTGTCCCCCAATGAGGCGAAGGAGAAAAGGAGAATTTTGTGTACTCACCGTAAATTCCTTTTCTCTTAGCCTCTAATTGGGGGACACAGCACCCACCCTGTTGCCCGTTTCGGGCCGTTACTAGGTTCTCACCTTACTCCTGAGAGGTTATATAGTTGCCTGTTTATTTTACAGGCCTGCTTATACTGTTATTACGTAATTACCTGTTCGGTTACAGGTTTTACCTTACTGTTATTATGTGGCTGCCTGTTTACTTAACAGGCCTTATTTTACTGTGATTCTTGTCATTCTTCTGTTAATTCTCCTACTGCTTTAGCACAAAACTGGAGAAGCACTTCCTGCTCCAGGGTGTATATGCTACATAGGAGGAGCCACTGTTACTCTTTTGCAGATTCTGCTTAGTGTCGCCTCCTAGTGGACAGCAGCATAACACCCACGGTCCTGTGTCCCCCAATTAGAGGCTAAGAGAAAAGGAATTTACGGTGAGTACACAAAATTCTCCTTTTTAATGTTAAATGGGGTCCGACTTATAATGCCAGTGTCCGTCTAACAAATCATATAGCGTATATGTCCCTCATAGCACCCTCATCCTGTTACATTGTCTTTCATCCTGGATATAGCCCCCCATCATTAAATTAGCCCCCTCAATCTGGATGTTGCCCCCTTAATCTGGATGTTGCCCCCTTAATCTGGATGTTGCCCCTTAATCTGGATGTTGCCCCCTTAATCTGGATGTTGCCCCCTTAATCTGGATGCTGCCCTAACTGGATGCTGCCCCCTTAATCTGGATGCTGCCCCCTTAATCTGATCTGCCCCTTAATCTGGATGCTGCCCCCTTAATCTGGATGCTGCCCCCTTAATCTGGATGCTGCCCCCTTAATCTGGATGCTGCCCCCTGTGGCTGGCACACATTCCCTGTGGCTGGCACAAGTTCCCTTGTGCTGGCTATGGCCCCCATGCTGCTGCCCATAGTAAAATAAAAAAAAACTCTTTACTCACCTTCCTCCAGCGCTGTCCTCCAGGTCTCTCCCCTGCCGCTGCGCTCCTCCACTTCCTGCTTCTCTGTGCCGGTCATGTGATCGGCACAGCAGAGAGACATGGTCTCTGCGTGCCCGATCACAGAGGCAGCAGGAGAGCGGGGAGACATCGGGAGATCAGCGCTGGAGGAGGTAAGTAAAGCTTTTTTATTTTACTCTGGGCAGCAGCATGGGGGCCATATGGAACAAAGAGGGGCATGTTCCATCACTGGGGTGGGGGGCACAGGCACATATAATATGCACTGCTCCCCAGCCCATCACCGCAGTGCGGTTTCAGCACCACGGTGATGGACAGCGGCAGTGCATATATGAGCGGGGACAGGAGATCTCCCGCTGCAGCCTGCCCCAGCCTCCCCCAGCACCCGGACAGGCTCCAGAGCCCCCTCACCTTCCCTGCAGTATAATCTGGATTATAAAACACCTCCCACTTTCCCCCCAGGGGAACAAAACTGTGTTTTATAATCCGAAAAATACGATAATAATACATCTTTATTTATATGTCGCCAACATATTCCGCAGCGCTTTACAATACAGTGGTTAATAAATGAAAAATACACAATACAGTAATTCCAGTAGAGAAAGAATACAGTTTCATGACGCGATTTAGCCCCGCCCCTTTCATGACGCGGCCAGGCTCTTAGAAAGTGAGAGGGGAGGGGGAGAGGAAGCTGACAAGCACGAACACTGCACGTGGACAAAGCTAGGTAACACCCAGTCGTCACGATTTATTAAAGTTTATATTGCTATATCTTAGCTTCTACTAAACAGTTTTTTTTAGCAAAAATGATTGCCCCAAATGTGTGTGCTGGGTGTAGGGACACATATTAACAGTCCGGGGGGTCATTTGGGGTGGTTGGTTCCCTTTAAGGTAAGACAGGGATGGTTAGGGATGTGCTACAAGGTGCAGGGACAGGAAGTGATAGGTTAGGGGGCTAAATTGAGCTGACAGATTCCCTTTAACAATCTCCTTGTACCTTTTATCCCTTACGTACAGCTTGCAGGACGGGCTATAGACTAAATCAGATGTCTTGAAATTCTAACTTTAAAGGAAATTTGTCATGACAAAAATCCAAATGCAACTGATATAATTTTCTAATTCCTCTGGTGAAGCTATTTCTATTAATGTATTTTTTATTTGTGTTCGCCCCCTATCCTCTTTTGAACTGCTGCCTCTCACCAGAGAATGAATATTCATGTAGTAACATCACTGCACTATCCTAGCCTGCCCTAATCTGGAAGCATATAACCAAAAGTTCAGTGGAAATCACTCACATGAGAGGGGCTCTGTATCCTCCTATCTGTGCAGCTCTCCCGGGCAGTGGATCCTGTCTGGTCTACACTTAATACAGAGAAGAAAGGATGGGGAAGATGTGTGCTCTTAGTAGGGGAGTAGCTCCAGCGCAGACATCATTTCACTTCAGCATGAAGCAGTGTCATTGTGGGTATCTGAGGCATATGTGTAGTGTGTGTGTGTTGTCTGAGATACTTATGTGTTTATATGAACATTTATTCATTTGCTCAGCAGATAAACAAATTACATGTATGTAGGAAAACAAAAAGGTCATATAAACTCAGAAATCTCTCACAGACAGCACACACTGGAGTGATCTTACAACAAGAGTTGCAGCACAGACACCTCCCATATCCCATCTCTTCCTTCCCCTCAGAAGCAGCTTGCACAAGCCAGAGATTTTCAGGGACTGAGTTCAGCATTGGGAGGGGGGAGGGGGTATATGACTTGGGTAGGTGTGAGTATTTGAATAAGGCTGCATTCACACATTGCGTATTTTGCTGCGCTTTTTTACGCGCGCTTTTCAAAATACGCAAGCTGCCTTTTGTCTGCCAGCAAAGTGAATGTGAAATTCACTTTGCAGTGCAGACATTGCGCAAAAATACGCACTGCGTTTTCCGGGAGAAAGCGCAGCTCCGTAAACAATTGATATGTCAATTGTTTACGCAGCTGCTCCTGCGTATTCTCCCAGAGGGGAGGAAGAATCCTGCTCCCTCCTCCCCTCTGTGACATCTGTGGCCGCCCATTAGATTTCACAGTGTATTAATATACACTGCGAAATCTAAATTAAACAAAGCAAGTGAATGTAAAATAAAAAAGAATGAATACTTCACCTGTCCGACGCCTTCTCCCGCTGTCCGGTCTCCGGTTCTAAGTGAGAGGTGTACTGACAGGACCTGTGGTGATGACAGAGGGGCGTTCCCGGGCACTCGCGGTCATGTGATACATATCACATGACCGCGAACAGCCAATCAGCGCTGGGAACGCCCCCCCTCTGACGTCACCACAGGTCCTGTCAGTACACCTCTCACTTAGAACCGAAGACCGGACAGCGGGAGAAGGCGTCGGACAGGTGAAGTATTCATTCTTTTTTATTTTACATACATTTGCCTCTGTTTAATTTAGATTTCACAGTGTATATTAATACACTGTGAAATCTAATGGGGCTGTCACAGAGGGGAGGAGGAAGCAGGATTTTTCCTCCCCTCTGTGACATCACTGCGCTTTCTGGAGTAAAGAAAGCGCAGTGTGTGAAAGGCCCTGCGTATTTTGTTGCGCTTCTTTGCGCGGCCGAAAAACGCGGCAAAAAGTGCGCGCAAAAAAGCGCGGCAAAATACGCAAATGTGTGAACGCAGCCTAACATGAATATTTGGCAGTGAAATTAATGGACCGGACTAATGCACCAGCTGTCTGCAGGTTGTGAAGATGCTTATAGCAATAAAGCTACAGGGGGTACAATAATGATTGTACATGTTTTTAAAAGGGCTGCTTATCACTATTTCAGGGTACTATTAGTATCGCACAGAAAAATGACCTGACAGTTCCTTTAAGCTTTGTAGTCACACAGACTTGTGTCTGACTTAAAGTAAAAAGTATTGTATTGGTCACATTTAGCGTAAGTAAATGGTAAACTACCACATAGTCTTTTGGCTTCCAAAGTTGCCCATGCACATGAGGTAGTTGTCATAAGCCACTGAGCTCAGTGATTGGCTGCACTGTAGTTGTGAAATCACCGCTGCAGCCAGCAAAAAGACAGAATCAATGGTAGAGGTTGGGCACTGGACCCGGGGAGTGTGAGTACTACTTGTCTTTGTTGGTTTAGTACTACACAAGCATTAGGTCACATTTCCTGATCCTAGAAAAGGAGATTATTTTCTCAGATCTTATAGAGAAATATGACATTTGGGAGCTTTCCTATCTAATAGAAATGAGCAAACTGATTTGCTGGAGCCTGACTCAGCGGCCACAACTATGATGTTGCATCTACAAATTAGAAGGGACATTGGGGATTCTGACAGGTATGAGGTTGTTCACAGAACTCCCACCAGCAGCCATGGGCCTTGCAGATTGAGTCGCTCGTTTCTGATATTTATGCCTAAACTGTGGTATTGATAAATTCTTCATCTATCTCTTATATTCCTTACAGTTGAAATAAGCAGCATTTAAAGAGGTCACCGCTTATACCCACCCTGCTCTATTGTTAACATAGAGCAGGGCGGGGAAAGGTGGTGATGTCAGAGCAGGAGGCTGACCGCCCTGCCTCCTGCAGTGACATCGCCGCTTATACCCGCCCTGCTTTGTTAACCATAGAGCAGGGCGGGTATAAGCAGTGACGTCACCGCAGGAGGCGGGGCTAAGCGGCCATTTCTAAAATAAACTCTGTGTTATGCTGCAGACGAGGGAGACAATGATTGGCATCAGTGAGGCAACGGTAGGCAGATTAAACATTCCGGGGGTGTGAATCTGCCCTTCGGCTCCAGCCTCTAGCCACCTCCTTTCTGGCTGCAGGATGTAAGTTTTCTAAGTGTATTTACTCTGGGTACAGGGGGGCTGAAGGGCTGGGGGACCCCATGCCTGGATGCAGCAGACATGCTGCATCCAGTGCTGTAATTAGATCACCATGCCTGGTTTGGTGACAGGTCCTCTTTAAAATATGTTGTAAGACTGTAATATTAAGGGTTGTCCCTGCGGCTCAGCTGAATACAGTCACAGAGAATCTTTACACGCTCCTAGGGATGGAGAGTTACAGTAGAGCACCTGGGTTTTCCATACTCTCTTTTTGGTTGTTTACTACTCGACTGCTAAATTTAGAAGTTTACTGTGATGCTGTTGTTGGGAGTAAAACCCCTTGTCATTTCTGTTTCCGAAACAGGTTCCAATAATCTGTGTTCCTGTGGATGCTGCATCTCAAACCTACAGGACTACTGCTAGCTCTGGCACCTGACCGGCTGGGTGGCCAGCTTCTTGTCCAGCCTTTTCTTCCTTAGTGACTCTTATACATCAGGTATGTCCATTCTGAGGTTCCTCTATTTTTGAGTCGAAGACAAAACAATGTGCAGTACTGCGCTACATCTTATGCACCACAGTCCCTTCAGTAATTTGATCATCGGGAGCCAAAAAGGCGTAACCTTGCCAGTCTGATATATCATCTGTATTGGAGTATAGGGAAACAGTAAAACGTACATATATTTTTAGGCATTGATTAATAATAATAAACAGAGGCATAGTCACTGGACCCAGCTTTGGCTACTTCAGAGGTCTCCGCTTGCTGTGGAAGTGGTCTCTGCCCTGTGCAGAAGTCACAACACTGTTGTAGATTGTGATTGGCTGTAGTGGTCGGTTGATCGCAGATTAGATGTTTCACACACTTTGTCAGGTTTGTGGCTACGCAACCGCTTACAGATAAACCCACGATGCACTGTGTCTTCTGGACACCATTCTATCATAGCAGTACCTTTATCAGCAATTTATGGCACAATAGCTCTTTTGTAGGACTATACCTGACTGGTTGACTAGCAGTCTTTTCCCACATATCATTGAGTCTTATGTGACCATTACCCTGTTGCCGACTCTCCAGTTATCCTTATTTAGGTACCGTTACACGCGGCAACATCGTCGGCAACGTCGCTAGTGCGTTGTTACGTGTGACAGGGCAATTCAACAGCAATAAATTGCTTGAGCGGAGTTGCCAGGTTGCAGAACATGTCTCGAAACCTGTCTGAGCAACATCGCCAATCTGCTAGCATTGCTCTGTGTGACACCACAATAGTGATTGCTCTGTGTGACACCACAATAGTGATGTTGAAAGCAACTTCCCCTGTTCACTACAATGTTAAGGATCGCTCGCTGGGTTGCTCATACCCAGCGAACGAAAGTTGCATTCAACATCCTAGTTGCGTTGCCTACGATATCTCCCTTTATCTCCCTGTGTGACATCTACAAGGAAATCTTGGAAAAGTGTCAAAAACGTGCTCGCTCCCGTGAAGTTGCCGGCAACATTGCAGCAACGTTGCCGCGTGTAACGGTACCTTTTGGATCACTTATAGGTATGAGCTACTAAATATAGGACCTACAGTTTTCCAGATGTTCTCACCATTTTTCTAGCCATCATAATTTGGATCATATTTTTTCAGAATTTTCCCAGGTTCCAGTACATGTGACTGGCCACATGCTGATATTTCGCACCCCTTGTCAGTTGTATCAAAATAATCACCCAGGCATGTACATTGGGTCTGGAGGTCCTGAAGTTTATTGCGTATGTATCCTAGTAACTCTATAGATCCTTATAGAGTTAATAGCTTCCACTCTTCTATACACAATGATAATTAAAGGGATCCTGTCACCCCCAAATCACCTTAAACCTATTAAAACCTGTCCCTAGAGCATATTAACACTGTCCCTACACTCCTTTTAGCTCCTAAATGGCATTAGTCAAAGTGAATATAAACGTTTTATAAGTACCTGATTAGTCATGATAATGAGTGACTATGCTATTCATAGTCACTCATCAAGGCAGCCCCTCTTCTTCAATATCACGCCTATTCAGGCGTGCTCGTCAGTCTATGTTCAAAATCGCGCCTCCCTGCGCGCCTCCCCTCTCTCTCATAGCGTCCGGGCTTCACTGTAAGCTGTATGACGCGATTCGCGTCATTCCCGGTGCCGGATGACGTATTTGCAGCCGCGCCGCGCTGTCAGCTTCAAAATACGCACTGCGCATGCGCAGTGCGGGACTTGAAGCTGACAGCGCGGCGCGGCTGCAAATACGTCATCTGGCGCCGGGAATGACGCGAATCGCGTCATACAGCTTACAGTGAAGCCCGGACGCTATGAGAGAGAGGGGAGGCGCGCAGGGAGGCGCGATTTTGAACATAGACTGACGAGCACGCCTGAATAGGCGTGATATGAAGAAGAGGGGCTGCCTTGATGAGTGACTATGAATAGCATAGTCACTCATTATCATGACTAATCAGGTACTTATAAAACGTTTATATTCACTTTGACTAATGCCATTTAGGAGCTAAAAGGAGTGTAGGGACAGTGTTAATATGCTCTAGGGACAGGTTTTAATAGGTTTAGAGGTGATTTGGGGTGACGGGATCCCTTTAAATCCATATCCTCCATACAGGTTTCAGTTACATGATGTACTGTTCTACATTGCATTGTATACTTATAACGTATACATATCTATGCCATTCTTTTGAGTCTGTTTTATCTTTCTTTATTCCAGGACTCAAACAGGAAAAATCAAGAATGGAAAAACATCTAAAGTTTTGGGCTTGTGCCGAGCGGTGGTTACTAACTTTAGGATCGTGGTCATGGGGACTGTGTCGGATATGTCTTCTTCCATTAATATTAACGTTTAATATGTATGGTGGTATTATTCTGCTGCTTCTAATATTTGTCTCCATAGCTGGAATACTCTTTAAGTTCCAGGATGTACTGCTTTATTTTCCTGACCAGCCTTCTTCATCACGACTTTATGTACCAATGCCTACTGGAATACCACACGAAAACATATTCATTAAAACGAAGGATGGTGTACATCTCAACCTCATACTCTTGAGATATACAGGTGATAACTCAAGCTTTTCTCCAACAATTATTTATTTTCACGGTAATGCGGGAAATATTGGCCATAGGCTACCCAATGCATTATTGATGCTGGTCAATCTAAAAGTGAACTTGCTGCTAGTTGACTACAGAGGTTATGGAAAAAGTGAAGGTGAGCCCAGCGAAGAAGGTCTGTACTTAGACTCTGAAGCCGTGCTTGATTACATCATGACCAGACCTGACATTGATAAGACAAAAATTATTCTCTTTGGTCGCTCTTTAGGGGGTGGGGTGGCCATTCACCTAGCATCTGAAAATGCACACAGAATATCAGCGCTAGTATTAGAAAATACTTTTCTTAGCATTCCTCACATGGCCAGCACCCTATTCTCCTTTCTACCTATGAGGTACCTTCCTTTATGGTGCTACAAAAATAAGTTTTTGTCCTACAGGAAAATTTCTCAGTGCCGAATGCCTTCCTTATTCATTTCTGGGTTATCTGACCAGCTAATTCCGCCGTTCATGATGAAACAGCTCTATGAGCTCTCCCCGTCCCGGACTAAAAGACTAGCCATTTTCCCAGATGGGACACATAACGACACCTGGCAGTGCCAAGGCTATTTTGCTGCACTCGAACAATTCATAAAAGAACTGACCAGTAATCACTGTCCAGAAGAAAATGCAAAAACATCAAATGTGACAATAATATGAATGCCAACTTCTTCCTTTGCACTGTTGTATTTTCGGTTTGTGAGAAAAGAATGTCATTTGTACTGTTTGTTTTCTGAACACCTGAAGGTAACACTTGGAGAGTGCATCCATGATGTAGCTGATACTTCAGCTTTTTTTTCTATGGAGTTCTGAAAATACACATTTCTCTATAGAGTTCAGTGCATGCACTGTTTTAACATATCCTTCACTTTGAATTAACTGCTGCGCTGGTTTTATATGGTAGCTTCGGCTTTATCGGGAATGACACAATCACCTTTTATTACGTTTTACATGCACATTTTATAGCCCAGATCATGTCAACTAGTTCCAATGTAAAACTAAAAGGACAAATGCTGTGGTACACTTTAAGGCAGAATTCAGATTTTTGTGAAACGTTGTATTTTGTACGGGACAGATAGTAGGTCTCCTGATCTGCAATCAACCAGACCATGATACACAAATGTTTGCATGAGGCCAAAAGCATATGATCAGGATTAGATATAATAGCCTTTTTACAGCAGTTGTAATGTTATCTATGATCCATATCTGGTATGGTTCTTCATTCAAGTGAATAGAGCTGAGCTGCAATTTCAGACACCATCCACGTAGAAGTGCTTATAAAACAGCTGTTTCTTCTAATCATATACATTTTATTAAGGTAATTGATAAAGTGAAGCTGCACTACATGCTAGACAATGGTATTGGCAATACAACACTTCTTAGAGACTACTATCCCGAATAAATTTGTTCTATACAGTTGATGTATGCAGTATGGGTTAGGCCATCTAACATACGGTATATAAAGACATAACTTTTTTTTGGATAAATGTCACAATCCATTGTGTGTTCTTTACTGTGCTGTGATGACCAGAGATTGGTTTCCAATATTGTGTGCAAATCATTCAACAGTAATGTTATTATGCATGCTTGTATTACTTTCCTGTTTCTATCTTTTACTTGGCAAGGCACATCTTCACCTCATCTGTGTATGGAAAGTGTTTACTTAGGGCAGGCCTAACCTCCATGTCCTTCATTAAGGTATAACTTCTTGTTTGAGACTGGTCTTCAGGCCTTTATTTCACAACGTGCATCTTTTGTTCCATCCATTGCAATAAATGGTCAAATATTGAAGAATGAAGCATAAGCAATAGTTACTTCTAATTTTGGGTTGGGGTTGGAAATGTACATCAGTATTTTTTCTGAATGATTTGAGTAAGGTTTTTCATACTTGGTAGAAAATGAACTTAAGTTGCCTTTCATTGCAGTATCCCAGCCAGTGATACATATATTGGACCTGCACTGAAAACAAAATAAGCAGAAGAGTTTCCAGTGCTGGTGGCAATCTACACATTAATGCAGATAACTAAGAAATCAAACAATGTTGCAATGAGTCTTTAGCACCAAATCCATGATATGATTAGTGCTGAATTGACTTTATGCTCACAATCAATTTGCAAGGGCTTCTATCTCCGTGTAAGAATGTTCACTTTGTATGAAAGCTGTTTAAACACCAATTTTACTCATGTCAAGATGTACATACCTAGAATAAATTATTCATGTTTCCAACATACTTGACAGATGAGTGCTTTGTGTTGCTTTGTCTGCATTGGTATTTCTAAACCACGCTTATAGCATCAGCCACTGTGACTTCTATTAAAGATGTGGTTACTAGAAGTAAACTCCATGGATACTGTGGGAGGTGCTTTTACCTGTATTATTTTGTGGTTACTTCCCAGGAGGCCTACAGATTGCTATGCTGCAATTTAAAAGCATTCCAGGGAAATGTTCTAATTAACCCATAGTAAGGTCTAAATGACTGACCAATTAGTTGTGGTTTAGCCTTGGAGGCGATAGCGGGATTTTTTTCACTGACTTAACTATATGAGGTCTTGTAAAATCGGGCGAAGAAATGTCAATTTTTTTGGCGCCATTTGGGTTTACAATACTTTTTCTGCAGGGCCGGTTTTTAGGCAAAGTGGGGCTGTAAATGCTCATATATTGCAGCATTACACATAAACAGGTTACTTGAATTCAGACCGATAAACAAGCGTGATCGACAAATATTGCAGTCATTCGTCACTTGTTAACATTACGCAGGATGATGAAGAATGATGGGCAAAGAACGATCACCAGTAGATCAATTTATCCCTGCAGTATCATGTTATCAGCAGCACCTCTGCAGTTTGCACTGGTTGATGTGCTGTCGAGAACAATTTTTTGTTCCACTATAAACAATCCAATCAACTGATTAATAACGAGGAGCCTATACATTCTGATGTCCTCACTATATACCACCAGGAGCCCATACATTCTGATATACTCACTAATCTATACCACCAGGAGCCCATACATTCTGATATATTCACTAATCTATACCACCAGGAGCCCATACATTCTGATGTCCTCACTAATATACACCACCAGGAGCCCAAAGATTCTGATGTCCTCACTATACCACCAGGAGCCAATACATTCTAATGTCCTCACTAATATACACCACCAGGAGCCCAAACATTCTGATGTCCTCACTATATACCACCAAGAGTCCATACATTCTAATGTCCTCACTATTATATACCACCAGGAGGCCATATATTCTGATGTCCTCACTATTATATACCACCAGGAGGCCATACATTCTGATGTCCTCACTATTTTATTCCACCAGGAGCCCATACATTCTAATGTCCTCAGTAATATATACCACCACCAGCCAATATAGTCTGATGTCCCCATTAACCCATTGCGACGCAGCCAATTTCTGTATATGTGCTTTCGTTTTTTCCTCCCCGTCTTTCCAGAGCCAAAGTTTTTTTTTTTTTTCTTTTCTGTCCACAGACATACGAGGGCTTGCTTTTTGTGGGACATATGACGTTTTGATCATCCATTACACGTTTTTCTGTGGTATCAAGAAAAACTTAATTTTCTCATCGCCACGACAGCACCCACTGAGATAGGGGATCCGCCCCCAGGGACAGTAAATCTACAGATAAAAAGGGGTGGTCCCCCTCGCCTCCTCAGTTGGTTTCCTGTCCCTGATGGGAACCTAGAGCAAGCATGAAGATGGGCTTACCTGGGTCCAATCAGCCTCTGTGCAGTCTCCATAGTGAACGGCAGGGCCTGGGGCTTCAGATGCAGCGTTGGGAAGTCCTGTTCCAGGCTCTCCCTTCGTCTGAGGAGTACCGTGCTGTCAGCGATGGGGGAGGCCACCCTGAGGCATGGGGAGTGCTGTGTAGCGCCGGGCTCCTGCTGCGGTGTGGGGGGGGGGGCGCTGGTACGTGGCACCCGCTGTCCTGCATGCTCCTCCAGCGGGTTAGGCGGTGGGAGGGGTGCGCGGCCGTGCTTCCGGGTTTGGCTGGCGCGCATGCACGGTGTCTCTCTGCGTTCTGACCTGGAAGTGGTGGTGTAACCACTTCCGGGTTGCCGGGGAGGTGTGCCCTGAGATGGAGATGTAGAGGCCGGTGTGCAGGAGCATTCTGGCGGCAGAATCATGTCTTCTCCAGGGGCTTCGGAGGTGCACCCTCTGGAAGAAGAGGTGCACACCAGCAAATATTATAGGCGCCAGTGGACACTCCAGGGAAGAGCTCCACGGATAGGAGTGAGAGGATCCATCTGCCACTCATGCTGGGCCTCCGCCTACAGGACTGGTACATGGTTTTTCAGCTTCACTGGGTGAGTGTAGGCTTTGCCTATTGGGCTAATCTCCTATTTCCCTTTCTCTGTATCCCTCTCTTCGGTTGCTAAACACTAAGAAAGCGAAACACCAGCAGTGTGCTCTGTGTGACAGCTTCTTCCTGATAACTATGCCAAACGCCTGTGTCAGCCTTGTATTACGGCAACCTTACAGGAGGAGTCCTCTGTGAGGGACGCTGACATCCGTACCATGATCAGGGAGGAATTAGTCTTTTTCACAACAGGGTCATTCTAAAAATCATAAGATGTCTAAACCGGAGAGGTCCCTGATTGTATCCAATTCTGAGAGCAGTCAGGTTAGCACAGATTCGTATGCTTCTTCCTCTTCGTTATCATTGTATGAGGAGGATGGCAGGTCTTGTTTCCATTGGAGATTATAGACAATTTGGCAAATATAACCACATTACTATGGGGATTTCTGACTCTAAGGATGTTTAGTCCTCCCGGGACATTATGTTCGCTGGTCTTTCCCAGAGGAAACAACTTCCCTTTCCTGTCAGTTCTGCGATTAGGGAGGTCATTAAGCGTGAATGGGTGAGGCATGAGCGCAGAGGGTCCCTTCCTTCCTCTTCAAAGGGCGCTATCCTTTTGAGGATGAGGAATTCTTGGCATGGTCAAGGATCCCTAAAGGGGAATGATCAGTCACCTCAGCTTCTCAGTGTTCTTCGATTCCCGTAGAAGATTCTGGCTTACTATTGGATCGTAAGGCGGATATGCTACTGAAACGTGGGAGTCCTGCAATGGTGCTTTTAGAAGAGCCATTTCGGCCACATGCACGACAAGATCCATGCTGGTGTGGATTGACCAGTCCAGGGACAAGTTGCTCTCTTCCCTTCCACTGACCAGGGGTGGCACGGCTTATATGGCTGATGCATCTGCTGATTCCTTACGGTTGGCGGCCAGATCAGCGGACCTTTCTAATTGGCTCTTTGTGCCCTGTGGCTTAAAGGCTGGAGGGGAGATGCACAGCCAAAGTCCCGTTTATGTGCATTGCCATGTCAGGGTGCATACCTGTTTGGCAAGGCATTACATGATATGCTTTCCAATACAGCGGAAAGGAAATCGTGAATCCCTAATGCATTTCTTCTGTCCTACAGGAGGGCATTCAAACACTGGCTGTTCGAACAGAATAAGCCCTCTAAAGAACGTAACCGATAAGACAACAAGGCATCAAAGTCCAAAGGTGCCCTTTTTTCCCATCGCCTTCCACGACAGCATTGGAGGATGTCGTCCACGCCCTATTGGGGGACAGGAACACAGAGAGGTTAAAAGCCCCTCCCCTTCCTCCGCACTCCAGTGTCTTCCTGTCCCCCTTGGGGCATGGAGAGGTTCCAGTGCGGTCAGGCCGGCAGGGGCAGCATTGGTTAGACTTACGGCCGGGCCAGGGAATGGTCGTCGGGGGCGTCCTCCTCCTCCTTCTCAGGGCTCCCAATTGGGACCTGGCGGCCTTCCTGCGTCCTCCGGGGCAAAGCAGGCCGGTTTTAGGAACACCGGAGGCCTGTCTCAGCTCTCCGGCGTCTCCCTCCTCCATCTGCGGTCCCGGGAGCGCGCGCGCGAGAGTGCCGCGACGTCACTTCCGGTTTCGGGTGATGTCACTTCCGGTTTTCGGCCGGCGGCTCCTGTGGGCGCGGCTCCAGGGACCCGGCAGGCCTATCGCACGCGTCTGCCTGCGGCTAGTGACCGGGAGGAGGGAGGGAACAGCTGTTCCTCGTTGGGGGCACGGTGCTTAGAGATAAGTACCCGCTGGAAGACTACACCCAGGTAAGGAGATCCCTGAAGATGGAGGGTGGTAGATCTTCCTCCTCTGCCTCTGCAGAGCCCAGCGTTCCCCCAGCTCCTGTAAGTGTATTGGGGGTGGTCACTGCGGTCAGGGGCTTAGATCCCTTCACTCACTCTGGGTCCCCTTCTCCCCCTTTTTCTATAGGGAGACAAGGGCCCCCCTGTTAAAAGCAGCAAAACCCCATCCAGAAAATGTGGCATCTGTGGCATGAAACTTCCTTCTTCCTGCAAAAAGAAGTTATGTCAGCCATGTACTGACGGTGTGGTCAGGGAAGAATCCCCGTCCCTGCTTGAGGAACTCCGGTCCATGGTTAGACACGAAGTTTAAGCAGTTAGACAGGAGGTACAGGCTTCTATCTCAGCCTTGCCGGTTTTTGCTACAGCATCCTGGCCTTCCCTCCAAAAAAGAGGAAGCTCCAGGACTGTGATTCGATGGCTTTCATGGAGGCTGTCCATAGCTCTGCGTCTGAGGACGGCGAGGATGTTGCCTCTGTTTGCCTCTGCACAGGCACGAGATTCTGGACACTACTATTTTTCCTCTGAGTCCATGGGGAAATTGCTGGACGCTGTCCGTAGCACCATGGGAGTTGAAGAGGTGGAACCCCCTTGTTCAGTGCAGGACGCCATGTTCTGTGGCTTGAGGGCTAAGCGGCAATCGGGCTTCCCTGTCCATGAGGTCATCCGGGAACTCATCCTCCTGGAATGGGAGTTGCCAGAAAATAGGCTGATCACCCCTTCCGAGTTGAAACGGCGGTTTCCCTTGGAGGGTGCTGACTTTGTCGGGGATGTTCCGAAGGTGGACATCCAGGTAGCCAGGGTGGCAAAAAAGACCGCCTTACCATTTGAAGATTCCTCCCAGTTGAAGGACCCCCTCGATCGTAAGATGGAGAGTGTTCTCAAAAAATCCTGGGAGGCGGCCGCTATGTCTTTGAAGGTGAACATCTCATCGACATGTGTGGCCAGATCGCTCTTTAAGTGGATCTCCCAGCTGGAAGATCACATCCTGCAGGGTACTTCCAGGGAGGAGCTTTTGGATTCCGTTCCACTTCTAAGACGTGCGACAGGCTTCCTGGCTGATGCCTCGGCAGAGTCGGTCCGCATTGGCGCCAGGAGCGCAGTGTTGTCCAACACTGCTCGCAGAGCGGTGTGGCTTAAGATGTGGAATGGGGATGTCACGTCTAAACTTAAGCTGTGTGGCATCCCTTTTCAGGGGTCTTATGTCTTTGGTCCGGCACTGGATGACATCTTGGAAAAGGTGTCAGACCGGAAAAAGTGTCTCCCGGAACAGAAGCCCTTTCGGAAGCAGTCCTTTCGGGCCCAGCGTAGCCAGCCCTCCCAGTATAGGGGGAAGGGTAAGTCCGGTCGCTGGGCCTACCAGAAAGGTGACAAGAACCGTAATATCTTGCTCCCCTAGCACCGAAGTCAGGGGTCGGGGGGCCAGCCGGGCTCTAAGCAGTGACGCCGGGCCCATTGCGGGGCGGCTCTTGAGGTTTCTCCCTCAGTGGGAAGCAATCTCCTCATGCCCTTGGATCCTCTCGACCATTCGGGAGTGTCTACGGTTGAAATTCGTAAGTCAGCCCCCTCCATGTCTGCGGATCACTCCCTTCCTCTAGGGGACTCTCGCACACTGTTTTTGTCGGGTCTGCAAGACCTGTTAGGTTCCGGCGTAGTGTCTCCGGTCCCTCCGGGGGAAGTGGGTCAGGGGCACTACTCCAGGTTGTTTGTGGTACGAAAGCCCTCCGGGGCGCCCCGTATCATCTTCAATCGTCATGTTCTTTACAGGCGATTCAAGATGGAATCCGTCCGCTCGGCAATTCCCCTGATCGGTCAGGATTACATGATGGCCACCATCAACCTCCAGGACGCGTACTATCACGTCCCCATTCACCCGTCTCACAAACGCTTTTTTGCGCTTCGCGGTCTCCGGGGCAGGCGGGACGGTCCATTATCAGTTCAATGTTCTGCGGTTCGGGATCTCATCAGCCCCCAGGGTTTTCACCAAACTCATGGGGGAGGTGATGGCATTCATCCAGTCCCAGGGCTTATGCGTGGTTCCCTATCTAGACGACATGCTGGTTGTAGCGCCTTCGGCGGAGGTCCTGCGCTCCCAGGTCTCCAGGACTTTAGAGATTCTTCGGGGTCTAGGGTGGGTGCCGAATCTTCGGAAGTCAGAACTGGTTCCGGCGACCCGCCATCAATTTTTGGGGGTCTTGCTGGACTCCTCCGAACAGACCTCGTTCCTTCTTGTCGCACACCGGCTTCTGCTCCACGACAAACTGACCCGCTTCCGGGCTCGGGTGTGTCCCACCTTGCGGGAGGCGATGTCCCTGTTGGGGTCCATGACGGCCTGCATTCCATCAGTGGCTTGGGCTCAGGCTCATTCCCGTTTGCTTCAGGAACACATTCTGTGCTCCTGGGACAGGCGCCAGGATTCCTGAACACTCGGGTCCAGACCCCGGGGCGGGTGGTGGCCTCCCTTTCCTGGTGGATGAATCCCGGGAACCTCCGGACGGGGGTGGCCTGGCTGCAGGCTCCAGTGACCACCGTGACTACGGATGCCAGCGGATCCGGTTGGGGAGCGATGGTGGATCGCGTACCGTTCCAGGGGGTTTGGAGTCGCTCGATCAGTCGTCAATCGTCAAACTTCCGGGAACTTCTAGCAGTGGAGAAGACGCTTCATGCTGCAGTTCACGTCCTACGTGGGCGTCACGTGAAGGTTCTGTCGGACAATGTGACTACGGTTGCCTTCTTGCGCCACCAAGGTGGTACTCGGGGCATCCACTTGCAGGTGCTCGCAAGACGAATATTTTCCTGGGCGGAACGCCATCTTCTCTCCTTGTCAGCCGTTCATCTGAGGGGAGCGGACAATGTACAGGCAGATTTTTTGAGCCGCACGGAGGTCCACCCTGGCGAATGGAGCCTCCATCCGGACGTGTTTCGCTCTCTCACGGACAGGTGGGGAGTCCCTTCAATCGACCTGTTTTGCATCGGGAGCCAATGCCAAGGTGCCGACGTATTTTTCCCTGAGTCGGTCAGACCATCCTCTGGGGCTGGACGCCTTCGCCCATCGCTGGGACATCCGGTTGGTGTATGCGTTTCCTCCGATCCCGCTGCTCCCCAAGACGTTGCAGAAGATTCGGGCGGAGGGGGTGACTGCTATCCTGGTGGCTCCCCTGTGGCCCAAAAGGACATGGTACGGCGCTATCCACGACCTATGCCTGGAGGGTCCGATTCGGTTGCCCCACAACTTCGACCTGCTATCCAAGGGTCCTCTGTTTCATCCCGGACCCGCAGTGGCTCAATCTGGCGGCCTGGCTGTTGAGGCTGAGATCCTGACGGCCAAGGGCCTCTCCCAAGCTGTAATCCGCACGCTTCAGCAGAGCAGGAAGCCCGTGACGAACGCCATTTACGGAAAGGTTTGGAAACGCTTTCTGTCCTGGTGTGCTCCTTCCGTTCCGGATATCCATAATCCTAATGTGGCTCTCATTTTGGATTTTTTGCAGCGAGGCTTGGATTTGGGCCTTCAGCCGAGCACCCTTAAGGTCCAGGTTTCAGCTCTCAGTGCCGTATTCGATCAGGATCTTGCTGCCCATCGATGGATCAAACGATTTTTTACCTCTGCTTGTAGACTGCGTCCCAGGCTTCGGCCTTCCGTCCCTACTTGGGATTTAAACATTGTTCTTCATGGGCTTTCTCGGGATCCCTTTGAGCCCTTGTCTGCTGCTTCCCTTCCATCTCTTTCTCACAAGACGGCATTTTTGGTAGCCATTACTTCGGCCAGGCGAGTTGGGGAACTGCAGGCGCTCTCGATCCAGGCGCCTTACCTCGTGGTTTCCGATGATCGCATTACACTTCGGTTGGATCCGTCCTTTCTTCCTAAAGTTGTGTCGGATTTCCATCGGTCCCAGGAAGTGGTGCTCCCGTCCTTTTGTCATTCTCCTGCTAATGCAGCTGAGGCCGTGTTTCACACCTTGGATGTCCGTCGATCCGTCCTCCGCTATCTCCAAGTGACCGCTTCCTGGAGATTAGATCAGAACCTGTTTGTTCAGCATTTTGGGAAAAACAAAGGGAAGAAGGCTTCCAAGGCTACCATCGCTTCCTGGATCAATAAGGCAATCTGTTCGACCTACGTCGCTCAAGACCTTGAACTGATAGTGAATTCAAACTTTAAAACCAGTTGGGTGCCAGTCAACAAACTGGATGCTGGGGGCGTGACCTGAGAGCTGATGCCGACGGTCGCATAATCCCGGGGCTCCACGGCCACAGATCCTTAGCGGCTCCCAGCGACCGCCGTTCCCCTGCACACCGTGCTACATCCGACTCTCCCTGCTGCCTGAGGTCCGGAGATGCCGAGGGGCCAACCCAAATCCCAGACGGGGCTCTCTAAGGTCTCGGATTTCTTCCACAAAGAGGCAGCCCCCACCCGCTCCAAAATGGCGCCGGCTGCAGCGCCTCGCTCTCCCTCCTCTCATGCCTCTGCTGATTACAGAGACGGCCTGGAGCACCTGGCGGCCGAAGATGCACCGCTGACGGAGAGAATGATGCGAAGGATGATGTCTTCCCTCCAGTCGGCAATACACGCGGACATTCAAGGTATGATTGCGGAGATAAGGAGGGATGTGATCAGCCTTGGGGACCGAACGGACCAGCTAGAGAGGAAAATGGCTGAATTTGCCTCAGCACATAACACACTGGCTGATAGTGTGGACGCTGTGGAGGCTCAGCAAAGCAAGATGTGGGAATTGGAAGACAGAGGCAGGAGGGGAAACCTGAAGATCAGGATAAATAACCGAGGACGTTCAGGACTCGGGGCTCTCTGACTTTGTCACATCATTTGTGAAGGCTATTATCCCAGATTGCCCCCCTGAGTTCCTGCAGTATGAGAGGATCCACCGCCTTCCTTGCCCCCCCTCGCCTCAATCCGGCCCTCCCGAGAGACGTGCTGGTCTCCATTCAGCATGCTGGTCTCAAAGACAAGCTCCTTGGGACCCTCAGACGGGGAACAGAGGTCCCGAGTGAGTTCTCCTCCCTAGCAGTCTACCCGGATCTATCCATCGGAACTTTGGCGAAGCGTAGAGAATTTGCGCCTATGTGCAAGGTCTTCCGAGAAGCGGGGGTCCCGTATAACTGGGGAACTCCGGTTAAAGTGCGCTTTAGCTACAAGGGGGACCGGCACGTGTTCCAGTCCCCGAAGCTGCTGGAGAGAGTGTTGCGAGCATGGGGCCTGCCGACCCATGGTGGAGACTCCCCTAACTCCCCGAGACACAGTCGGGAGACGACAACAAACACATGTTCCTCCCCGGAGAGGAAGACTGATCCTGAGTGGGAAACTGCGCGTTGAGCGGTGGTCCCTGTGTTTATTTGGCAGATCTGTGGCTGTGATGGACTACAGCCAATGACGGGCCGGCGAGACCTTAAATGACTGACTTTAAGGGTCAGTCAGGACTAAAGGGGGGTTCCTGGTTTACAATCTCCAGGTCATCCTTCACCCCCCCACCTTGCAAGCTTCGGCTTGCCTGTTATGTTGACATTGGTGTTATCTATTTTTCTTCTGGGTGTACGTCTTGTTTTCCTTTCCCCTTCCTCTTCCCCTCTGCTTGCCTTACCCCCTCTCTTTTGTGAGCCTAGCCCATTTCAGGTAGATGTGATTTTTCCGCCATGAGTGTCAAAATATTTTCGTTAAATGTTAACGGCTTGAACTCTCCGGTCAAGCGCTCCCTCTTTTGGTCGGAGGCTGGCAGGAGTAAGGCGGACGTGGTCTTCGCACAAGAAACTCACCTCCTTAAAGGGGACAATTATAGAGTCGCACATCGGATGTACTCTAGAGCCTTCTATGCCAATGGCCCCACGAAGAAGGCCGGAGTTGGCATCTTTGTCAGATCTACTCTTCCTTTCCAGCTCCTTGCTGAATTGGCTGACCCGGCCGGCAGATATCTTTTGATTACTTGTAAACTTTATAATTCCATTTTTACGTTTGTGAATGTATATGTCCCGAATGTTTCTCAGCTTAAATTTGCGCACGGGCTTATGAAAATTGTTAACAAACACTCCCGTGGCCTTCTGGTGCTAGGGGAAACTTTAATGTGGTAATGTCACGCCAGTTGGATTGTTCTAGGGGTATCTCGCCTGCCAGGGGTGAGCTGGGGCCACTTTGTCGGTCCTTACATTTGCACGATGTGTGGCGCTGCCTTCACGCCGGGGAGAGAGACTATACGTTTTACTCCAACAGGCACAAGTCTTATTCCCGTCTGGACTACTTTCTGGTGGACAGCGGGACTCTCGCAGCCTGTAGTGCCGTGGAATTGGGCTTAATATCGTGGTCTGACCACGCCCCAATCACGTTGGTCATCTCCCTGGTGGGAGGTATGCGCGCCACAGGCTCTTGGAGACTAAATCTCAGCCTTCTTTCGGACCTGCAGACAGTCTCGGAGCTCCGCTCCGAGCTAACTGAGTTCTTTGAGCTGAATGATAACCGGGAGGTCTCAGACTCCACACTGTGGGAGGTCCATAAGGCCTGAATTAAAGGGCTATTCTTTCAGAGGGCGGCCCGACGTAAGAAAGAGAGAAATAAGCTGAGGGAGGATGTATTGTCCCGCCTGCAGGGCTTGGAGAGGAGGAACAAGTGCGCACCTTCTTCGGAGACGGCGGCCCAGCTTTTTTCTGCAAGGACGCAGCTCCGCTCCTTCCTCCTCTCCCAGCACGAGAAGTACCTCAGGAAATCCAGACTAACTTTGTATGCTATGGGGGATCGTGCCGGGGCAGTGTTAGCGAGACGTATAAAGAAAAAGAAATTTCATCCCAAATTGCTGCCTTGAGGGCGGAGGTGGTAAGATACAGGTTAGTCCTCCGCGATTGCAGAGGCCTTTGCCAATTATTACTGTCATCTCTATAACTTAAAGGACGAGGGAGATGTTCCCCCCACGTGTGCTTCGGACATCCGCGGTTTTCCAGATGGCCTCAATCTGCCTGTGCTGACCCAGGAACAAATTGTGGAGCTTAACGCCCCTATTACCCTGCAGAGGTCCAAAAGGTCATTTTTACTACTAAGCAGCACTCAGCACCAGGCCCGGACGGGCTTCCGAATGACTACTACCGCTCTTTCTCCCAAGTTCTGGCCCCTTATTTGGCCAGGGCAAGTGCTTTCTGGCAGTCGATGGGTGCAGTGCCCCCTCGGCTCCTAGAGGCCACCATAGTGATCATTCCAAAGCCCGGGAAGCCTCCGGAGGACCCTGGGAGCTACCGCCCAATTTCATTGCTGAATTGTGATGTAAAGATATATGCTAAACTTTTGGCCTTTCGACTCAGCAGGGTTACCCCCTTTCTGGTACATGGAGACCAGGTCGGCTTTGTTGGGGGGAGGCAGACCAAAGATGGCACAAGGCGGATTATTAATCTAATCAAAGGTGCGGAACAGGCTGGGACCCCCAATGTACTCCTGTCCTTGGATGCGGAAAAGGCGTTTGACAGGGTGCACTGGGGCTACCTGGCCACCGAACTTGAGAAATTTGGCTTCCGTGGCCCTATTCTCTCGGCCATTCTGGCCCTCTATTCACACCCCAACGCTAGGGTGCTGTCATCGGGCATCCTCTCCTCTAACTTTAGTCTCTTGAATGGAACTAGGCAGGGCTGCCCCCTCTCACCTATCATTTTCTCCCTGGTCATTGAGCCGCTGGCCGAGGCCATCAGAGTGAACCCGGATGTCTCTGGTTATGCCGTGGGAAGCTCAATTCACAAAATCGGTTTTTGTGCCGATGACATTATCATTGCCTGCACCAATGTGGAACCCTCCCTCGAGGCAGTGTTGGCGATTTTGAAGAGGTTCTCTGCCCTCTCCCTATATAAGCTGAATGCAGGGAAATCTTTAATTTTCCCGATTGCAGTCCGGGCAGACATGAGCAGGAGGTTGAAGGCCCGATTTCCCTTTGTGGAGAGAAGATGGAATCCCTTACTTAGGCATTACTCTTACCTCTTCCTCCAGATTAATCACTGTGAATGTGGAACGTTTGCTTTCCTCCCTGTCCACTGAAATGACGCACCATCCTCTGGGGAATCTCTCTTGGGTGGCCAGGGTACACGCTTTCAAAATGTTCCTACTTCCCAAAATTCTCTATCTTTTCAGGAATATTCCATTGTTGATCCCCACATGTTATTTGACCTGAATACAACAGCTGGTCAACCGATATGTCTGGGCGGGTAGACGGGCTCGGGTGTCGGGGAACATAATGTACCTTCCTTATGATAGAGGGGGCATGGGGGTCCTAATGTTGCGGCGTATCACAGGGCCTCGATCCCTCAGGAGGCCAGAGTATGGTGGGCTCCAAGGGATCCCCCAAGATGGCTGGCGATGGGGGAGGAGGCTCTGGGACGCCGGCCCTTGCGCCTCCTGTTGGGGGCAGAATGTCTGGCTCCCACGTCAACGCATATGCCTTTCCCTGCGATGGCCGCGATGTTGGCGTGCTGGAGGAGGGAGGTGGGGAGGTGGATTCGGCTGTCCCCCGACCAGATCAGCATAGACACGTTGGGCTTTCACATTAAGTTCTTGAACCTTTCCTCTTGGCGCAAAGCAGGTATCCAGTCCCTTGCAGATATACTGGACAATGCTTCCCTTCCCTGACCTTGTTTTAAAATTTCCTGAAGCTGTTTCTACGCATTATCAATACACCCAAATTGCCCACTTCATGCGTGGCATTGCCCCACCTTGGCCGGTCAAGCCCCCTCATGAGATCTCTCTTTATCATAGATATATTCTTTCATCGGGGAGGCCTAGGGGACTCTCGGTTATCTATCAGCAACTAAATGCGGACCTTTGTTCGTCCAAACTGAGCTATATGAGGCGCTGGGAGGAGGATCTTGGGTTTATAGCTTCAGAGGAGTTCTGGTGGGTGGGCCTTAGAGCTTTACAAAAGGCGTCCAAGTGTGTGAACCATTTAGAAATTTTGAAGAAGATCCATATGAGATGGTACTACACTCCGTTAAAACTGGCATACTTCTCCCATGATTGCTCCCCTCTGTGTTGGCGTGGCTGTGGAGGACATGGATCACTAGCACACATATGGTGGTATTGTACCAAAATCGCCCCCTTTAGGGCAGTGGTCGCGGCTCTTATGAGAACACTCACGGGTCACACTGACCCCCCCCAATTGGCGGTCCTCCACTTGGGTATACACGACTACCCACGTGACCAGTGGGTAGCAGTGTCAAACTTGTTAACAACCGCTAGGCTCGCGGTCGCTGCTAAGTGGAAGGCTGACTTGCCCCCTACGTTTGTTGAGGTTACTGATCGCTTGAACAATATCTTTCACCACGAATTTCAACTGGCTTTAGACGGCCAGACCAAAACCTGAACCGGAGACAACTGGTTGAACTGGTTGAATCACTCCTGTGCAGTAGCGGTACCTTTCTGATAGCTTTGCTGTCCGTTCTGCCTCATGGTGTGGTGGTTGCCTACATCTTGATAAGTCGGAGTGCGGTGGGCTCACACCTCCCACCTGTTTCCCTTTTTGCCCTTATACCCCCTTCTCGCCGACCTCTCTGAGGTGTCCTTGTGTGTCTTTTCTCCTTGTTGATTTCTTGTTGTGCAGTGCTTTAGCACTATTGTTATCCTTTTTTAAAACCAATAAAAAGTATTGTATCAAAAAAAACAAAAGCTGGATGCTATGTTTGGTCTTGATGGTGGCTATAGCTGTATTTACATCTTTCAACACCATATCACCTCATTGTAACAAGTAGCTTCTATGTATTCACCATGATGTGGGTCTCATTTAACCATCTGGTTGGCTAGCTCAAATATGCTCATGGGTAAGCTTTGTCTGTTAATTTGACTGTGCAAAGGCGGCAAAAGGGAAGTGGATATGAGGATAGGGCAAACAACACTACAAGGACATAAATTCAAAACTCTATCAGTAAAAGCTTAAAAAAACTTACAAAAAATCTGATATCCATGGGACTCTGCAGGACGCAGTAGTCCCAGTGATAAGGCAACACAAGTGTTTAATACCGGTACCAGGGCTGGCTCCAGGTTTTTGAGGGCCCCAGGCAAAACAATCTCAGTGGGCCCCTTTAACACATACCACGGATTCATGAATATAATATAGAAGCTGAGGACTGTGTATATATAATATAGAAACTCCTGGGTGGGCTCTATATATAATATTGAGGCTGTGAAGGGCTGCATATATAATAGAGGCTTCTGGGCTGTATGTATAATATGGAAACTGCAGAGCTGTATCAATAGTATAGAGGCTGCTGCTGGGCTGTATATATTATTTGGAGGCTCTGCTGTATATATTATTTGGATGCTGTGGCAGTCCAGCAGCAGCCTCCAATATATAAAACCCAATGCCCAGCACAGCATCCAAATAATAAATATAGCCAAGCACAGCCTCCATATTATATATACAGCACAGCCTCTCAATACTATATATAGTACAGCAGCAGTCTCCATATTATATATTCAGCAGAACACAGCCTCCAAATAATATATATAGCCCAGCACAGCCTCCATATTATATATACAGCCTAGCAGCAGCCACCATATAGGCCAGCAGCAGCCTCCATAGGAAAGCCTCTATAGCCCAGCTGCAACATCCATAGCCCAGCAGCAGCCTCAATAGCCTTCATAGCACAGCAGCAGCCTCCATAGCACAGCCTCCATATAGCCCAGCATAGCCTCCATATAGCCCAGCAGCAGCCTCCATAACCCAGCAGAAGCCTCCATAACACAGCCTCCATACCCAGCAGCAGCCCCTATGTCCCTGCATTAGCCTCCATAGTACAGTCTCCATATTCCCCAGCAGCAGCCTCCATAGCACAACCTCCATATACCTCAGCAGCACCTCCATAGCACAGCCTCCATAACCCAGCATCAGCCTCTATATCCAGCAGTAGCCTCCATATACCACACCAGCAGCCTCCATGGCACAGCCTCCAAATACCTCAACAGCAGCTCCATAGCACAGTCTCCATATACCCCAGCAGCAGCCTCCATAGCACATCCTCCATACACCTCAGCAGCAGCCTCCATACCTCAGCAGTAGCCTCCATAGCACAGCCTCTATGTTCCAGCAGTTGCCTCCATAGCACAACCTCCATATACCCCAGCAGCCTCCATAGCACAGCCTCCATAACCAACAGCAGCCTCCATAAATGAGCCTCCATAATCCAGCAGCAACCTCTATGTCCCAGCAGCAGCTTCCATAGCACAGCCTCCATAGCACAGCCTCCATATACCCCAGCAGCAGCCTCCATAGCTCAGCCTTCATATACCCCAGCAGCCTCCATAGCTCAGCCTTCATATACCTCAGCAGCAGCCTCCATAGCTCAGCCCCCATAACCCAGCAGCAGCCTCCATAGCACAGGTTCCATATACCCCAGCAACAGCCTCCATAGCACAGCCTCCATATACCCCAGCAGCAGCCTCCATAGCACAGCCTCCATAACCAACAGCAGACTCCATAACAGAGCCTCCATAACCCAGCAGCAGCCTCTATGTCCCAGCAGCAGCCTCCATAGCATAGCCTCCATATACCCCAGCAACAGCCTATATAGCTCAGCCTCCATATACCTCAGCAGCAGCCTCTATAGCTCAGCCTCCATAATCCAGCAGCAGCCTCCATAGTACAGGTTCCATATACCCCAGCAGCAGCCTCCATAGCACAGACACTGGTTTCTCGCTGCGAAACGGGGAACCGTCACCAAGCCTCAGCACCCCCTCCCCTCCCTGCGTTTTAGTCCTGCCGAGTCGCATTGAATAAAATGTCTTTGAAGATTCATCCTATGGTGAGTGCCGTGTTTTCTTTCCTGAAATCGCTATAACTGCCTCCATAGCACAGCCTCCTTATACCCAGCAGCAGCCTCCATAGCACAGCCTCCATATACTTCAACAGCAGCTCCATAGCCCAGCCTCCATATACCCCAGCAGCATCCTCCATAGCACAGCCTCCATACACCTCAGCAGCAGCTCAATTGCAGTCTCCATATACCCCAGCAGCAGCTTCCATAGCACAGCCTCCATACACCTCAGCAGCAGCCTCTATGTCCCAGCAGTAGCCTCCATAGCACAGCCTCCAAATACCTCAACAGCAGCTCCATAGCACAGTCTCCATATACTCCAGCAGCAGCCTCCATAACCCAGCAGTAGCCTCCATAGCACAACATCCATAACCCAGCAGCAGCCTCTATAGCATAGCCTCCATAAACAACAGCAACCTCCATAACAGAGCCTCCATAACCCAGCAGCAGCCTCTATGTCCCAGCAGCAGCCTCCATAGCACAGCTGCAGCAGAGTGATGAGGTCGCAGGGTGATGACCTTAAACTGATAGTGAATTCAAACTTTAAAACCAGTTGGGTGCCAGTCAACAAACTGGATGCTATGTTTGGTCTTGATGGTGGCTATAGCTGTATTTACATATTTGAACACCATATCACCTCATTATAGCAAGCAGCTCTTATGTATTCACCATGACGTGGGTCTCATTTAACCATCTGGTTGGCTGGCTCAAATATACTCATGGGTAAGCTTTGTCTGTTGATTTGACTGTGCAAAGGTGGCAAAAGGGAAGTGGATATGAGGATAGGGCAAAAAACACTACAAGGACACAGTAGGATCAGAGATAAGGCAATAAAAGTGTATAATACCAGTGCCAGGGCCGACTCCAGGTTTTTGTGGGCCCTGGGCAAAACAATCTCAGTGGGCCCCTTTAAAACATATCACGATTCATGAATATAAAACAGAAGCTGTGAGCTGTGTATATATAATATAGAGGCTCCTGGGTGGACTCTATATATAATATTGAGGCTGTGCAGGGCTGCATATATAATAAAGGCTTCTGGGCTGTATGTATAATATGGAGACTGCAGAACTGTATAAATAGTATAGAGGCTGCTGCTGCGCTGTATATATTATTTGGAGGCTCTGCTGTATATATTATTTGGAGGCTGTGATGGGCTGTATATATTATTTGGATGCTGTCGCAGTCCAGCAGCAGCCTCCATAGCACAGCCTCCATAACAGAGCCTCGATAACCGAGTAGCAGCCTCCACAGCCCAGCACCACCTCCACCAAGCAGCCCAGTGACAACCTCTATAATCCCCCTGTCACGGTGTAGGGAATAATGATAAGGGAATGGCAGTTACAGGCAGGGTGACCAGGGAAGACTAGTCTGACACTAGTCTAGGAACCCTGAATGGCCCTGATCCAAAAGTATCTCTGATGGTGAAAAGGTTCGGGCCTCCAGTCTCTCCCTAAAACTCCTCCACCAGCCCTGCACTATTCCCCCCCTCACCTCCCTCCACCGAACTGGGATACAGCAACTGTAAAGGAAAGGACATCAGCCACACAAACACACAGGTCACCACAGCACGGCTTCCAGACATAGAGTGAAACTCTATCAGCAGCACCACCTGGTGGAAGGAGAGGCTACTTAAAGACTAGGGGTGAGTGCAGTTCAGGTGAGTCACACATTAACCCCTCAACCAGCAGTTGAACCTAATAGTGAATGCAGTTCTGGAGAACAACACAGGAGGCAAAGACCCTCACAACCATCAACCATGCAGCTCTTAAAGACAAACACATACACAGCAGCATCCAGACATGTCAGCGCTAACTAAGCGCATGACACTCACATCATGCTACACATAGTAAAAAAAAAAAAGTTTATGCTCACCTTCCCTCCACTCCCCTTGAACCTGTGTCTTCCTCAGTTGCTGTCCCTGCTCCTCATTGCAGCAGGCTCCCATCCATGCTCCTTGTTACTGCCAGCACAGCTGCACCAGAGTGATGAGGTCGCAGGGTGATGACTCATCACTCTTTGCAGTCGGCTGAGGAGGGAGCTCAGATGGGAATCGGCACATGGCCAATTTGAATCGCATTCAAATTAGCCATGTGCACTGACAGCGCTGCAGGAGCACTCAGCTGCCTGAGTGTCCCAGCTGCTGGGCCCTACCTTGTCAGGGCTACCTTCCCTGATGGGCCCTTGGCCACCAGGGCTACTTGTTCCTGATGGCCAGTGGGTCCCCCAGCTGCTCAGGGCTGTCTCCAGCACTTGCCCTGGTACACCGGGTGCTGACGCCGGCCCTGACCGGTGCAGCAATCACTCTCAACCGGCCACTACATGGGGAGGTAATTGGTAGTATTTTATATACACACTGATGAGGTTTCCATAGGGTATCAGTCACACATGAAGGTATGATGCAGCGTGTCAGTATGCAATCTATTGGTCACGCCCATATTATTAGATCAGGTGGGCTGCCTAGCACTACATACATGCATTACACTAGACAAATGCCCCCAGGGTCCCCACTGCATCAGGATAAAAAGTGCAAAATCTGATGAATTATGAAAAATAAACTGATGTGAGGTATTAGTGGATATTTTGGCCAACATATGTAAGATTGTAACCCCTGTCAAGGATCCTCACACTTACGAGTCCCTAAATACTATATTTAGAAAAAAGCACTGCAAGGACATAAATTTAAAAAATCAATTAAAAAAAGCATCAAAAGGCTTACCAAAAATCTGATATCCATTGCACAGTAGGTCTAGTGATAAGGCAACACAAATACATTATACTAGTGCAGCAATTACTTTGAGCCAGCCACAACCTGGAGTAGGTGATTGGTGGTATTATAAATGCACACTGATGAGGTTTCCATAGGGTGTCAGTCCCACATGAAGGTATGACACAGAGTGTCTGTATGCAGCCTAGTGCTGGGCAGCACGCCTGATCTAATAGTATGGGCGTGACCAATAGGCTGCATACAGACATGTAATGTTTTAAAGCATTTTTATTACTTTCTGTGAAGTCACAAGTTTATATACATTTCATTAGTATTTGGTACCATTGCCCTTAAACTGTATGACTTGGGTCGAACGTTTTGAATATCCTTCCACAAACATCTCACAATAGTTGGTAGGAATTTCCTTCTGACAGAACTGGTGTAACTGAGCCATGTTTGCAGGTCGCCTTGATCACAACTACCTTTTCAGCTTTGCCCATAAATTTTCAATAGCATTGAGATCAGGGTTTTGTCATGGTCACTCCAAAACATTGACTTTGTTATCCTTAAGCCACTTTATAATCGGTTTGGCAGTATACATTGAGTCATTGTCTATTTGGAAGACCCATTTCCACACAAACTTTAACTTCCTGGCTGATGCCTTGAGATGTTGCTTCAGTATTGCCACAGTATTTCACAGGTGGGATGGTGTTCATGGGCTTCCAAAGCTTCTTCCTTTTTCTTCCATACGTAAGGTTGGTCATTATAGCCAAACAGTTACATTTTAGTTTCGTCAGACCACAGCACTTGTCTCCAAAAATGTAGGTTTTTGTTCCTGTTTGCAATTGCAAAAATTAATCTGGCTTTTATATTTTCTTTTGGAGTAATGCCCTTCCTCCTGGCAGAGTGGCCTTTCAGCCCATGTTGATACAGTACTCGATTCACTGTGGATAATGACACAATCTTACCAGCTTCTGCCATCATCTTCACAAGTATTTTGCTTTTGTTCTTGGATTGGCATGCACGTCAGACCAAAGTACGTTTATCTCTGAGACACAGAACTTGTCTCCTTTGAGATTGTTGGCTGGACTCATTCACATCTTGTGTGTACGTCTGTATAATTGTTTGTACAGACGAACCAGGCACCTTCAGTTATCTGTAACTTGCTCCAAAGGATGAAACAGACTTGTGCAAGTCCACAATTCTCTTCCTGATATCTTGGCTGATTTCTTTTTTCTCATGATGCTACACAAAGAAGCAGTGTTTTTCAGGTGTGCAGTAAAATACATTCACAGGTGTGTCTCTAATTAACTTAGATGTGCTTCTAAACACATGAAATCATCATATGGTCTGTCACAAATTGTTTAAAGGCATTGTAATCTTAGATTACCGTTACACGATGCAATACTGCATGCAATTTCACTGGCAATTTGCTGGTTGCAGTGAAATCATGGACACATTGTTCTATTTTGTTGCTGTGTACAAATGGAACAATGTGTCCATGATTTCACTGCAACCAGCAAATTGCCAGTGAAATTGCATGCAATATTGCATTGTGTAACGGCAACCTTAGTGTATGTAAACTTTTGACTTATACATTTTATTTCCTCTGCCCACGTACATGACCTTACATTTATACACATTATAAATTGAAATGCCATTTGTCAGCCCAAGCCTCCAGTTTACATAATCTTTCTGTAATATTAAATTATCCTCCTGTATATTGCTTACCCTGCTGAATTTAGTATTATTTGCAAATATTTAAATTGTATGTCCCCTACAAGGTCATTAGTAAATATATTAAAAAGAGGACCAAATACTGACCCCTGTTGAACTTCCACTGTTAACTGTGACCCAGTCCTAGTGTGTTTAATTAATAACCACCCTTTGTTTCCTATTGTTGAGCCAGTTCTTAACCAAGTTGCATATATTTTCCCTATTCCCAATATTCTCATTTTATGTACCAACCTTTTGTGTGGCATCATATCAAATGCATTTGAAAAGTCCATATAGACAACATCCACTGGTCCAGTCTAGAACTTACCTCTTCATAAACGCTGATCAAATTATTTTGACAGGACCGATCCCTCACAAACCCATGTTGATGCTGGGTCATGAGTTTATTCTTCTTTAGATACACTGGTAAAGCATCTCTTATGGCCACTTTACACACGGCAACAGGAAGATAGAAAACGGCAGGTGTAGGAGACAATTGTACCTTTTACCTTGAAAACACCTTGAAGTGGCTGCGTGTAATTCAGGTATCTGCAAGGTGTTTTGAAGGTAAAAGGTACAATTGTCTCCGACACCTGCCGTTTTCTATCTTCCTGTTGCCGCGCGTGTATAGTGGCCATTAGGAAACCCTCAAGAATTTTACCTACAATAGATGTTAAATTTACCAGCCTATAATTTCCAGGCTCAAATTTTGTCCCCTTTTGAATATTGACACATTTGCTATGCACCAGTCCTGTAGTGTAGGCCCTGTTATCATGGAATCTGTGAAAGCTAAAAATAATGGTCTGTCTATCATGGTACTTAATTCCTGCAGTACTCAGGGGGTATTCCCTCCGGTCCGGGGGAATTGTCAACTTTAGTAATTTTGAGGTGGCACCGTACTTCCTGCTGGATTAATGTGATATTTCATGGAGAATTTATGGTATCTCTGATCATGACATGGGATTTACTTGTATAATTCTGTAGCAAAAACGACTTTAGCAGATTGGCTTTTCCCTCATCTTCTTCCACCATTTTACCCAGACTATTCTTAAGGGAGCCAACACTAGCATTTTTCAGTTTCTTACTGCTCTTTATATAGTTGAAGAAAGTTTTTGGATTAATTTAAATTTTTCTGGCAATGAGTCTCTGTGTCTCAATCTTTACTACCTTGATTTGCTTTTTACATAATTTATTTAATTTTCTATAATTATTTAATGCCTCATCACTACTTTTTTATTTCTTTAAATAGAACCTGACAGTTACTTTTTGCCCCCCATCTAACACTGTCTGTACTTGTAGCTTCATAATACCAGTCTAATCATCCCTGTCTGAGCTCATAGTGTAATGTTAAAGGCGAAATAAAAAGCATTTATACACTTACATTCTCTTATATAAATGAGGCAGTCAGACAAGACCTTGGAAGATGTAGTCTTTCTGGCAGGATAATAGTTAACTCACTATTAACTTCTTATTAATGATCATGTGACCAAAGTGGGTGGAGATAAGCAAGCCAAATCATTATGTGGTATGAAGACTTAGCTCCGCCTATTGTAGGAACATAGTTGTGACATCACACAGGTCCCACAACATGTTCTGACATTTGGCTGAAATGTTAACTATTAACCTGCCAGATAAACTATATCCTCCAGTGTGTAGTCTGACTGCCTCATTTACATAACAAAATGTAAGGGCCCTTTCACATCAGCGTTTTTTTTTAAATCGCGGCAGATGCGGTGAAAAAACCGCATCTGCCGCGATTACCGCATACCTGCTGCACTTGCGGCGCGGTTGCGGTTTTTGCCATGCAAAGTATAGGCGGACTTGCGGCAGGTGCGGCAAGTGCGGTTTTGCACTTGCGGCAGGTGCGGCCGCGAAAGAAAACGCGGTCAGCCGCGGTTTTTTTCGCTGCCGCACCTGCCGCAAGTGCAAAACCGCACTTGCCGCATCTGCCGCAAGTCCCCCTATACTTTGTATGGGAAAAACCGCAACCGCGCCGCAAGTGCAGCAGGTATGCGGTAATCGCGGCAGATGCGTTTTTTTCACCGCATCTGCCGCGATTTAAAAAAAAACGCTGATGTGAAAGGGCCCTAAGTGTGTAAATACTTTTTTTCACCTTTACCATTACACTATGAGCTCAGACAGATGTTAGACTAGTACTATGAAGCTGCAGGTACAGATAGTGATAGCTGGGGGCCATAAACTAGCTGACAGGTTTCCATTAATTCTCTAAGGGTACCTTTACACGCCGCAACCACAGGAGACAATTTAGGCGGCGATATTTCTCGCTGGGCTGATTGCCGCCAAATTGCTTCCTTATTGCGGCGTGTAAATAGTGAATTTGGCGGCGATAACACCAAGGTTGCCTGGTTTCGTTTTGGGAGCAGTGCTCTAAAACCAGGCAACCGAGGGCACCCAACATATCACCGCCAAATTCCCTATTTACACACCGCAATAAGGAGGCAATTGGGTGGCAATTTGGCAGCGATATTGCCAGGTCACAATATCACTGCCACAATTGTCTCCTGTGGTTGCGGCATGTAAAGGTACCCTAAGTGCTTTCTTTTTGTCACATATTGCGCCCCTTACAACTGTATTTAGCCATAGTGGTTTTCTTCTACAGTGTTGGCCAAAAGTATTGACACCCCTGCAATTCTGTCAGATAATACTCAGTTTCTTCCTGAAAATGATTGCAATTACAAATTCTTTGGTATTATTATCTTCATTTAATTTGTCTTCAATGAAAAAACACAAAAAGAATTGTCCTAAAGCCAAATTGGATATAGTTCCACACCAAACATAAAAAAGGGGTGGACCAAAGTATTGGCACTGTTAGAAAAATCATGTGATGCTTCTCTAATTTGTGTAATTAACAGCACCTGTAACTTACCTGTGGCACCTAACAGGTGTTGGCAATAACTAAATCACACTTGCAGCCAGTTGACATGGATTAAAGTTGACTCAACCTCTGTCCTGTGTCCTTGTGTGTACCACATTTAGCATGGAGAAAAGAAAGAAGACCAAAGAACTGTCTAAGGACTTAAGAAACCAAATTGTGAGGAAGCATGAGCAATCTAAAGGCTACAAGTCCATCTCCAAAGACCTGAATGTTCTTGTGTCTACCGTGCGCAGTGTCTTCAAGAAGTTTAAAGCCCATGGCACTGTGGCTAATCTCCCTAGATGTGGACGGAAAAGAAAAATTGACAAGAGATTTCAATGCAAGATTGTGCGGATGGTGGATAAAGAACCTTGACTAACATCCAATCAGGTTCAAGCTGCCCTGCAGTCCGAGGGTACAACAGTATCAAACTGTACTATCCATCTGAATGAAAAGGCACTGTATGGTAGGATACCCAGAAAGACCCCACTTCTTACCCCGAGACATAAAAAAGCCAGGCTGGAGTTTGCCAAAACTTACCTGAGAAAGCCTAAAACGTTTTGGAAGAATTTTCTCTGGCCAGATGAGACAAAAGTAGAGCTTTTTGGGCAAAGGCATCAGCATATAGTTTACAGGAGAAAAAAAGAGGCATTCAAAGAAAAGAACACGGTCCCTACAGTCAAACATGGCGGAGGTTCCCTGATGTTTTGGGGTTGCCTTGCTGCCTCTGGCACTGGACTGCTTGACCGTGTGCATGGCATTATGAAGTCTGAAGACTACCAACAAATTTTGCAGCATAATGTATTGCCCAGTGTGAGAAAGATGGGTCTCCCTCAGAGGTCATGGGTCTTCCAGCAGGACAATGACCCAAAACACACTTCAAAAAGCACTAGAAAATGTTTTGAGAGAAAGCACTGGAGACTTCTAAGGTGGCCAGCAATGAGTCCAGACCTGAATCCCATAGAACACCTGTGGAGAGATCTAAAAATGGCAGTTTGGAGAAGGCACCCTTCAAATATCAGGGACCTGGAGCAGTTTGTCAAAGAAGAATGTTCTAAAATTCCAGCATAGCATTGTAAGAAACTCATTGATGGTTACCGGAAGTGGTTGATCGCAGTTATTTTGGCTAAAGGTTGAGCAACCAAGTATTAGGCTGAGGGTGCCAATGCTTTTGTCTGGCCCATTTTTGGAGTTTTGTGTGAAATGATCAATGTTTTGCTTTTTGCTTCATTCTCTTTTGTGTTTTTTTATTGAAGACAAATTAAATAAAGATAACAATACCAAAGAATTTGTGATTGCAATCATTTTCAGGAAGAAACTGAGTATTATCTGACAGAATTGCAGGGGTGTCAATACTTTTGGCCACAACTGTATATATGTAGGTCACTCACGTTGACTGAACAAGTTCTGTCAATCACAGTGTGTCAACTACATACATATTCTAGAATACCCGATGCGTTACAATCGGGCCACCATCTAGTTTTTAAATAAGAAATTTGACTTATTCAGAAATACAGACCTATCTAGAAAACAACATTAAAGGCCTGATTTTATATTTAACCACTGACAAAATATGTGATTTTAATAAATTTGGTGCTCACTGTGGATTTTGCATTGTAGTAGGTATTAATATACTGTACAATATATCTATCATACAGCAAACACTTGATAATAAAATGAACGAGGCCTTCGTGTGTAGACCAGAATGTTTCAAAGCATTGACTGCAACTGAAACACTTGAAAATGGTGATGAATGGAGGGAAATAATCTTTTCAAAACACTTAAATATGATTAAATTAATCTTAACATATTAGTCTGATTTTAAGGTAACTTGTTGGAAGGGTCATCAAACTAATTACACTACTGGGATGGGTATGGAAAGTCGGGTTTCTTCATTATTTCCTTCTTGTCTGCAAATGGATATTACATTAATGAGAAAATCAATTTTTAAACTTTATATATATTAGGCAGCAAGTGCAATGAGGATTGTCCAATTCCCTGCAAGTGCACCAATCATCTGCATAATTCTCTAAGTGAGCACATCCCCTATTGGCTTTACTGATATCTGTTTAGCACTTCTGATAATAGCAACTTAAAAAATGCCTAGGAAAGGTACATTTGCCAAGAACCATCCCACCTTCAGTGCATTATAGATTCTCATTTACATTAAGGTGCACGGGTGCAAAATGCTGATGACAAAACCACCAACAACCTACCAATTCATGGAGGAGGTGGCTGCTAGCAATGAACATGCACACTGATCAGGCTTGCATAGGGCGCGAGTCACATAGATATACAGTCCCTGACAGAAGTTATGTCGCTTATCCATGTTATGTAAATAAAAGCTTATAACCTGACGTTAATTTCATCCATTGGATGTATAAATTACTCTTTTTTTACTCAATAAATGTTTATTGAATTTTATCATAACTGAAAGTGATACAATCAAAGCTCTAGGCTTAAATCAGACTAAAATACAGAACATACAAAAATAACTGGGATCATCACATCTGCAATTTGGGATAGGAGAATGGGAGGGAGGAATGGCAGGGAAGAGAAGGGGGGGGGGGGGGGAGACGGAAGACATCGTCAAGAAAGAAAAAGTGCCCACTTTGGTTGAGCTAACGGGGAATAGCACCGTATCTCGCTGGAATAGGGGTTGCCAAGGGGTGGGAGGCCCACAAGATCCAGTCATCACGTGCACGGTTTCTAGCTGTAGCGTCCAGCGCCAGGTAATACTCCTGGTGGAAAATGTAGTTTATGCGATTCGCCAAAGCACCTAGTGTAGGTGGTTCAAGCGATTTCCAGCTTGCCGCTATAGATTGTCTGGCCGCTGTCAATATGTAGAAGATCACTGACCTGCATTGGATAGGGTATAAGTACAGGCCTATGTTAAGGACAGCCAGCTGGGGCCCCAAGGGGATCCGTATTTCTGAGACAAAGCCAATCAGGCTTTCCACCAGCTTCCAATATGGAGCCAGTTTTGGGCATTGCCACCACATGTGCGACAGCGTTCCCTTGAGGCCACATTGACGCCAACATAGTGGGTAAATTACTCTTTTGAAAGCCGAAACCCTCCCAAATGTGGTTTAGGTTAAGAAAATAAATTGGCATCAATGCTGAAATATTGATCATTTAATGAACACAGAATGGTCAGATTTTAACAAGACAAACGTTTTGTCGCCCACAGAAAGTAATGTGATATTCAAACAAATAATTATCTTAAAGTACAAATATATGTTGCATAACATTGGTGAATGGAGTTGTGGTGCTATTAAAGTCATATTTAATATTTTGTGTGACTTTCATGAGCTTGAAGGACTGCATTCATGTGGTTCAACAATGATTCATACAATTTATTAATGAAGTAATCAGGAATAGCAAAGAATGCAGTCTTACATGTCTCCCAGAGTTCAGCTAGATTCTTTGGTTTTGTCTTCCAAGCTTCCTCTTTCATCCTACCCCAAACATACTCAATGATGTTCATAATAGGGTAACTGAGCTGGCCAGTCCTTGAGCACCTTGATCTTTTTTGCCTGAAGGAACTTTGTTGTAGAGATGGATGTATGAGATGGAGCACCATCCTGCTGCAGAATTTGACCCCTTTTATGATTTGGAATGTAAGAGGTAGCTAATACTTCTTGATATTTTAGGCAATTGATATTGCCTTCCACCTTGCAAATGTTTCTCACACCCCCATACTGAATGTAACCCCAGACCATGATCTTTCCACCACCAAATTTAACTGTTTTCTAGGTTTATTTTGGATCCATATGGGCTCCAGTAGGTCTCCTGCAGAATTTGCGGCGGCTGTGGTGTAATTGCACTAAAGATTCATCAGAGAAATCCACCTTCTGCCACTTTTCCACCATCCATCTGTTTAGCATGCTGTGGGACTTTGCAAATGCCACACAGTTTTTTATTTGCTTTTTGTTTAGTGCTGGCTTCAGGGCACTAATTCAACCATGGAGGCCATTTCGAGACGGAATCCTACAAACTGTTCTAGTTGATACAGGGACTTGAGGTGACCAGCCCCGTTGGAGTTCTGCTGCAGTGGAAGAGGGGCTTGCTTTGGATTTTCTAACCAACAAACGTTCCTTCTAAACAGTTGTCTTGCAGGGTCTGCCAGAACTGGGCTTGTCAAACACATCTCCAGTCTCTTCAAATCTTTTTTTAATTTTTTGTACTTGACGCTGAGACACATTAAAGGTGCCAGCCACCTCTGCAGTGGATCTGGCCTTCAGCCTCTTGATAATCAAGGCTTTGGTTGCAGGGTGGATTTTTGGCATGTTGTCAGAGCTCAAGTTGCAGATCAAGTGAAGGTCTGGGGTGCTGAGTTTCTTTTTATACACACCCACTAATTAACCGATCATTTACTGAGCACCGGTGAGGATGTAAACTAGGATTGAGTGCATTATGTGATCAGCCGACAAAACTTTTGTCTTGCCAAAATCTGACCATTTTGTAGTCATTAAATGATCAATATTTCAGCATTGATGCCAATTTATTTTCTTAACCTAAACTGCATTTGGGAGGGTTTCAGCTTTCAAAAGAGTAATTTATAAAACCATTGGATGAATTTAACATCAGGTTATAAGCTTTTATTACATAACATGGATAAGCGACATAACTTCTATCAGGGACTGTATGTGATTCACAGTGTCTGGTTTACAGCCTATTGATGATGCCCTTACTATTAGATTAGGTGGACTGCCCAGGCCTATATAAGCACAGCCCACAGGAGAGACATCCTAGTTCACCCAAACAACATTAAAAGGCCTCTCTGCATCCTGCATAAAGAGGAAGAAATGTTCAAAATGTTTTATATACTGTACAGTATGAGCTCCCCACATAGCAAATCAATATACAGGTTGAGTCCACACAAAGCTATTCTATATAAAGTGTGAGCCCCCTCACAGCCCCGTACATACAGTATGGGTTTCACATAGCTGCTATATACAGTATGAGCCCACTACATAACATCTCTATATACAGGATGAGCCCCTACATAGCATCTCTATATACAGTGTGAACATCATATAGCCTCTCTATATACAGTATCATCCCCAAACAGCCTCCTATATACCATATGAGCCACCACATAGCTTCCTAAATACAGTGAGACCCCCACACAGCCACTCTATAAACAATAAGCACTCCATATATAGCATCCATATACAACAGGGGGTGGCGAGCCTTTTTCCAGCAGGAAGCCCTTTGGACATTTCTACCATCATTCAGGGGCCACACAAAATTAGCAAGTTAAAAATGATTCAGTTATATTTGGTCAAACAATTAACTCACCCCTGATATGACGGCTGAAGGTTCTATTCTTTGGTGCGGTTGTGATGTTAGGTGATATTGATCTAGTTGCTTTTCCCAACTGCTTTTTCAGGTTTGCATCAGTCTGGAGCACAGTCATCTCTTTGTGATGTATTTTGTAAAGCATATATACCACATAGGAGATGCTGGGATGCTGTATATAGATCACACAGGAGGCACTGAGGGCATATATATCAGTTGGGGCATGTACAGCAATGTGGAGTGCTGGGGACATAAACAGCACAGGGGAGGGCAGGGGGCATATACATCACTAGGGACAGTGGCGGCCTATATATCACTGCGGTGGTTGAGGGTATCTACACGTGGGGGTACATACAGTATTGAGGGGCATATATACTCTTGGAGGGCACTTACACACGTGGGAGCACATACACTACTGGGGAGCAGCATACAGTTAGTTCCAGAAATATTTGGACAGAGACAGAATCTTTGTGATTTTGCCTCTGCATGCCACCATTTTCTGTTTCAAATGATGCAAACTAGATGCAAGCTGTGATTGGGTTACTCACTCAGGTTGCTCCTTGAGGTAATGTCTGGAACACTTTTACTTTAAAAGTCCGCAGGATTATTCAGCAACAGATAAACTGCTCTCCAGGAACATATGAAAAGACCTCTCTTGGCTTCAAGGAACATAAACATGATAACACAGTCGATTTCCCTTGTGGGAATGTCAGCAGTGGTTCAGATACAACTTCTTTCCAGAAGTATCTTAGTGGAGGTGTAGCAGCCTCCACAAATGCCTTGCCCAATCAGGAAAAGCAAATCCTCTCTCTCTTTCAGGTTCTTTTTGAACAAGTTACAACCTGAATACACTAACCATGTGTGAAAGAAACATACAACATTATAAAATATGAAATACTAGAAAAAGGCCCGATGCGATTGCACTGGGAGTGCGGTGAAATGAATTGTGTGCATCCTTAGATGTGCTAACAGGAACAGTAAACATGTATGACACTCTTTGCGCTTGTGAAAAAAGCATAGTTTTTATTAACATTTGCAAAATAAGGGCAAAGCATCATACTATAAGGTAATAGTGACAGAAAAAGAATGTACATAAGTTTATTGTTAAGGTTCTTAGGTTTTAGATAAATATGTTTGACTATGAAATGTAAAAAAAAAAGCAATAAGGAAAAAACTGTTTACGTAATAGATATATATGTACATAAAATATATTGTATATATACATATACATAAAATATAAATAGAATGAATTACAGTAAAGAATACATACCATATGTTTCTAAAGTATGTGTAGTGTAGGTTTAACAATGTTAAAGTAGAAATACAAATACATATGAACATGCATTTATGTTCCAATGTGTGTATCTATATGATGTAGATCCACAGGAGGAGATTTGGTGAACAGCCGCCCACCCTTTTCTATAGCTGTTCACAAAAAACCTACCCAAATGAATGACAACTACCGTATTTTTCCTTTTATAAGACGCACTTTTTTTCCTCCAAGTTTTGGAGGAAAATGGGGGTGCGTCTTATAAAAGGAGTATAACATTCTATCATCAGTTGCATGGGAGGGGGGGACAGCAGTGAAGTGGGGACAGAAGTGACAGGGAATGGTCCCTGCTGAAGAATCCAGGCGGCAGGAGCATCACGTGTCCCCGGCTCATTAAGTAATTAAATATTCACTTCACTTGCTCCCAGTCCCCACCCACCTCTCTGCACTGAACACAGCGAGGAGAGGTGAGAGCACAGGGAGCAGGAGAAGCTGCTTAGCCGGCACACATGGTCTCTCTCCAGCTTCTGTGCTGGAGATAGTGAGAACGGAGGAGCGGGGTAAAGCTACTGTAAGTGAATCAGCACTGAGCTTTGTGCTGATTCACTGCCATGTAGTCAGGGGCAGAGCAGGGAGATCAGTACCTTATCACAGTGTGGTGCCTCCCTCCCTCTGCTCTCTGTAACGTCTCCTGCTGAGCCCTGACACAGTGTAGAAATCCAGGAAGCTCGGTCTGCGGTTGAGGAGCTTCAGTGTATGGAGAGCAGGGCTGGAGCCTGCATAATGGCAGTGTACAGCTCCCCTGGCCCTGCATCTACAGGCCAAGCTCTGTAGTGATGAATTGTAAGGAGACAGGGCTGGAGCATGGTATTTCAGCAGTGTACAGCCCCCTCCCTGGCCCTCCCTCTTACAGTACATCACATCAGAACTTGATCTGCAGACTATGGCCACTTCCTTGATTTCAGTAGGGTGATGGCAAAGCAGGATACATTAAAGTGAGTGCACATGTATATGTAACATAACCACTAATAAAGTTAACACTACCAATACTGGGCTTAACTAGAACTCCAAACATGCTATTGGATCTACAGTACATGCTGGGAGTTATAGTTCTTAAAGGGGTTGCCACTACATGAACAAATCCCATCTCATTCACCTTTTTGGCCCTTGTAAAATTAAGGCTGCCTTCACACTTGCGTCCCCCTCTGCGGTGTCCTGCGGAGGGGGACCGCAAGCTGAGCGCAGGCACTGCAAGTCCCTATGTTTAACATAGGGACGCGGGTGCCTGCGCTCGGGTGCAGATTGGCGTGCGCACCCATTCACTGCAATGTATGATTTGTGCGCAGGTGGATGCATGTGCACAAATCATACAGTCTCGTCCGCACCAGGAACACGTCGCATTCAGGGTGCGGATGAGAGTGTGTGATTTGGGCGCAAGTATACGCATGCGTACAAATCATACATGGCGGTGAATGGGTGCCACGCCAATCTGCACCCGAGTGCAGGCACCCTCGTCCCCATGTTAAACATAGGGACTTGTAGTGCCTGCACTCAGCTTGCGGTCCCCCTCCACAGGAAGCGGCGGAGGGGAACACTAGTGTGAAGCCAGCCTAAAAAAGACCATACTTACCCCCGATGCTGCAGCGGTTCCAACATTGTCAGAAGTTGCATAGTCATGTCCCATGTGACATTGATATGAGACTCAGCCCTTCGACCAGTCAGTGCTGGCGTCTGTCTCCCCACCATCAGACACTGGAGCAAGAAGTCATTGGTGTTGCTCACATCCGAAGGAGACAGATGCCAGCGCTGACTGGTCGCAGGGCCTGACAGTCATATCAAAGTCATTTTTTGCTTCAAATATTTTTTTCCTATTTTCCACCTCCAAAATCTGGGTGCGTCTTATAATCCGGTGTGTCTTATAAAGCGAAAAATACGGTAAGTGTCTCAGCATCTTTGACAGAATATTATCAAAAAATGGTTTCCATCATCAACTATGTAACAGTTGATGATACATATCTGTCCTGTGATGATGTTAACTAATAGTATATCTAGATATATATGGAGAAACACAGAGTTTACTAATAGAATTAATAATATGTCCTTAATGTAATGTATCAGGTCTATGTGTACTATGTAATATGTACATAAAGACATGTAAGGTTTATAGTAATATTACTAAATGAGTATTGATGTTATATGATACTATGTGTATATTAGTGGTAAAAGTGAAGAGGAACTTTACTGTAAAACATTTTTATAAACAACATTTATAGTGAAGACTTTATCTCTACCATGCAACAACTTTCCTTGTAATGGTGTATCTAATACTTTGACTTTGACATGAGAGCGTTGTTTCACTCATGAGAAAGCAACATACAGCTGTCCATGGCCAAACACTGGTTGAGGTAGATAAATGCCAACACGATTGAGGGTCTGTCCTTGTGCCTTGTTAATTATCATAGCGAAAGCTGGCTTAACAGGAAACTGTCATCTTCGTAGTTTGAATGGTAATCCAGTTTCAGATGGACACAAATCAATGCGTGGAATTAAAACCAAGTGTCCTTGGGCTGATCCAGAGATGACTTTTGCCTGAATGATGTTAGGATTTAAAGATGTTATAATTAGGCGAGTTCCGTTACATAATCCTTTTTTTGTAATTAGGTTGCGCAGTAGCATGACAATAGTTCCTATTTTTAGTTGAAGGCGATGTGGTGGCATGCCAGATGGTGTGAGAGAAGGTAAAAATTCAATGGGGTACTGTTCTGTTTCATTAGCATCATCAGTATCCACGGAATCATCACTTGTATATGATACATATTGGCCACTTAATCGGTCCATAATTACAGAATTGAGAAATTTCACATCCTCATTTTTTAGACAGAGTATTGCATGTGATGCAGCATACAGAACACTTTCAGTGTCGTTAACATTAATATGAATGTTTGTGCCAAATATATCTGTGACTAAACAGGCAGAAGACAGCATGTCTGGAGGAATTTCAATCACATCCTCTCCAAGATTGTAGTCATTCGAGAGCTGACCATTGCCTAGTTTAAGTAACTAAGTGCTATAATCTGGATCCCTGGATCTCATGTTGGTATATAGCGGGAGTCGTTGGAAGTGCTGCCATAGTTGACAATATTTAACACAACAATCGACAATTTCAGTTCTGGTGGCATGCATAATAACAGGAAGGCATTGGCGGAAATTTCCTCCAAGAATGAAAACTTTTCCGCCGAAGAGAACGTTATTTTTGTGATCTACATGTATAGTCATAACATCACGTAAAAGTCTATCAATGACACTCAAAGAATGGTTTTGTGCCATAGTACACTCATCAAGTATAAAAAGTGTAGTATTTTTTAACTTGTTGGTAGCGTTAGTGTCCGTTGTAATTCTGGAAACAGATGTTTCATTACTTGGAATAGGAATGCCATACAAAGAATGCATAGTTCGTC
>JARQOC010000002.1:522551926-522568902 GCA_033576535.1 Allobates femoralis
CCTTCCTTCCATCCATCCTTCCATCCTTCCTACCGTCTGTCCGTCCATTCGTCCTTCTATCCGTCCTTCCTTCCGTTCTTCCTTCCGTCCATCTTTCCATTCTTCATTCTGTTCGTCCTTCCTTCTTTCCTTCCGTCCCTCCATCCTTCCTTCCATCCTTCCTTCCGTCCACCCTTCTGTCCTTCCTTCCTTCTTACCTTCCTTCCTGCCTTCAGTCCGTTTTTCCATCCTTCCTTCTGTTTGTCTTTCCTTCCTTCCGTCCGTCCTTCCTTTTGTCATATCTTCTGTCCGTCTTTCTGTCCGTTCCTCTGTCCTTCCTGCCGTCCTTCCTTCTCGGGTCGGTACTATATCGTAAGAGTGATGTGTCGGTATGATGCCTCAGGTCAGTACTGCGTGGTAACCTGTGCTGCGTTCTAAGAAGGAGGCTATTATGCCCTGACTGACCCTGTACACAGAATAAATAATTTACACAAATTCTCCACCCTTTATAATAATTACCTGTTTCCAGTCCGATGGGATTGCTTGCAGATTGGTTAGTCTTGCCTCACCTGTCGTCCGTCCCGCCTCTCCCACCATCGGTCCTGCCTCTCCTCATGATCCATCCTGCCTCTCCTGCCATCTGACTGCCAGTCTCCTCTTCTGAATGATGTGGATAACGCCTCCTGCATTAAAACAGGAAATTGCCTGGAGGTGAAGGGAAAATACAGTCTTGAGGGGAAGGAAGGAAGGAAGGATGGACGGAGGGATGGACGGAAGAAAGGATGGAAGGAAGGACGGAACAACAGAAAAAGGACGGATGGACAGACCGAAGGACGGACGGGTGGAAGGATGGAAGGACGGACGGAGGGAAGGACAGAAGGATGGACGGAAGGAAGGATGAACGGAAGGATGGATGGACAGACAGATGGAAGGATGGAAAGACGGACGGAAGGAAAGATGGAGGGGAAGACGCAAGGAAGGACAGATGGAAGGAAAAATGGAAGGAAGGACATACGGAAGGACGAACGGACAGAAGGAAGGATGGATGGAAGGACGGACGGAGAGACGAACGGAAAGACGGACGGAAAGACGGACGGAAAGACGGACGGAAAGACGGACGGAAAGACGGAAGGAAAGACGGAAGGAAAGACGGAAGGAAAGACGGAAGGAAAGACGGAAGGAAAGACGGAAGGAAAGACGGAAGGAAAGACGGAAGGAAAGACGGAAGGAAAGACGGAAGGAAAGACGGAAGGAAAGACGGAAGGAAAGACAGATGGAAGGATGGAAGGAAGGATGGAAGGAAGGATGGAAAGAAGGATAGAAGGAAGGATGGAAGGAAGGACGGAAAGACGGACGGAAAAACGGACAGAAGGAAGGAAGGACAGACGGAAGGAAGGACGGAAAGATGGATGGAAGAAAGGATGGAAGAAATGACGGATGGATGGAAGGATGAAAGGAAGGATGAAAGGAAGGACAGAAGGAAGGACAGAGGGAAGGACAGACAGACAGATGGAAGGAAAGAAGGAAAGACGGACAGATGGAAGGAAGGAAGGAAGGACAGAAGGAAGGAAGGACAGATGGAAGGAAGGACAGACGGAAGGAAGGACAGACGGAAGGACGGACAGAAGGATGGACAGAAGGATGGACGGAAGGATGGACGGAAGGACAAACAGACAGATGGATGGAAGGAAGGAAGGAAGGACAGAAGGAAGGAAGGACAGATGGAAGGAAGGACAGACGGAAGGAAGGACAGACGGAAGGACGGACAGAAGGATGGATGGAAGGACAGAAGGAAGGACGAAAGGATGGACAGAAGGAAGGATGGATGGAAGGACGGAAGGAAGGACAGACAGTAGGAAAAATGTAAAGACGGATGGAAGGCAGGACGGACGGAAGTAAGGACAGTTGGTAGGATGGAAGGAAGGACAGAAGGCTGGAAGGAAGGACTGAAAGAAGGACAGAAGGACAGATGGAAGGACGGACGGAAGGAAGGACAGAAGAAAGGACGGACATTCGGAAGGACAGACGGAAGGAAGGATGGATGGAAGAACGAACGGATGGAGGGAAGGAAGGACAGATGGAAGGAAGGACGGAAGGAAGGACAGAAGGAAGGAAGGATGGACGGAAGGATGGACAGAAGGAAGGACGGAAGGAAGGACGGATGGAAGGAAGGACGGACGGAAGGACGGAAGAATGGATGGAAGAAGGAAGGATGGAAGAACGGAAGGGAGGACAGAAGAACGGAAGGGAGGATGGAAGGACGGAATGATGGAAGGAAGGATGAAAGGAAGGATGGACAGAAGGAAATATGGAAGGCTGGACAGACAGAAGGAAGGACAGAAGAAAGGACGGATGGACGGAAGGAAGGACGGACAGAAGGAATGATGGACGGAAGGACGAACAGATGGACGGAAAAAAAGACGGAAGGAAGGATGGATGGATGGAAAGACGAAAGGAAGGACGGAAAGGATGGACAGAAGGATGGACAGAAGGAAGGATGGACGGAAGGGAGGATGCATGGAAGAAGGAAAGATGGAAGAACGGAAGGGAGGACAGAAGAACGGAAGGGAGGATGGAAGGACGGAAGGATGAAAGGAAAGACGGAAGGACGAAAGGAAGGACGGAAGGACAGAAGGAAGGATGGACAGAAGGACGAACGGACAGACAGAAGGAAGGATGGATGGATGGAAGGACGGATGGAAGGACGGAATTAAGGAAGGACTGAATTAAGGAAGGACGGACTGATGGGACTGATGGCAATGGACGGATGAAAGGAAGGACGGTCGGACAGAAGCAAGGACTCCTTAACAATATCAAAAGTATCATATATATCTCCATACATACACCCCTAACACTTCACACTGTTGCAGTTACTGACTGGACAGGCTGCTTCAATGAGTATTTGTGTCATTAGAGACAGTGCTGACCATTCTTCACCCTGATACACTTTACCAGATCTTTTGCTGTGTGAAGACATCAGTGACACAGAGCTGTCTCATTCACACAGCAGAGGCTTTGGAAGGAAGGACGGAAGGAAGGACAGAAAGAAGGACGGCTTTCCCCAGGGGGCACCATGCATGAGGTGACCTGAGCTGGTTGCCTCAGGCGGCACAACAGTCTAGCAAACAGAGGGGTGGCATCCGCAGGGGCGCCTGGCGGTAGCCAGGTAGCTGCAGATGCCTCTCCCACTCCTATAGTCCTGGCCGCGGCTGCGAACAGTTATCTTCCAGCAGTGGTGTATCTAGGGGGGGCACTGGGCCTCCTGCTATAGCGCCCACTGTCTCTACCCACCAGCTGCATGATGCGCCCCCTCCCACTTTGAGCCATCTTATTTCTCCACCTGCAAAGCCAGAGCCACACACTCTGCTCTGTGTTTACAGGACCTGTGATGATATAAATGAAGGGGAGGAGTCAGGGATCACATGATCAGCTCCTCGGTGTAAGCAGTACTCCACCGTGCAGGTCATCATGGTGGTGGATGAGGTGAAATTTATGTGTGAGGTGAGGAGGAATTTATAGTGTGGATGTAGCAGAGCCGAGAGTGTAGTAGGTGTATGGAGCAGAGCCGCTTGTGTACGAGGTGTACGGAGTGGAGCTGAGTGTGTACTAGGTGTATGGAGCAGAGCCGTGTGTGCGGAGCTGCATGTGTATGAGGTGTACGGAGCGGAGCCAAGTGTGTACTAGGTGTAGGGAGCAGAGCCGCATGTGTACGACGTGTACGGAGCAGAGCTGAGAGTGTACGAGGTGTATGGAGCAGAGCACAGTGTGTAAGAGGTGTTTGGAGCAGATCTGTGATTATACTAGGTGTATGGAGCAGAGCCACGTGTACGAGGTGTATGGAGCAGAGCCGCGTGTGTACAAGCTGTACGGAGCAGAGCTGAGAGTGTACTAGGGATATGGAGCAGAGCCGCATGTTTACGAGGTGTACGGAGCAGAGCCAAGTGTGTATGATGTGTAAGAAGCAGAGCAGAGTCTGTACGAGGTGTACAGAATGGAGCCACATGTGTACAGGGCATGTGGAGCTGAGCCATGTGCGTATGAGGTGTACAGAGTGGAGCCACGTATGTACCGGACATACGGAGCGGAGCCGCGTGTCTACAAGGTATACGGAGTGGAGCTGCATGTGTACAAGGTGTATGGAGTAGAGCCAAAAGTGTACAAGGTGTACGGTGTGGAGCGGTGTGTACCAGGTGTACAAAGCAGAGCAGAGTGTGTACGAAGTGTACAAAGCAGAGCCACCTGTGTATGAGGTATACGGAGCAGAGCCACATGTATGAGGTGTACAGAGCAGAGCCGAGTGTGTATGAAGTGTAAGGAGCAGAGCCGCATTTGTACGAGGTGTACGGAGCAGAGCCGCATGTGTACGAGGTGTACAGAGTGGAGCCATGTGTGTATGAGGTATACGGAGCAGAGCCACACGTGTATGAGGTGTACGGAGCAGAGCCGCAAGTGTATGAAGTGTATGGAGCGGAGCCGCGTTTGTACGAGGTGTACAGAGTGGAGCCACGTGTGTACGAGGTGTACGGAGTGGAGCCACGTGTGTACAAGGTATACGGAGTAGAGCCGAGAGTGTACAAGGTATACAGAGTAGAGCCGAGAGTGTACGAGGTGTACGGGGTAGAGCTCAGAGTGTACGAGGTGTACGGAGCGGAGCCGTGTGTGTATGGGGCATGTGGAGCAGTGTGGGTACCAGTGGTAGCCCCCTGCGGATGCTGTTCCCACTCCTATAGTCCCAGCCACCTCTGACGGCACCATTCTTCTCCCGAGTCCCGTTCTCCACTGTCCGCCCTCTGCAGCTCAGCACGGCAGGCCACGATGATGTCATCACTGAGCCCCACTGTGCTGAGAAGTGCAGAGCAGCAGAGTACATTCTGAGGAGACTGGAGCAGCGAGAAGAGAGTATTTACTTTTTTAAATCAGTGAGTACACTGATGGGAAACTATGTAATGTGCAATATAATATAGGAGGACAATGGGGGTCCATATATACTATATGGAGTACTATGGGGGTGCACTATACTATATGGAGGACTATTGGGGCCCATTATACTATATGAAGGACTATGGGGGTGCATTATACTATAAAGAAGGCTATAGGGGATGCATTATACTATATGGAGGACTATGAGGGTGCATTATACTATATGGAGGACTATAGGGGTGCATTATACTATATGGAGGACTATGGGGGGGCATTATACTATATTGAGGTATGGAGGACTATGGGGTTGCATTATAGTATATGGGGAACTATGGGGGTCTAATAATATGCTGTATGGAGAACTATGGGGGTTCAGTATGCTACATGGAGGACTATGGGGTGCATTATACTATATAGAGGACTGTGGGGGTTCATTATTCTATATGGAGGACTGTGGGGGTGCAATATGCTATATGGAGGACAGTGGGGTGCATTATACTTTATGGAGGACTGTGGGGTGGATTATTCTACATGGAGGTTTGGGAGTGCAATATGCTAGTTGAACGACTATGGAGTGCATTATTCTATGTGGAGGACTGTGGGGGTGCACTATACTATATGGAGGACTGTGGGGTGCATTATACTATATGGAGGACTGTGGGGGTGCATTATTCTACATGGAAAACTTTTGGGGTGCATTATACAATATAGAGGACTTTTGGGGTACATTATACTATATGGAGGAGTTTGGGCGTGCATTATACTATATGGAGGACTGTAGGGGTGTATTGTACTATATGTCATGTTTTAAGGGTGCATTATTCTATATGGAGGACAGTGGGGTGCACTATACCATATGGAGGACTGTGGGGGTGCATTATTCTATATGGAGGACTGTGGAGGTGCATTATATTATATGGGGGTGCAATATACTATGTGGAATACTATGTGGGGTGCATTACATGATATTAAGTCAATTATACTACATGGAAGAAGTCATTATAATATTTGGAGGGCTCTGTGGGAGGCATGATAATACTTGGAGGGCTATAAGGGAGCCTTTATACTTTATGAAGGGCTATTTGAGGACTGTGTTGGTGGCCATTATACTGTACACAGGTCCATTATACTACATGGAGGGTTGGGCAGGGGTCATAGTTGGGGATCATACTGTACTGGGGTAGGTGAAGGAGGTACAGTAGGGTCATCATACTGTACATATGGAGAAATGCACTGTGGGGGATCATACAGTATTTGTGCGACACTTTTGTTGGCATCACACTTTATAGGGTCAATGAAAGGGGAATCTAGGGGTTTTAGTGGGAGGAAAATGACTTTGTAAAGTCTGAAATATTGTGAGAAATGTACCTATGTGACCCAGCCAAATATTCTTTTTTTTGGGGGGTGCCCAATTAGAACTTCTGCTCTGGGGCTCTATGATTTCTATGATGCAGGATGCATTGTCCCTCTGCTGCAGGACTGATTGGCCATAACTTACACACCAGGTCCACTGCCGCCCCTTGGTACATCCAGCCATGTTTCTCCTAATAGCGGCAGTTGGTCGGTGGTGCACTTCCCCCTTCCCACTCCCATATTCTTTGCTCAACCCAATAGGTAGGACCTTGTTATTTATTGCAGACAGCCCCGTGTGCGGCACTTGTGATTGTCTAAGCAATACGGGAGGAAGCGTTTTCTGTTGGAGAAGCGCCATTTTACCAGCTTAGCGCAGTGGTGGCTTATTGATGCTCAGACTGCAGGTCGTTACCTGTGGTGTGTGGACGATACTGCATGGTGACATGTCTGACTAGTTAGTGCCAGGCAGCGGTCCAGAGTTTTGTAGGCGTGTGCCAGAGGTTGGAAATCAGTGCTGCCTCCTGTGCTCAAAGGATGCAGGACTGTGTCTGCCTACAGTACCACAGCTCTGCTAGTTATCATTATGTGTCTATATGCTTGTGCCAAGCCGCCATTGCCATTAATGATCCTTGTAATGGATTCTCCTGTGTGGTTCTTGTATGTGATGGCGCTGACATCCTTGTGTGGACATCTTTTTTTCTGCTTCTGTAAACTAAATGTCCACTATTTTACAGGATAAATATAAAATCTGTATGAACCAGATTTATTTTTACCGAAAAAAAGAATTTACTAGCACGCAAGGGGAAGGGGGGGCGATATTTTGCAGTTCGCTTCAGGCAGCAGAGAGGCTAGGTTCACCCCTGGCTTTCCCCCCCTGCTCTGGTCACCTTAGCGAATGGACTCCAACGCTGTACATCTTGGCATAGTGCACGACAGACTTTAGTGCGCAGACACAGCAGAAGAATGACAGAGAAGTGGTTGCAGAGCACTCTCTTTTTCATCATTGCTTTCCACTGAGATGCAGGCACAGAACAGCCAGGGAATTCTAGCATTGCAAATGAATGCTAAATGAGTCAAACAACAAAAAAGTGAAGGTGTTGGGAAGGGTTAGGAACAGCTGAAGAACTTGCATATGTACATAAGGAAGTATGCATGCATATATGCATAAGGATTTGCAGCAGATTTACCGCATCTGCAGCGTAACGGATAACTTGCAGTAAGCCCCCATTCATTCTCTATGGGAACTTGTGGCAAGTGCGGCAATTGTAGTTTTACCGCGATCCGATAAATCTGGCAGTTGAGGCAAGTCATAAAAACGCAGCTAACCGCCTTTTTTTGACATGCTGCAACTTCCGGATTGAGGCAAAAAATGTAAGTCGGCCGTTACGCTGCAGATGCAGTAAATCTGTGGGATCTTCCGCGAATCAGAAGTAACGCTGATTAGGGATGAGCGAATCTACTCGCTAGGACTCGTTACTCTGCGAGTAGTAAGGGACTCACAGGACTCGGTCCTCTGCGAGTTTCCCAGCGATTACTCGCACAGTAACGAGTCCAATGCAAATCAATGGCAATCCTAGTTTTGTCAGAGACTATGACAAAACTAGGATTGCCATTGACTTGCATTGGACTGGTTACTGTGCAAGTAATCGCAGGGAAACTCGCACAGTAAGGAATCCAGCTGTCTTCTCTGTGTCTGCTCTCAGCCTGCAGGCTGCCGCAGCTCCAGGGTCCTAGAGCCCGCCTGCTCTCCCTGTGCACAGAGATGATGTAGCAGAGCTGAGATTGTTCTCAGTCTGCTCATTCCCTGTGCATAGACATCTATATCTATGCACAGGGGATGTAGCAGAGAGGACATCGCGTTTTGGACTACGTCGGACAGAAGAGGATTTTTTTAATTAAAGATGGAGTCCCTAATGGCTTTTTTTTTTATTTCTAATAAAAAATGTTCTCTGTGTTGTGTTTTTTTTAACCCTTTATTGGAGATTCTTAGTGGCCGGGTCAAACCTGGCCTGACATTAAGAATTCCGGGCTTAATACCAGCTTGTATAACAAAGCTGGTATTAACCCCTTTATTACCCAGCGTGCCACCGCCACCAGGGCCGCTGGAAGAGCGGGGTTCAGCGCCAGAGGATGGCGCTTCAATGAACGCGCCATCTTCTGGGGCAGCTGCGGGCTGCAATTTGCAGCGGGGGGTGCCCAGAAAGCTTGGGCCTCCCTGCGCTGCAGATTCCAGCCCCCAGCTGCTTAGCTGTACCTGGCTAGACATAGAAATTGCGCGGAGTCCCACGCATTTTTTTTTTATTATTTCATGAAATTCATGAAATAATAAAAAAAAAGGACTCCCATATATTCTTGTGTCTGGCCAGGTACAAATAGGCACCTGGGGGTTGGGGTCAGCCCGTCGCTGCCTGCTGGATCCGGCTTGTTCCAGAAATACGGCGAAGCCCACGTCAAATTTTTTTCTGACAAATCCATAAAACAATGTACCATGGGCGAGGGGTTAATAAAAATGCAGTCCCTTTTTTAGGATTGTTTTATTGATTTTTCAGAAAAAAAATGACGTGGGCTTCGCCGTATTTCTGGAACCAGCCGGATCCAGCAGGCAGCGACATGCTGCCCCCAACCCCCAGGTGCCTATTTGTACCTGGCCGGACACAAGAATATAGGCGAGCCCTCTTTTTTTTTATTATTTCATGAATTTCATGAAACAATAAAAAAAAAAAATGCGTGGGGCTCCACGCAATTTCTATGTCTAGCCAGGTACAGCTAAGCAGCTGGGGGCTGGAATCCGCAGCGCAGGGAGGCTCAAGCTTTCTGGGCACCCCCCGCTGCATATTGCAGCCCGCAGCCGCCCCAGAAGATGGCGTGTTCATTGAAGCGCCATCCTCTGGCGCTGAACTCGCTCTTCCAGCGGCCCTGGTGGCGGTGGCACACTGGGTAATAAAGGGGTTAATACCACCTTTGTTATACAAGCTGGTATTAAGCCCGAGAATCTTAATGTCAGGCCAGGTTTGACCCGGCCACTAAGAATCTCCAATAAAGGGTTAAAAAAAACACAACACAGAGAAAATGTTTTATTAGAAATAAAAAAAAAAAGCCATTAGGGACTCCATCTTTAATTAAAAAAATCCTCTTCTGTCCGACGTAGTCCAAAACGCGATGTCCTCTCTGCTACATCCCCTGTGCATAGATATAGATGTCTATGCACAGGGAATGAGCAGACTGAGAACAATCTCAGCTCTGCTACATCAGGCAGCAGGCGGGCTCTAGGACCCTGGAGCTGCGGCAGCCTGCAGGACCCGAGGGCACAGAGCAGACAGCCAGACTCATTACTGTGTGAGTTTCCCTGCGATTACTTGCACAGTAACGAGTTCAATGCAAGTCAATGGCAATCCTAGTTTTGTCAGAGTTTCTGACAAAACTAGGATTGCCATTGATTTGCATTGGACTCGTTACTGTGCGAGTAAACACTGGGAAACTCGCAGAGTAACGAGTCCTAGCAGATAGAGCCTGAAGCTTCCGAGACACATCTGCGATTTGTAAATCGCACATTACTCGCTATTACTCGCTTCCCCATTCATTAACATTGGACTCGCTAGACTCGCAACGAGTAGCGAGTCCCGGGCTCGGACTCGCTAGAGTCAAGCGATTCCGAGTAATTTAGGACTCGCCCATCACTAACGCTGATGTGAAAGAGGCCTTAGTCTTACCGGTAATGATGTTTCCAGGAGTCAACATGACAGCACTAAAGGAGGAGTAATCCCATATTCCTCTGTAGGGACAGGAAGAACAAGAGGTTAAAAGCCCTCCCACCCCCAACCTCCTCAGTGATTTTCCAAAACCCACATCAGCTGGGTACAATTTTATTCTAGAGTACTAAGGTAGGCTTCAGATTTGCATTCGGCACTGCAGCGTATAAACACTTTCATGTGAACGCAGCAGAGATTGTCCGCATGCGTTCATATGAAAATGTGATGTGAGCTGCTCTGCCATCCAATCAGCAGCGGCGGCCGGGAGGCGGAGATCCCGGCCACCGTCGCTGATCTCTTCCTCCCTGCCGCCGCTACCACTGGTTAAAATAGGCAGCGGGAAAGCCAGAGTAGTTTTCCTGCCCTGCTAATTCAAATGATCAGCTGATGATCATTTGAATTAGCGGGGCGGGAAAACCGGCACTGGCTTTCCCGCTGGCTATTTTAACCAGCGGCAGGGAGGAAGAAAGAGAGGAAAGAACAGATCGCCAGGAGATTTACCTTCGGATGACCTCTTCATCCGCAGCGTCTGTGCGCTTGCCAGCAGCTGGCGATGCGCACAGATGCACTCTCATTCATTTTTTGTGCGCAGCTGTCTGCATGCACATAAAGCAAGCACACAGCTACACACAAGAAATGCAACATGTTGCGTTCGGCAGGTTCATAAATTATGCGCAGCCAAACGCAAACATACTGAGCGCAGGTAGGCACAGGCACTATGCGTTCAAATGTTAAACATAGGAGCACATAGTGCCTGTGTCTAGCTGCGCTCAGATACGCTGCGTTCACAGCGCACATCTTGCGCAAATGTGAACACAACCTTAGACATATGTTAACTTCACACACAGTAGCATTTTATAGGGAGGTAAATAAGGGTGCTGTCATGTAGACTCCTGGAAACATCATTACCGGTAAGACAAATTTCAGTTTTTCAGGTCATCACATGGCAGCACCACAGGAGCATACCCAATAACTCATAGCTTAGGGTGGGACAACTACTTGAAGTACCTTCCTACCAAATGTAGTTTTCTCATGTGAGAATATCTAGCTTGTAGTGTTTGCAAAATGTAGTATGGCCTGACCAGGTGGCTGTAGTACAGATCTGTTCAATCTTAGCCCCTGGTCTAGTTGCCCATGAGGTGGAAACTCACACCCCTGTCCACCATCATTGTTTATAGGTTCCTCATACTGGTATATATTGTCCCCATTCTGATATAAATGGGCCCTTCCTAGTATATACCCCCATCTGTACACTGGATAGGGTGTATCATGTACACAGATATAAAATGATACATATGCACCCATATACAGGGCGGGCCATTTTAATAGATGCACCTAAATAAAATGGGAATGGTTGGTGATATCAACTTCCTGTTTGTGACACATTAGTACATGGGAGGGGGAAAACGTTTCCAGATGGGTGGTGAACATGGCGGCCATTTTGAAGTTGGCCATTTTGGATACAACTTTTTTTCTTCAATGGGAAGAGGGTCATGTGACACATCAAACTTTCTTGTGAATTTCATAAGAAAAACAATGGTGTGCTTGGTTTTAACGTAACTTTATTCTTTCATGAGTAATTTACAAGTCAATGACCACTTATAAAATCTGTTCAAAGTGCTGTCCATTGTGTTGGATTGTCAGTGGAACCCTTTTCTCCCACTCTTGACACACTGATACCAACACCGCAGAAGAAATGCTAGCACAGGCTTCCAGTTATTTCAGATGCTGCACAGCTCTTAACTTCACACCATGGACAATTGTCTTCAGATGAGTGATGAGGCAAACATTTTTATGAATGGTGAAGTTAAAAAACAAAACCACTGCTATTGGTCTGACACTAACCCACCGTGGATAAATCCCACCAAGACTGTTGGAACACAAAAATTGATGGTATGGTGTGGTATATGGGTACAAAGATAGTGGGGCCACTCTTCATCAATGGAAATCTCAATACCACTGGATATCTGAAATTGCTACATGATTCATTGTTAATAAAAAAGTATATATAGATTTGTTCTAACAGAAAAACAGGGCCGGCGTTTGGGTTGGGGCAAACTGGGCAAGTGCCCAGGGCCCCCAGGCACAGAGGGGCCCCCTGCTCATCCCCTCTACTCTGTTTGTCTAAGGAATCTTTTAGGCTGCATTTACTTTCTCTTCCTGCAGCCAGCAAGAAGACAGAAGAAGATGCAGGCAGCAGGGCCACAATACACAGCCCGACTTCTGCCTCTGCAATGTAGCTCACTATACAAATGTCACTGGGCAGAGCTCAGCGCTGCAGCCTGCAGGAGAAGAGAGGCAGAGATCAGTTCACTTTCTGTTCTCCTGCAATGTTCCTTCAGTTCTGCCCAGTGTAATTTATGACTCCATTGGTGAGGTGATCGCAGAGGGAGAAGCCGTCAGAAGCCATCATGGTGTACACAGCCCTGAGGTCTGCATTCTCTCCTGTCTGACCTCCGGCCGTCCATTTTCTGTGACAAGTTTATAATCTATACCAGGGGTCTCAAACTCGGCTGGGTTGGTGGGCCGCACATAGCAAAAAATTTATATCGGGGGGCCGCATCCCTTGTAGGACTAAGTGATATTTTTAGTAATACCAGAATTGTTTGCTCAATATAGTAGAGTACAAATCCTGATCCCTTCTTGTAGAAATGTCCCCCATCCCGATCCCATTGTGTAGTGATGTCCCCATCCTGATCCCATTGTGTAGTGATGTCCCCATCCTGATCCCATTGTGTAGTGATGTCCCCATCCTGATCCCATTGTGTAGTGATGTCCCCATCCTGATCCCATTGTGTAGTGATGTCCCCATCCTGATCCCATTGTGTAGTGATGTCCCCCATACAGGGCCCCTTTTGTAGTGATGTCCCCATCCTGAACCCCTTTTGTAGTGATCCTGGTTTTCTTTTGAAGTGAGCTCCCCAACCTGATCCCCTTTTCTAGTTATGTCCCCCATGCTGATCTACTTTTATAGTGATGCCCCCCCCATCCTGGTTTACCTTCTTTTTACACACTCACACACTCATATATACACACACACGCTCTCACTTTTCTCACTTTAATGATGCATTACTCTAGTGTAGGGGGCTGCTGCGGTCTCCACTGTGCTTACTTCAGGCCTCAGATGTGCTATGACTTGCTCCAGCCGCCGCTCAGACAAGCTCTGTTGCTCAGCAAGATGAATGCAATCTGCCAGCCAGAGACCCACAGGTGACATCATATGCCGCCGTCAGCTGCGGGCCTCTCATTGGCTGGTTGCTTACATTGATCTTCTGAGCGGTAAAGCTTTTAAGGTTGTGGCCGAAGTCATAACACTGCAGTGACCCATCATTAAGTTGTCCAAGGTGCCGAGGGCCGCACAGTGAAGCCCCAGGGGCCGCATGCGGCCCTTGGGCCGCGTGTTTGAGACCCCTGATCTATACAGTGTCATGACCGCTGCAGTGTCAGGACTTTACTGCACAGCCAGAAAGCGACACCAGATCACTGACTGCACACACAGCAGAACACAGTACTGACCAGGCTGGCTCCCAGAAGTGTTCCTAAAGCCAACAACACAGCACTGAACACTGGTGAGTTTTTATTTATTGCACCTCAACAAACCAGTCACACACCACACAGCAACACGCCAGTCACACACCGCACAGCGACACGCCAGTGACACATCACACAACAACACTTGCCTTCAGGATGATACAAAAGAGGGAAAAAAAAAAAATCTCCAGACATTAAATGATCAGTGTCGTACTGCCAATGCCCCTCCACCTCCCGCACCCGGCATCACTATTTTAGTGGTATTGCCATCAGAGAAGCTGATACAGTTGAAAGCAACGATGAAAGAGGGAGCGGATCGCTGTCCGCTTCTTCCTCCATCATTCTCAGAGCCAGCGTACACAGATAGTATAGTTTCCAATGTGGTGACTGCTGGAGGACCACTGGTGACATCATGGTCACAGTAACCATCATGTGACACATACGTGTTATCACTGTGTTCTGAAAAGTATACAAATAATTAACCCGATCAGTATACAAAAAAAATTAAATGCCAAAAGACCAGATTGCTTACCGGTAATCTTGTTTTATGGAGCCACGACAGCCCCAATGAGAGAGGGGATCCGCCCCCAGGGATAGGAAACCTACAGATAAAAAGGGGCGGTCACCCTCACCTCCTCAGTTGTGTTGCAGAGACTGAGAGGAACCGCCAATTAGTACAAGTTCATATCAGACAAAATCATAATACAAAAGCACCACCACACGTGACAAAACAGCATCCCAAGCCGTGCCCAAAAAACAAAGGGGGGGAGGAAGTGAGTGGGTGCTGTCATGGCTCCATAAAACAAGATTACCGGTAAGCAATCTGGTTTTTTCTCATGGCCACGACAGCACCCACAGAGACTTACGGAGATCTAAGCTCAGGGTGGGACCACCGTGTGGAGGACAGACCTCCCAAACACCAAATCATAATCAGAGGTTAGGTTAAGCCTATAGTGGTTATAGAAAGTGGAAGTTGAGGACCAGGTTGCCGCCTTACATATCAACTCTATAGACGTGTCAACCCGTTCAGCCCAGGAGGAAGACATTGCCCTAGTGGAATGGGGTTAGTCTCGGATTCATCTCGACAAGGTACCCATTGTGACCCCAGATCCCTTCTTGTTGACCTGAAATGAGAGAAACAGAGCTCTATTCTTCCTCCCTGTCAGAGTCCCATCGATGTAGGAGGGAACTGAACGTCTGACATCTAGCTCATGAAATTTATGTTCGTCTGGGGTAACTGGGTCAGGAAAAAAGGAGGGCAGAACGATTTCCTGACTACGCTGAAATTTCGAAACGACTTTTGGTAGGTAAGAGGGATCAGGTTCCAGCACTAACCTATCAGGAAGACTGAGAAGAATGGAGGGTCTATGGAGAGAGCCTGAATGTCACTAACTCGGCGTGCAGAGGGAAGGGCAACTAACACAGCCATCTCAAGGAAGAGTATTAACCGACAACTCCAACTCCCTCCCCCATTGGAGAACTCCAGAATAGCCGGGTAGGGACCACTGCAGAAAAAAGGGGCAGTGTGAAAGATAAAAATTTTTGCCGGACTCTACAATAGATATAGCAGTAGATGGCTCCCTACTCAGAAGAAGGGTAGAAACCAGACCATCCGAGAATCCCCTGGATTTCAATAACTGCCTCTCAAATTCCACGCTGTCAAGTGCAGACCTTCCACCGGAGGGTGGACCCCGAGACAGCACAGCCCGGGGTCAATGGCAGGACCCACAGATCCCACAGGAACATGGCTCTGAGCCAGGGAAACCATGGTCTCCTCGGCCATAAAGGAGCAATGAGAATGACCCTCGCCCCTTCCTCCCTGATCTTCCTCATTACTAACGGAAGAATGGACAGCGGAGGAAATGCATAGGCTAGATGGTAAATCCATGACGCATGGCGAGAGTTCACCACTACCGGCTGGTCCCTGACATTCAGGGAAGCGAATCTCGCGACTTGACGAATCGCCCTGGAGGTGAACAAGTCAATTTCCGGGAGACCTCACAGGTTCACAATCTACCAGAACACTCGTCCGCTCACTGGCCATTCACCCAGACGCAGAGTATGCCGACTCAGGAAATCCGCCGTGGCAATGTCTGTGCCTTTGATATGAAGGCTGTGAGGGACAGGAGATGACGTTCGGCCAAATGGAAGCCTGAAGGTTCGCTTTCAAAAAGCACACCTGACGGATAGAATCAAGGTGAAGACACAAAAAGGACTGAAGAGTCAGAGGAACCAGCCTCTACGTTTCCCAATTAATCAACCAGCCCAAGCCCTGCAAAAAGGAAATGGTCTGAGACAGTCGATCTCTGCACTGAGGAGAATTTCCCACGAACAAAAAAAAAATCATCAAGATACGGCACAATAAGAGTATCCTGATGCCCGACATTACTTTGGTGAATATACGCGGGGCCATGGTGAGGCCAAACGGTATTGCCAACCGTCGACCACGACCGCCACTTGGAGAACCCGCTGATGGTCGGGATGAATTGCCAGATGGTAGTAAGCAGCTTTCAAATTTAGAACTGCCATAAAACACCTGGGAAATAAGAGCTTAAAGGCAGATTTAATAGAATCCATCTTGAAACCAGAAAAACGCAGAAAAGCATTAAGAGTTAATAATAGTACGAAAAGAACCATCAGGTGTCCTCTAGCAAGACATGTTTCTCTAACACACTCCTAACCTCCAACTCCAGTGCATGCTGCTGCAAAGGGGGAAGACGGGAAGTCTGCACAAAAAAAACCTGAGGAAAAACCCCAAATCCAACTTCAGACCAGAAGACATAATATTCAAAATTCAAGCGCTGGAAGTAATATTCTGCCAAGTTGCGGAAAAATCACATAGTCCTGCCCCACCTGTGGGTGGCAGGTTAACGGAACTTATTATCCCTCTTTGAAGAGAAATCAAAAAACTGAATTAGTCCTTACCGGTAATTCCTTTTCTTGGAGCCTTCCACGACAGCATTGGAGGATGTCGTCCACGCCCTATTGGGGGACAGGAACACAGAGAGGTTAAAAGCCCCTCCCCTTCCTCCGCACTCCAGTGTATTACCAAGATCACCTGAAGACATGGATTACCTGATACACCCGAATCCAAAAACCGACAATAAGGGGGGGAACTGATGCTGTCGTGGAAGGCTCCAAGAAAAGGAATTACCGGTAAGGACTAATTCAGTTTTCTCCCATCGCCTTCCACGACAGCATTGGAGGAATACCACCGATACTCCTCAGGGTGGGACAACTGCCTGTAGGACTTTCCTACCAAAGGACAAATCCCGACTAGAGGACAGATCTAACCTATAGTGGCGAGAAAAGGTGTGGAGGGACGACCATGTAGCCGCTCTGCATATCTGCTCAGATGAAGCTCCAGCCCGCTCCGCCCAGGATGTAGCGGCAGCCCGAGTGGAATGAGCCTTCAACCCCACCGGAGGAGCAAGGTCTTGAGCG
>JARQOC010000002.1:522569002-522750392 GCA_033576535.1 Allobates femoralis
TGGTGGGTGCATGGGTGGATGGATGGGTCAGTAGGTGCATGCATGCATGCATGGGTGGATGGATGGGTGAGTGGGTGAATGCATGCATGTGTGGGTGGATGTATGTATGGGTGAGTGAGTGCATGCATGCAAGGGTGCATGGGTGGATGGATGGATGTATGCATGGATGTGTGCGTGCATGGATGGATGTGTGCATGTATGGATAATGCATGGATGGATGTGTGCATGCATGAATGTGTGCGTACATGGATGGATTTGTGCATGGTTGAGGGCATGGATGAGTGCATGGATGGAGTTGTGCATGTGTGTGTGGATGTGTGCATGCGTGGATGTGTGCATGGATGGATGTGTGCGTGTGTGAGTGGATTGTGGATTGTGCATGCGTGGTTGCGTACGTAGATGTGTGGATGCGGTGTGCATGGACGTGTGGATGTATGCGTGCATGGATGAATGTGTGCATGATGGATGTGTGCATGGATAGATGTGTGTGTGCATGCATCAATGTGTGCATGGATGGATGTGTGCATGGATAGATGTGTGTTGCATGCATGGATATGTGCATGTGGGATGGGTGCATGGATGGATGTGTGCATGTGTGCATGCATGGAAGGATGTGTCATGCATGGATTTGTGCGTGCATGGATGCGTGCGTGGATGTGTGGATGCATGCGTGGATTGTGTGTACATGATGATGTGGCATGGATAGATGTGTGTGTGCATGCGTGGATGATTGCATGGATGATGTGTATGTGTGGATGCGTGCGTGCGTAGATGTGTGGATGTTTGCATGTATGGATGGATGTGTGCATGGATAGATGTGTGTGTGCATGCATGGATGTGGGCATGTGTGGATATGTGAATGTGTGTGCATAGATGGATGTGTGCATGGATGGATGTATGCATGCATGGATGTGTGCATGTATGGATGTGTGCGTGCATGGATGGATATGTGCATGGATGGATGTGTGCGTGCGTGGATGTGTGCATACGTGGATGCGTGCGTGGATGTGGGGATATGTGCATGAATGGATGTGTGCATAGATGCATGTGTGCATGAGTGGATGCGTGCATGCTTGGATTATGAGTGCATGGGTGGATGTATGGATGCATGGATGGATGGATGGGTGCAACAAGGGATCAAGTGTCCTCTTGTTGTAGTCTCTGGGATCATAGTCATGGTGTACTGTATGACAGATCATTGCCATACAGTGCACCATAACTCTGTCCCCAGAGATTGTAGGAAGAGGACACTTGATCCCTTGCTGCAGTGTCTGGATTGAGTAGAGGGATCAAGCGTCATGGGACCTTCATTGTGGATTATGTCGGAGGCGATCAAGAGTCATGGACCTTCGTTGTGGACTACATCAGATCTTTATAATAAAGATGGAGTCCGAATTTTGTTTGTGTTTTTTTCAAATAAAAAGATTTTTCTCTATGTGGTGTATTTTTTTTGACTATTTACTAGAGATTCCTAATGACCAGGGTCTAACATTGGCTCGACATTATGAATCTTGGCTTAGTGCCAGCTGACAATTAAAAGCTGGCATTAATTACTTTATTACCCAGTTTGCCACCAGCACCAGGGCAACTGGAAAAGCCTGGGTACAGCGCCAGAAAATGGCACTTCAATGAATGCGCCATTTTCTAGGGCAGCTGCGGGCTGCAATTCGCAGCATGGGGGGCCCAGGACGCTTGGGCCACTCTTTGCTGAGGATTCCAGTCCCCAGGTGCCTAGTTGTACCTGGCTGGGCAAAAATATGGTGGAGCCCCACCTCATTTTTTTTCTAAAATTAATTATAGAAATAAAAAAAAATAGGCTTTGCTGTATTTTTGGTTGCCAGCCAGGTACAACGCGGCAGCTGGGGGTTGGTGGCAGTCCGTAGCTGCCAAGTTATACCTGGCTGGACCAAAAATATGGCGGAGCCCCACGTATTTTTTCTCTAGAATTAGTTCTAGAAAAAAAATAAATAAGCTTTGCTGTATTTTTGGTTGCCAGCCAGGTACAACAAGGCAGCTGGGGGTTGGTGGCAGTCAGTAGCTGCCAAGTTGCACCTGGCTGGACCAAAAATATGGTGGCGCCCCACGTAATTTTTTTTTTCTAAAATTAGTTCTAGAAATATAAAACAAAGGCCATCTCTGAATTTTTGGTTGCCAGCCAGGTACAACTTGGCAGATGGAGGGCTGGAATCCTCATCGTGGAGAGACCCAAACGTGGGACCCCACGCTGCAAACTGCAACCCACAGCCACCCCAGAAAATAGCACATTCATTAGAGGTGCATTTTCTGGTGCTGTATCCCAACTCTACCAGTTGCCCTTGTGCTGGTGGCACACGGGTTCTCCATACGTGACATGGTGTACTCTAACAATTTCAATGGAAAAATTAGCTCCAATTGTTAGCGGAAACCATGTTGCATATGGAGAGCTCCTGTGTGCCTAAACATTTGAACTCCCTCACAAGTGACCCCATTTTGGAACTAGACCCCCCAAGGAACTTGTCTAGATGCATAGTGAGCACTTTGAACCCCCAGGTGCTTCACAAATTTATCCGTAAAAATGAAAAATTACTTTTATTTCCACAAACATTTTTTTTTAATTTTACGGATTAATTTGTGAAGCACCTGGGGATTCAAAGTTCTCACTATGCATCTAGATAGGTTCCTTGGAGGGGTCTAGTTTTCCAAAATGGGGTCACTTGTGGGGGAGCTCCAATGTTTAGGCACACAGGGGCTCTCCAAACACGACATGGTGTCCACTAACAATTTCAATGGAAAATTAGCTCCAATTGTTAGCGGAAACCATGTCGCGTATGAAGAGCCCTTCCTGTGTGCCTAAATATTGATCTCCCCCACAAGTGACCCCATTTGGAAACTAGACCCCCCAGGGAACGTATCTAGATGGGTGGTGAGCACTTTGAATCCCAGATTTTCACAAATTTATCCATAATAATGAAAAAAGTACTTTTTTTTCACAAAATTTTCTTTTAGCCTAATTTTTTTCATTTTCACATGGGCAACAGGATAAAATGCATCCTAAAATGTGTTGGGCAATTTCTCCTGAGTACATTGATACAGTTGTGGCAAAAATTATTGACACCCCTGCAATTCTGTCAGATAATACTCAGTTTCTTCCTGAAAATGATTGCAATCACAAATTCTTTGGTATTATTATCTTCATTTAATTTGTCTTAAATAAAAAAACACAAAAGAGAATGAAGCAAAAAGCAAAACATTGATCATTTCACACAAAACTCCAAAAATGGGCCAGACAAAAGTATTGGCACCCTCAGCCTAATACTTGGTTGCACAACCTTTAGCCAAAATAACTGCGATCAACCGCTTCATGTGACCATCAATGAGTTTCTTACAATGCTCTGCTGGAATTTTAGACCATTCTTCTTTGGCAAACTGCTCCAGGTCCCTGATATTTGAAGGGTGCCTTCTGCAAACTGCCATTTTTAGATCTCTCCACAGGTGTTCTATGGGATTCAGGTCTGGACTCATTGCTGGCCACCTTAGAATTCTCCAGTACTTTCTCTCAAACCATTTTCTAGTGCTTTTTGAAGTGTGTTTTGGGTCATTGTCTGCTGGAAGACCCATGACCTCTGAGGGAGACCCAGCTTTCTCACACTGGGCTCTACATTATGCTGCAAAATTTGTTGGTAGTCTTCAGACTTCATAATGCCATGCACACGGTCAAGCAGTCCAGTGCCAGAGGCAGCAAAGCAACCCCAAAACATCAGGAACCTCCACTATGTTTGACTGTAGGGACTGTGTTCTTTTCTTTGAATGCCTCTTTTTTTCTCCTGTTAATTTTATGTTGATGCCTTTGCCCAAAAAGCTCTACTTTTGTCTCATCTGACTAGAGAACATTCTTCCAAAACGTTGTAGGCTTTCTCAGGTAAGTTTTGGCAAACTCCAGCCTGGCTTTTTTATGTCTCGGGGTAAGAAGTGGTGTCTTCCTGGGTATCCTACCATACCGTCCCTTTTCATTCAGACGCCTACAGATAGTACGGGTTGACACTGTTGTACCCTTGGACTGCAGGGCAGCTTGAACTTGTTTGGATGTTAGTCGAGGTTCTTTATCCACCATCCGCAAAATCTTGCTTTGAAATCTCTCGTCAACTTTTCTTTTCCGTCCTCATCTAGGGAGGTTAGCCACAGTGCCATGGGCTTTAAACTTCTTGTTGACACTGCGCACGGTAGACACAGGAACATTCAGGTCTTTTGAGATGAACTTATAGCCTTGAAATTGCTCATGCTTCCTCACAATTTGGTTTCTCAAGTCCTCAGATAGTTCTTTGGTCTTCTTTCTTTTCTCCATGCTCAATGTGGTACACACAAGGACACAGGACAGAGGTTGAGTCAACTTTAATCCTGTCATGGCTCAATTGATTTAGTTATTGCCAACACCTATTAGGTGCCACAGGTAAGTTACAGGTGCTGTTAAATACACAAATTAGAGAAGCATCACATGATTTTTCTAACAGTGCCAATACTTTTGTCCACCCCTTTTTTTATGTTTGGTGTGGATTTATATCCAATTTGGCTTTAGGACAATTCTTTTTGTGTTTTTCATTGAAGACAAATTAAATGAAGATAATAATACCAAAGAATTTGTGATTGCAATCATTTTCAGGAAGAAACTAAGTATTATCTGACAGAATTGCAGGGGTGTCAATACTTTTGGCCACAACTGTACCTCATATGTGGTCATAAACCACTGTCACATATGAGGCAGGGCTCAGAAGTGAAGGTGCCATTTCACTTTTCGAATGGAAAATTAGCTCCAAAAGTCAAATGGCGCTCCTTCCTTTCGGAGCCCTGCCGTGCACTCAAACAGTGGTTTATGACCACATATGAGGTATCAGTGTACTCAGGAGAAATTGCCCAACAAATTTTAGGATCCATTTTATCCTGTTGCCCATGTTAAAATGAAAGACTTGAGACTAAAAGAACATTTTTGTTAGAAAAATTAAAATGTCCAATTTTTTTCCTTCCACGTTGCTTTAGTTCCTGTGCAGCACCTGAAGGGTTAATAATCTTCTTGAATGTAGTTTTGAGTTGCTTGAGGGGTGCAGTTTTTCGAATGGTGCGAAATTTTCAACATTTATGCCAAATTTTTGATTTTTTCACAAATAAATGCAAAAACTATCGACCTAAAATTTAATACTAACATGAAGCCCAATATGTCATGAAAAAACAATCTTAGAATCACTAGGATCCGTTTAAATGTTCCAGAGTTATTACCTCATAAAGGAACACTCGTCAGAACTGACAAAAAAGCCACGGTCTTTAGGGTCAAAATAGGCTGGGTCCTGAACTGGTTAAAGTGTGAAACAAACAGTTCATGCGAATTTCCCTGCTGGCCCAAACAACTTGTTTCAAATGTCAACCATCCTAAGGCTAGGGTAACACATAAGCCCTGGATCCGTTATTGGCATCAGTTTTTTAACTTTATTTTTCTAAGTCCAAAAACTGATGCTAAAAATGGATCCTGGGATCAAGTGTGACTGCGTTGTTAAAAAGCGCTATTTGTTTTTTTACTGGACCCAAAAAACACTGCATGCAACATTTTTGGGTGCAGTAAAAAAAACGGGTCCATTTTTTACATGGGGCCCTATGGGAAACAGATCCGTTAACAAATGGCACATATAGGCACCATCCGTTAATGGATCGTTTTTTGCTAGCATTTTTTGGCAAAAAATGGCAAAGTCCAAAAAGCTGCACAGGAGGCTCAAAAACCAGCCTAAAAAAAATGGATTTGTTATTGAAACCAGTTGAAAAAACTGAGTGGCATGTGTGACCCTAGCCTAAGTCATGTTAACATCCTGCATGGTGACTCATGTGTATCTACTTTAACATGGAAACATCTTACCTGATCATCTCTTAGACCGCTGTTGTATTTCTCAGAACAAAACGTGGTACACTCTTCAGATTGCGATTGTGGTCTTCAGCTTTAGTTGTTCTCAGACATGTCCATTGACAATAATTGTACCTCTGGAAGGGCACAATTGCCATGCCAAAGTCAGTAAGAGCTTCTAATGTGTGTGGAAATACAGTAAAATCCCATGTGCTGAAATTTATCATTGTGCAATTATCATTTTCATGATATTCTAATGCAAATGTGAACATCTTTCCTTGTTATTGCATGATTCATATTTATATGTACTAACTGTTCTTGCGTCTGTGTGTAAATGTTCAAAGTGATTTCAATCACTTGATGATTTACGATCTTTTTTGTCCACAATGGATGTTTGCTTATCTTTGCATAGCATGCCTGCTCTGGTCTCTAGTTAGATCATTAATTTTCTAAAAAAGTAAACTGTGCCTAGATCTTTACAAAATCTTCACCATATATTTAGATGTGGCCTGGAGGAAGCACATGTGCTGGTTGGTGTGCAATATCTTTCAAAGTGCAATATTGTTGTAGTGCACAAATGTTAAACAAGGAAGGAGAGAGGTGAGCTATGCAAGATATTCAAACAAACATGTTTCTTGTGACTTATACTGCATTCTTTATTTCCATATATCTTTGCTTCATCACAGTCAGAGATGAAGCTTTATTTTACTTCTACTACCCTTTCACACACGCCGTGCACTCTCCCTACATCAGTCTCTCTCTAGCACTCAGGCTCTACTCACTTTTTTGAGAAACTGGAAACCATTCGCTATCAACATACAGCACAAAAAACATTCACACAAATCACAGAGCCACCTGCTTTTTCTCTTTATTCTACTTCTCTTAGTTGCTGGTGACGTTTCCCCTAACCCTGGCCCTTCTTTCACTAGTAATTATAATCTTCCTGCTACACTTTTGAACCCTGATAATCTTATTAACATTCAGCTTATGAGTTCTATCATTATTGTGTTCTCTGGAACTCAGTCATTGTGCAACAAACTCTCTTACATTTATTAAATACACAGAAAATCTGAGCCAAATGATAAGTGTACATGCCTAGCAAGACCTTGTTTACCCATACCACCAAACTGACTAAACTTAAGGAAAAACAGTATGCAAACTGTGCAAAAATACTATGCTAAGTATCCTATTTTTTACTAGCATCTGCTTTTTCCTTATTTATTCATGGCAGGGTATTTTTGCATGTTTATATACAGTTTTTCCTTAAGTTTAGTCTCTAACATTTAAAATTTCTTCCTTTCCAATTTTCTTAACCTTCAGGAACTCATTGAAACTTGGATCCAGCAGTTGCCACTGCTCCATCATTCTACATCATCTCCATCTCTTGTATTGTGGCTTATACGTTTCACATAACCGCAAACCTGAGAGCAGACAAGGTGGAGCTGTTTGTCTGCACCTTTCATCACAATGTGCTTTCGAAATTATCCTCACTCATAGGCTGGGGTCACAGTTGCATTTTTCACATGCGTTTCTTGGAGACCTGCGTTTTCAAAAACGCATGTAAAAAACGCACCCATAGGCCCCCATGTTAAAAAACGCATGCCCTAATAGCCAAAAAGCATGTGTGACAGTCCCATGCGTTTTTGGTGCTTTTCCAAAAACGCATGTGTTTTTTAATATGGGGCCTTATGGGAAACGCATGCAAAAACGCATGTACAATTAGTGCCATTCAAAAACGCATGCGTTTTTCAAAACGCACCAAAAAATAGTACATGCACTATTTTTGGGTGCAGATTTCAAAACGTAGCCAAAAACGCAGGGAGCCATCACACACCTTAAAAAACTCATGATGACATGAAAAACGCATGTAAAAAAACATGCGTTTTTAAAAGGCACTAAAAAAACGCATGTCAACTGCGACCACAGCCATACTCTTGTTTATGTTTCCTTCCATTGAGCTCCACACCGTTAGTATTCGGGCAAAACTAATAAGTTTCTGCATCACTTTACCACCTGGCTTCTATCCTTCTTAGGGTGCTTTCACACTACGATTTTTGCTTCTCCGATGCTGCCCGATAAAAATCGGACAGCATCGGACCGATTTTCGGACCCCATGCATCCCTATGGGGATTGGGTCAGATCGGATGTGCACTAAATGCCATCCGATTTGGTCCGATCCGATTCTGTCCGATTTTATTACCGGTGCAAAAATCGGAGCCTGCTCCGATTTTTGCACCGAAAATAAAATCTGACAGATTCGGATCGGACCAAATCGGATGGCATTTAGTGCACATCCGATCTGGCCCGATCCCTATAACATGGGGCCCTATGGAGAAGGGTCCGAGGAAACATCTGATGTCTCCTTGGACCCGATTTTACTGTACTGAGCATGCTCCTAAATTGGGAGCACAAGGGTTAAAAAAAAAAAAAAAACCTTATGCTCACCTCTCCCTGAGCCCCCGCCATCTCCCGCCGTCTTCCTGAAGGTTCCCGGTGGCTCCCGCAGGCTGCAGAGGTCTTCTTCATGTGTTCAGGACCTGCGGTGATGTCACAGTCATGTGACCACGGTTTACCATGGTGGAACCCGCGGTCACTAGACTGTGACATCACCGCAGGTCCTGAACACATGAAGAAGACCTCTGCAGCCCGCGGGAGCCACCGGGAACCTTCAGGAAGACGGCGGGAGACGGCGGGGGCTCGGGGAGAGGTGAGCATAAGGTTTTTTTTTTTTTCCAGCCCGGAGGCAACGATTTTATGCCGGAATCGGGTGCCTATTTGGCACCCGATTCCAGGCATCAGAAGGGAGCCGATGCTGTCCGATTTATATCGGACAGCATCGGCTCCCTAAAAATCGTAGTGTGAAAGCACCCTTAGCTTGTGATATTCCCACACTTTTCCTGGGGGATTTTAACATCTCCATTGATAATCCACTCTCTGCATTTGCTACTCATTCTCTGTCTCTATTGCATGAAGATGGGAATACGCAGAACTTTGTCTTCTCCCAGCTCTGCTCAGTATATAAACTTACTAATGTCCATCCACTGCTCTCTGACCATAACCTTCTTTCTTTCTCTGTCAAGAACTGTTAATCTGTTTAGGATATACAGAAATCTACATGCGATCAATAGACAGCAACTATTGAACAATCTACAGCCATTCTTAGCTCCAATCTCCTCTCTCTCCTCTTCAGTCTTAACATTGTCATATAATAAGACATTGGAAATTGCCCTGGATAAAGCAGCACCTGCTATACACAGAAAAACTTAACAAAGACAGTAGCAACCTTGGCACATAGTTTTCTCCAGTGTTGCTCTACGTGTGCCAAGCATCCGTGGAGGAAATTATTCTCAGAAGAAAACTTCATAACTCTGTGCTCAAAACTTAAAATTCTACCCTCCATCTGGCCCACTTTTACCATTCTTATTATATCACTATCTGACAATACAAAACAATTCTTCGAAACCTTGCACTCAATTCAGAGCCCTAAATTACAGACCACAGTCATCAGCCTCAGCACCTACGATCTGGCCACTTTTTTACAGAAATAATCAACCATGGCTGCTTTCACACTGCAGTTTTTCCTGATCAGGATTCATTAGGTTTTGTGTGCCAAAACCCGAAGTATCTCCAAAACCCAGAACAGGTGTCAATCTTTCAATTATAATTTTTCTTTGCAGGTTTCACTCCTGATTTTGGCACACAAACCTGATGAATCCTGATCAGGAAAAAATTGCAGTGTGAAAGCAGCCCATATTTGTAAGAACATTTTTACTCGATCCCCTCAAAGCTTGGTTTCTCTTCCCTCTCACACTTTACACATAACTTTACTTTCCACGTTTGAACCTGTCATAGAGGAGAAGTTACCTGGCTTCTTGCTTCTGCTTGCTCTAAACCAGTGACCCTATTCTTTCACCTCTCTGTCTCTCTCAACAGTTGTCACTACTCACCTAACTAAAATATTTAATTTCATCTTCTGGTATCTTTCCCTAATCATTTAAGCATGCTGTCATAACCCTTCTACTAAAAATCATCACTAGACTAGAACTGTTCTGCTAACTACAGTCTTGTTTCTAGTCTCCACTTCATCTCTAAAATCCTGAAAGACTTGGTTCACTCTCAGCTAATCCACTATTTTTCAGATAACTCTCATCTTGACCCTTTACAATTCAGTTTTTGTTCTTTGTGCTATACTAAATATCTCTTACTAAAGTATCTAATGATGTAATAACAGCTGAATCTATGATCACTACTCCCTGCTTATTCAACTGGATCTCTCTGCAGCATTTAACACTGTGGATTTACTAACTCCTCCTCACCATGTTCTGCTCAATGGGACCTTAAAGAAACTACCCTTTCTTGTTCTCCTCCTACCTCTCTGATTGCACCTTCAATATATGATTTGCTGGCTTAGCTTGCACCCTCTTCCTCATTTAGATCAGGGTTCTTCAAGGCTTAGTACTAGACTTCGTTCTCTTCTCCCTATATACAGCCCCTATTGGACAAACCATCAGCAGATGTTGTTTCCAGCACAATCACCTTAATACAAACTATCATGGATTGCCAATCTGCAGTCTCTAAAATCACATTATTGCTCCATCTTAATCTGAATCTCTCCAAAACTGAACTTCTCATTTCTTGCCCCTCCATACCAGTACCTGATATAGCAAATTTCCATGGGTGGTTTAATCATAATTTCCAAGCAGTGCACTCGCTGTCTTGAGGTCATATTTGACAGACCATTCCTTTATTCCCTATATCCATTCATTCTCTCATCACCTACATCTAAAGGACATCTCCAGAATCTGACCTTTTCTCACCTTTTAAATGGCAAAAACTCTTACTGTTGCTCTTATTCATTCTCATCTGACCTACTGCAACTCACTATTTATTGGTCTCCTCTTACCAAACTTTTGTTTCTCCAATCTATCCTGAATTCACCAGCCATGATTGTATTTCTGTCTAGCCACCACATTGATGCCTCCATCATCATTGCACTTGTTGCCCATCAACTTCAGAATACAATATAACCTTATTGCTCTCATTCACAAAGATCTCACAATTTTGCACCACCATAAATCTCCTCCTTCATTCTTGTCACCCTATCCATGTTTTCCATTTTGCAACTGATCTAAGACTAACATCCTCCCTAATCTGAACCTCCCACTTCCATCTCAAAGACGTCTCTCGTGGTGTACCAGTTTTCCTTGAATACACCTTCTTCTTGGACAATCCAATTAATACTTAGCTCTAACATTTTTAATAATGCTTTAAAAACACATCTCTTTAGACAGGCATATTACCTGACTTCACTAATCTAACTATCCCCTGTTCCCCCTTTCTCATTTATGACCTCAGAATTCGGTCACTCATGGTCATCTGTCTCCACATCCTTCATGAACCCAATAGCACTTAATAACTCTGTTTAGATAGATACTGGCTGATGACTGGCTCATGCAGCGTTATATCAAAACCACTACTTCTTATAATGATGGCTGGAACATACATGACAAGTGTGTTTTACCAAATATGTCTGCCTACCATTTTCTTATAGATTATAAACTTGCGAGCAGGGTCCTAACTCCTCCTGTAACTACTTGTTACTTTGTAATGTCATTATTGTCTATATACATCCCTTTATTACAAAGTGTGCGGAATCAGTTGGAGCTGGATAAATAAAATTAATAAACTATAATTATTATTCAGTTAAATTTGTGAATGCTTAAGGCATGACATAGACTGGTGTATGAGCTTTCCAAGCCTTTGTGCCTTATTAAAATGTAAACCTTGGCAATCACTTCATCTATGTTACTTCAGAGTTAATTTTACTTCCTTCCTATACTTAAGAGATAAAAAAAGACTCCAGCACCCTAATATTTTTTCAAGTTGACAGTTAACATACAGATTTTGTAATCCATTGGTCATATTTATAATAAAATAAATAATCTTTCTGAAATATCCATAATATAATATGTGTTTCCTGCCTTTTCTATCAAAGAATTTCCAGTTTCCTTACTTTGTGTTGTACAAATACCTGGGTGACGCTGCAGGCAGTCTCACTACATACAGAGTGATAGCAAGGCAGCTTTCTTTGCCCATATCAATTTGTGAAGGATGATGGTCAAAATTCTTATTTATTGCCATGCTTTCAAATGTGTTTGTTGCATAATTTCTGGCTCAGCTTTGAGCCCATTTAAATAAAGATTTGCTGAATCTGATGCAAAAAGTTCCACTAAATTGATCTTGTAGATTTTTTTTTCACAGTGCATGAGACAATAAAAATATTGTAACTAGTCTGCCCAATAAATCAAGATTGTTTACAGCTTGTGAAAGTGGATGGGACATAACATTATATCATTTGAATACTTAAAGGGGTTGTCCAGGCTTATGATGTTGATGACCTATTCTTCTTAAATCTTCCCTACACAAGAGTAGAAACCAGCTGATCACTTGGGGTCTTGGGTTTTGAACTGATTAGCTGTTTTTAGCTGTAGATATAAATCGTGAATGGGACCAGAACAACTCAGCTCTACTCATAGAGTGGTGCCAACTTACGTTCAACTGAAATTAATAGAAGCTAAGGTCCACAGCACAGTGAATGGAATTGTGCTGTGTCAGCTCAATTCAATGTTGACATTTAACTACTGACGGAGCTAAAAACAGTTGATCCAAGGGGGTCCAAAACCCACTACCCCCAAAGTTCAGCTATTTTTAAATATGGCATTAGCTAGATGTTTATAGTGGATGGAGCCGGAACAGCACAATTCCAATGACTGTTGTTGCAATCGTGGAGAATTGCAGGTGAGCATCTATTTAAGTGAATGGGGCTTTGCTAAACTCAATTGCCACAACACCATGAATCGAGTTGTGCTGTTTCAGTTCCATTCACTTGCTCACATCTAGCTGTTGGAGCCTGAATCAGCTGATCGATGAGGGTGCATGATATCAGAATCCCACCTATCTGAGATTATTGGCCTATCCTAATGATAGATAATCAATATAATAGCCCTGGCCAACCCCTTTCAGCATTGCTATGTGTGGAAAAAGGCCCTGTATCTGTTGTTTAAATGTTCTGTTATCATTACAAGAAGGACAACCTTCTAGTACCATATTTAAAAAATGAATACTGTCTCTTTAATGAACAAAAACCCAGTATAATGTAATATCAATGTTAATGCCAGTAAGTAATAATAACATATAGCTCTGATTGTGTAGAATGACATTTGGCTTAGCAGTTTTAACATATTGCACAAAATGTGGATCTTCCCTATTGCTGAAAATAAGACAGAAGAGACATGGCAGTCATCTGTACCACGAGAATACAAAAATAAAAACCATTATTATGATTTCCAGAAATATTGTTTTGTATTTTGTATTTCTTGCTTTTTTTTTTTTTTTTAAACCATTTTAATCATGTATGTATAGGCATACAGCATGAGGGGTGGTAAGGGAGAGGGTACAATGGTGGCAAGATGCAAATTCATTCTGGCAAAGTAAGATGCACACAACACAAGCATGCTCAAATCTGTGCCATACAAATATTACTGATGGCAAAGGGATGGAATGAAATCTGCATCATACATGATTATTATTGTTTCATTTCAAATGCAGGTACTTGTCTGCTTGCAGTTTTATAGCAATCTCCAAAAGGGAGGTGCCGACGTCACTGCTACACTGGAAGTACTTTGTAAAGGAGAAAACATTATACAGCGGTAGCCATTCCTCAAGTAAGAAAAAAAATCAATTAAAACAATATGTAAAGAAAATGGAAATACAAAAAGGTTATAGCATATCAACAACGTAAAAAGACAACAGAAAACACATACAATTCAGGTTTAAGACTTAGTGATACATAAGGAATCAGACATAAAGGCTTTAGGCATAACATATATATTATGACAAAATGCCACTGGTAAATAAGACTTTAGATATTGTTTGCTTCTGATTGTGCATTGAAAATAAAAAAATATGTTAGGACCAGAAAATAAATTATTAAGCGTATAGATGAACTTAAGTAAATCTGTACTAATATACTATATTTGGTAATTGCATATACAGTAATTGTTTAATATACCTTTGATATGTGCAAAACCAAGCATATAAAATATATAATATAATATGATGCATATATTTATAAATAATAATAAATACTATGTATAGCAATGAAGCAGCTGAAGGTACATATCATTGCCCAGTTAGACTCTCATCTGCTAATGGATGAATAGAACAGCTTGTGCCTACTGATGGACTGTAAGTCTGTGGGTAAGTGAGGACTACCACTAGACTTGCTGAAAAGAGATACCAGCAGACAGGTAACTATCACCAGATTTCACATTCTGAACTGTATTATTATTAAACTAATCTCTTAGACCTGATGAGGCTGATGTGCTTACTTTGAAAATTTAAGGGGAGTGTATCGGCAGGTTTTTGCTATCTCATCTGAGAGCAGCATGTTGTAGGCAAAGATACTCTGAATCCAATTATGTTTAATTTAGATTACTGGCTGCAGCCATTCTGACACAATTTAGCCATGCATCAGAGCTAGGATAGTTAATGTACCGTCACACGTAACGATATCGTTGCCGATATCGTTCAAAAGTCACGTGTTCTGTGACGCTTGAACGATGTTGAAACGACATTGTTACGTGTGACACTACAAACGATGAACGATCAGTCGGCTGATCGTTCATCGTTTGATTTGAGATCCTGTCCTCAAATCCATCGTTGGTCGCCCGGTGGACACACAGCATTGCTGCGTGTGACACCAGGAGACGACCGATAAGCCAGCTCCCAGCACCTCTTAGCAAGCGCTGGGAGCTGGTATCCAAGGTAAACTGCGGGTAACTAGGCAGCACGCGCTGCCTAGATACCTGATGTATACCTTGGTTATCAGCCTTCTCCGCTCACCGGCTGGTATCCAAGGTACACAGTGGGTAACTAGGGACCCTAGTTACCCGCTGTGTACCTTGGATACCAGCCGGTGAGCGGAGAAGGCTGGTAACCAAGGTATACATCGGGTATCTAGGCAGCGCGCGCTGCTTAGATACCAACAGTTTACCTTGGTGACCAGCCTGCTTCCGCTTACCGCAGGCTGGCAGCGGGAGCAAGACATCGTGGAAACGATATTTAAATCGTTTCCACGATGTCACTGGTCCATAGATCGCTGGTGAGTCTGCCTGTGTCACAGCTCACCAGCGATCTGAACGATATTGTTAGCGATCGCACGTGCATGTGATCGCTAACAATATCGTTCATCGCATCGCTGCGTGTGACGGCACCATTACTCTCGCAAACACCAGGCTCTCAATAAAGATTGTACATTGTCAATGATGTGTCAATAGGAGGAGGGAGTGTGTCAGACTACTGTGCGCCTGAAAATGTAGTCCTGTAATGGTAATCACCAGGTGATAAAGCCTTTAATCTAGTTAAACAATAGCACACAGCCTAATAAGAGAGGCATAGTTGATCTTTGCTTTTTAACCCACACATCATGCTGTCCTCAGCTTACATAGCAAAAACCTGCTGACAGATTCCATTTAATATTAGAATGACATGATAACAGAGTTGATAAAATTTGCCAAAATTCGAATAGAAATGAGATTTGATTTGCATCAAATAAATACTGTGCAAACTATGTCAGCCACTAATGGGGCTAAAAAATATAAAAAATATGGGGAATGGAAGTAGGACAAACAGAGAGAGGGCCTCGAAAAGGTGAATGTAAAGGACCAGTTACACACACAGATAACTGCAGAGATTGTTCGCAGATCTTTGGTTGCAGTGAAATCATGGACACATTGTTATATTTGTACACGGCCACAAAATGGAGCAATGTGTCCATGATTTCATTGCAACCAGAGATCTGCGAGCAATATCTGCACAATTATCTCTGTGTGTAACTGGGCCTTTAGAGCTTAACAGGCTTTTATAACCTTTTATAACTTTTTCCCAAACCTCAGTATCCAGCAATTTGTGCAAATCAAATCACCCTAAATTTTGATTTGTTAGACTTGGAACCTATGAAATTATCTTTATACCATTAAAATTATATATTCCTTCTGCTAAGAATTTTCAAGGAGAGTACACCATCTTTATCAGGACTAATGGTTCTGCTTAATAATGTGATCTGGTGACATGTAAAAGTTTATGACATACAGTTTATAATGTCATATTTCATAATGTTTGTCACGTGCCCTTACACTAGTATAGATGCTGTGACATAACCCATCACTGAGGTCCATCAGTATATGCAGAACTGCGTCTTTTGCTTCATCAGAATAAATGCTTCTTTTTAGATGCAGCATCCATTCTGTGGATAGCCTAGACAATAAGAGATATCTAGTTTGAGCAGGCGATAGGTGAATATTGCACATTTTATTACATGAACAGATTCTTTGTGTATAACATTAAACTCACAAAAAGGAATATATTTTCAAATTAGGTTAATCTCTTATTTTCTCTCATTTCTATAGTACAAAAAATGCACTTAGTGTTTTGAGAACAGGATAAAATGCCCTGAAAAAGCAATACCAATGCATTGCCAACTGCACTATTATTAAATGCAAAAAAAATGCACACCAATCCCAATATATTGCCCCACATATATTTTACAATGTAAAGTGCAAGAAAATATATTTTTGAAAATGGAATCTAGTAGGAAACTAAAGGAAAGCTAATCTAATGTCATATATAAATATATATAGTATACAGTTGTGGCCAAAAGTATTGACACCCCTGCAATTCTGTCAGATAATACTCAGTTTTCTTCCTGAAAATGGTTGCAATCACAAATTCTTTGATATTATTATCTTCATTTAATTTGTCTTCAATGAAAAAAACACAAAAGAGAATGAAGCAAAAAGCAAAACATTGATCATTTCACACAAAACTCCAAAAATGGGCCAGACAAAAGTATTGGCACCCTCAGCCTAATACTTGGTTGCACAACCTTTAGCCAAAATAACTGCGATCAACCGCTTCCGGTAACCATCAATGAGTTTCCTACAATGACTCTGCTGGAATTTTAGACCATTCTTCTTTAGCAAACTGTTCCAGGTCCCTGATATTTGAAGAGTGCCTTCTCCAAACTGCCATTTTTAGATCTCTCCACAGGTTTTCAATGGGATTCAGGTCTGGACTCATTGCTGGCCACCTTAGAAGTCTCCAGTGCTTTCTCTCAAACCATTTTCTAGTGCTTTTTGAAGTGTGTTTTGGTCATCGTCCTGCTGGAAGACCCATGACCTCTGAGGGAGACCCAGCTTTCTCACACTGGGCCCTACATTATGCTGCAAAATTTGTTGGTAGTCTTAAGACTTCATAATGCCATGCACACGGTCAAGCAGTCCAGTGCCAGAGGAAGCAAAGGAACCTGCGCCATGTTTGACTGTAGGGACTGTGTTCTTTTCTTTGAATGCCTGTTTTTTCTCCTGTAAACTCTATGTTGATGCCTTTACCCAAAAAGCTCTACTTTTGTCTCATCTGACCAGAGAACATTCTTCCAAAACATTTTCCGCTTTCTCAGGTAAGTTTTGGCAAACTGCAGCCTGGTTTTTTATGTCTCGGGGTAAGAAGTGGGGTCTTCCTGGGTCTCCTACCATACAGTCCCATTTCATTCAGAGGCGACGGATAGTCTGGGTTGACACTGTTGTACCCTCGGACTGCAGGGCTGCTTGAACTTGTTTGGATGTTAGTCGAGGTTCTTTATCCACCATCCGCACAATCTTGCGTTGAAATCTCTTGTCAATATTTCTTTTTCGTCCACATCTAGGGAAGTTAGCCACAGTGCCATGGACTTTAAACTTCTTATGACACTGCGCACGGTAGACACAGGAGCATTCAGGTCTTTGGAGATGGACTTGTAGGCTTGAGATTGCTCATGCTTCCTCACAATTTGGTTTCTCAAGTCCTCAGACAGTTCTTTGGTCTTCTTTCTTTTCTCCATGCTCAATGTGGTACCACAAGGACACAGGACAGAGGTTGAGTCAACTTTAATTATGTCAACTGGCTGCAAGTGTGATTTAGTTATTGCCAACACCTGTTAGGTGCCACAGGTAAGTTACAGGTGCTGTTAATTACACAAATTAGAGAAGCATCACATGATTTTTCTAACAGTCCAATACTTTTTCCACCCCCTTTTTTATGTTTGCTGTGGAATTATATCCAATTTGGCTCTAGAACAATTCTCTTTTGTGTTTTTTCATTTGAAGACAAATTAAATGAAGATAATAATACCAAAGAATTTGTGATTGCAATTATTTTCAGGAAGAAACTGAGTATTATCTGACAAATTGCAGGGGTGTCAATACTTTTGGCCACAACTGTATATATATATAGACAGTCTGCCTTAACGGTAAAAACATCATCTTGTATATTCCTAAAAAACATTTCTAATTATAACTGCTTCAAAGTGTGCATTTATTAGGTGATTCACAGCAGGAATCAGTCCGCAAATGCTAATAAAATCTTTTCCATCTGAAGCACCTATTAAGTTAGGAAATAAATGAGGCAAAATGTTTCATTTGAGTTAAAATTATGAATAAACCAATCTATTAAAGCTATACTTAAAATATAAAAATATTTTCAGGTAACCTCCACAGGAATGACTATGAATCTATGCCTTTACTATAGATCAGCTTTAGAATTGCAAATATAGACATGTATATAGTCCTCTCTCTCTCAAATACATATGCATATATACACATACACACAGTATGTGTGTGTGTGTATATATATATATATATTTATATATGTGTGTGTAAATACACAGATGATATATTCATACAGTTTATTGTATACTGTATTGAAAGTCATCTCCCAATGATATAATTTCACTGAGGCCCAGTAAAACCTGAACATCCTCTTCTCAGGAAGGGTCTAAATCTTCCCAAGGTTTACTGATGTAATAGATCTAATTACTATTTCATAACAACTTAAACTGGTATGTCCTCCTAAATCAGCAGCACCAGTCAATAATCTCTGTGGATTTTTTTCAGTTGTATATGAATGAGAGTTCATGAAATCTTTCTCCAATGCTCCTACTGTAATGTTCAATAGATTTCCCACCTAGAAAACCTGGCCAGAAAATCTACTGTGCATACACCCTATATGAATATATCTCAAATGTAGCAACAAAAAGAATATTTTTGTAACAAGTCTAATGATTGAATCATAGTTGTCAAGTCTTGCTTCTTGCTACAGTGTCCTCTACAGCGGAGAGGATCAAAGAGAGATAGCTGTTAGATAGATAAATAGATAGACAGCTAGATATAGATAATACATACATATACATAGATAGATCGATCAATCAAATAGACCTAGATAGATACATAAATATACACATAAATACATATCTAGATCGATCAATCAGATAGATAGACAGACAGATAGGTAGATAGACAGATGTAGACAGATAGATAGACAGATAGCTATTAAGCAGCATTCCAGTTAGTTTGTTCAAATTAGCACACAAAGCAACGGTTCAATTACACAGCATAACATTTCTTTTGTGGAATAGAAAGGTTGCCTCATGAGCTAATAAAGAGACCTCTACCTTTTTGCACAATTAACTGGATTGATGCTTACTATTCTTATGTTTACTAGATTAGATCTATGGATACGTGTGCATATCTTAGTTAGGCTGTGGTCACACATAGAAATCCGTTTTTGGAAGTGATTTCCATGACCAATCCGTTTTTTTGGGTGCTTTTTGAGCCTCCTGTATCCCTGAACGTTTTTGGACTTAGTCATTTTTTGACTAAAATTCTCAAAAAACGGATCCGTTTTTTAGGCACCCCAATAAAAGGATTGTTTTTGATAGGCCATGATAAATTTGCCTCAAAAACGTACATAGCAATGTTTTTAGGTGCAGAAAAAAACGGACAGGGTGTTTATTACATCCAATCCGTTTTTCTATCAGCTTTTGGACTTGGAAAAAAAAAAGGCCAAAAATGAAGCCAAAAACGTATAGATAATAGATAGATAGATAGATAGATAGATATAGATAGATAGATAGATAGATAGTGCAGGGAAGTAGTGGTATATCCTTTCAATGCTAATCATAGTAGCATACTTGTATTGAGATACATCACTCACAATATATGAACCAGTCATATCATCTGGTAGTTGGCAACTATGATACAATTAAAACATTTGTCCATATTTAGAGTTCTATCTTTCAATTCCACAGCGCAATGATAATTCCACATTTTTAAGCAGAAGCCAAACATAGAAGTCTTATTTACCAGTAATACCATAGAAGAATACAGCAGCTCCAGAGTTTTCAAAAGTATTATTGTATTATTTTGTCAATCCAAAGTACCATTTATTGATATGAATTATAAGAATCCTGCTACTGTTATGGTGCAATATGTAAAAAGATGAATGAACATGGAATTGATATGACACATAATACACACAGCACAACACGTAAAGTAAAGACTGTTGATTGGCCTTTGCCCAGCAGAGGTAGATAAAGGTTAGAACAAACTGTTTACTGACCATACATAAAGGTACTTAAACAGTAGATCAGTTGAACAAGAGCTCACCTGCTAAGTGCTTTTCAACATTGCTCCATCATTGCTCTTTTCTACTGTACGTACGTACCACCCAGTTATTGCTCCACTATATTTAAATACACTATCTACCTAAAATCTACATTCTACCATTAATTAAGGCTTTTTTTTATATTATTCATTCTACTAGTCTTATTTTTGCAGTATGTAAATGAAGTTACAATGTGCCTGACCAACAAGAAAAGCACCATGTCTTCTTGAAACATAAAGATGCTACTGAAAGTGATTCCGAAAAACAAAACTATTACACATATATAGATCTTTTTTTCTAATTTTACCTTACTTCTGGTGCAATTCCTGATTATTGCGCTATAATGTACAAATGACTCGAGTTTCAGCGCATATTCTTCATGATTAGAACAAGTGATAAATGCATAGTATTGGTTCTTCCTACGTATCTTAGGTAGTAGATGAAGCAGAGACAAGAAGCAAAAATGGAGTGTATAAAAGGGAGACGTCTTAATCAAGACATAGTGTTTGCTTTAAAAGTTTTTTCCTTCATATCCCTGCTACACAGCAAACATTTTTGAAGTGCACTTCCCAAGTGTAGAAAGAGAATAGGAAGGAAACTGAGTTTAATTATTTTAACAGCCCTTATCAATGTTCCTTCCTTTAATGTTACTGCAAAATGTAAAATAAAAAATATATTTGAAATAAATGAAAATAAAAAATATCCAAAAATGTGTTTCTAGCATGAAGGTAATGCTAATGCACATATAGCACTGTGTGGTCTAGTATCCGATTAAGCACACTGAAATACAATAAAATGTCATAGGCCTATTTGTAACAGATTGCAATGAGCTTAATGATCCCATTGAATATCAACATTCATAGATGTGTACAGGGGGTTTAATAACTGGCACTTACTACACTGACAGATAATCCAAGCATAGTCTCTGGAGCCATTCTATGGGGCATCCTATTCTGCTGGATCTCCTGCCTATTTTTTTTCTATTTTGATGCTTTACACCTGAAGACTTCTAATTGGGCGTAATTAAGACTTTAATTCCCTTTAGAATTAGTTTGTTATAATTTTTCTGGTTGTCAAGACTTTATTTTAAAAAGTTTTTATGACAAGATCTCTGTTTTTCCAAAATGGTACCAGTTCAATCAATGGGTTGTGACCGGTATTGCAGCTTAGCCTCTTTGTGTGGTTGACCTTCTAAAGAAGGCAAAACCCAATGACAAGACTGGTGCTAGTTTTGGTAAAACACAAAAATCAGACCCTTTTCAAATCTTAAACAACCACTTTATATAACTACTCTATAATGATTTCTTTGTGTACAGAGGGTTAATAGAGTTCCCATTCAATTATAAAGAACCTCTATTGTACCGCCATTTCATATGAAGGTATACATATCTTTTACATCTTTCAGATTGTTTTATAAAGCATTGCTTTTGAAGGAAAGTAGCTCCCTACTTATGGTAATGTAAGAAGTCTGTATAGAGACTTGCAGAATGAGCAGCTCATTACTAGGGAGGCGAAACAACCTCAGTTCACCTCAGCTCTGCTCTAAAGTGTCTATTTTCATATCTGTTTAATTTCCTCTCAAATCCAAAAATAATTGGCCATCAGTTTTATCTTGCCAATATATATACTGTACATATAATAGACTCAGTGCAAGTTGATTCTCAGGAACTGGTCCATCAACTACATCAGTAATCTGTGGCCGCTGGGTTAGAATTTAATAGATGCCTCGTACATGACAGTGTCCAAGGCTATTCTTTTGACTACCCGGCCTGGGATGACATCATTATTGTGGCGTGATGCACATTTGGTATCGCACCAGATCAGCTAATAATAAGAGGATCCGTGTATGCCATCAGTTAAAATGTGGTTCTTAGGGCTCCATCGAGCAACCACAGATTTCTAAAGTAACTGATAGCCTGGGTCCTGCACATAAATTTGCGCCAACTCTAGTAGATACATATATAGTGTAACTAGCCCATACAAATTAAGAATTAATAGACATACTGCATATCAAGTATAGCAATTACATATAACAATTTTGAAAAAAGAGGGCTAGCTCTCATAACTATTGCTGGTAAGACTCTAGAGAGTATTGACCTTATCCACCTTGTGCGACCGATGGTTATAAATAGAGATCAGCTACTAAGTTCAAGAGGAATTAAATTGCACTTAAATTTTAAAAAATCTGCATTCACCAAAATGCATTTTTTTGTAATATGCTTCTGTGTTTATTCACAAAATGGCTTTCGATGGCTTTTGTGAACAATAAAGGGATATCAAAATGTTAAAAAAAGAAAATTAAAAACTTTAAACTGGCCTCTCCGGCCCCTCTGCTGCACACCACCACTTGTCTGGTCATCATCGTATCTTTGGATTGGCTTTGGCAGCACTGAAATAAACAGGATGCGTGTGCTGAACCCTCCCAGGCCTAGTAAACCCAGATGTCTTAGCCTAGTGACCAAGCCCCAGGAATTTTAGTGCTGCCACTGCCAATCTAAAGCTTTTGAAGAGGACCGGACAGGTGGTGATGAGGTATAGAGGAGCACAAGAGATAAATGGTGAGATGAGTATAAGGATTCTTATTATTTTTTACATATTAAGGTTATTATGTTCTGAGGTCTAGAGAGACCCCAGAGCAAAATAAGAGACATTACATTTTTGGAGAATAATTCCCCATGAATCTAAATTTGAATTTTGCCTGATCCGCTCATCTCTAGTTATAACAATCCTGTCTAATCCGCTTGTGAGCAGTAAATGTTGTTTTACCACCCAAAATGAATTCCCTATGTAGTACAAATTATTATGTTCAATACATAGACTCCATTGCTTTTCTAGTTTAGGAGGAAATTAGCAATTTAATAAAAGGCTTCCATGTTCCTCTGGACCTTCCTGTAACAGCCCACATCTCTGCATGTTCCTAGCATACATACACATATATTTTTATATTTAATATGAAATACTGTAACTACAGCAGAAATTAAAACAGAATTCACAATGAATGCCAAAACTGTACCTCCAATGTGAAGGCCTTCAACTATATTACTCACTGAGCTTAACTGGATCAACATACAATATTCTGAAAGGCTGCTCATGTTCAACTGACCAGTGAAAAGACTGGACATTTTCTTCATTGAAATGGGAACTGGAACAACACAGTTTGCTATAGGTGCACATAAAAATGGAATAACTGCCCAACAATCTAAGGAGTGTTATTTTTCACTGTTTTAACCCGCTCACAGCTGTAGTCCACAAATTGGCCCACTCTGTTCTCTTGTGTAACACTGAATTCACCCAGCAGCCTGGATGGGAATTTTAGGCATCATAACACAGTCACCACTAAGCAGATTCTATTATTTCTGTTTTGTTTGTTTTTTCCGTAATATAGCTTGTTTTTTGTTTGCTTCATGGAGATGGGTAAAACAATGGTTTGAGAGGGCAGAATGGACACTGGTGTTGTTATTGTTTGCTATGCATGTGTTAATTCATAGCACTTCTGCTTCAATAGTAGAAATCGACAGGACATACAAGATGAGTACAACAATGGCTAGAAATATATAGACAGTGAAAAGACTCAGTATAGCTTTGAGAAACCATCCCAAAAAATAAAATCCTTGTATTAACAAGTGCAAAATCAAACAAAAATTCATACATTAAAACACAGTGTATAAAATGGTGTGAGAAATTTAAGTCACCATACAGCCTTTTAGTCAATAAAAAGCTGCTGTCCCATTTTGTCCTTGAAGATTGGAGCCTGGCCCATTTTGCCATTTTTACACAGACTGACTTGTAAAAATGAGTTGAAAGGTACAAGCACCTCGCTTCGATTACGTGTGACTGTCGCGTTTTGCTGGAGTGGGCCAGAGGTGTGTCTTTGCAGTGAAATAATTCCCCTTTTCTATTCCTCATTTGTTGAATGGTCTTCCAAAATTCTTATGTTTTCAAAACCCAGTCCTGTTGAGTTTTGTGCTGCTGAAACTGCTAGAACGGTGTGTAATAGTATCAGTACGAGAACACACAGTTTAAGTCTGCTGTTACACAGTCTGGATGCTGATGAAGCTGTGAGTGACGTCCTGTGACACAACGTTGAGTCCTGTTGTTGTTTCTCAGTCCCTTTGGGTTGGTTATTTCTTGATAAATCCCATCTGACATCACAGCATTCTGGTTCTGCATTGGTTGGATAGTTTTCATACAGCCCTGGAAGACAAAATAAATTCATGTATTCTATCTGAATAAATCATTAGTGACTGCACAAAACAAAGACAATTTCATCAGGCTCTATGAAATATTAATGTTTCTCCGCTATGTAAACAGAAGGAACCGCAATCAGTAAGTTCACCGGACGAAGATAAATTAGTAGGAAAACTAAGTCTGAGGAACATCTCAGAAACCATTCAATGAACTAACAGCTTTGGCATACAGGATTAAAAACACATTAGCCCAAAGCGGACATTTATTCTGGCTTGTATAACATCCTGCGACAGGAAGTTGCTGAGTAGTATGCTCCATATTTCCTAATGAGTTACACACCACACAAGAGTATCACCTAACCTGCCAGTAATATCCTGCATCTTTTTGCACAGAGTGTATAACAACAGTAGAGAGCAGTTGATGTGAATCTCTCTTATCTGATGAAAACTAATTCATGAAAAGTATTTTGACATTACTAAGGATATACAAAGTCAGACCACTCAGCGATATAACTTTAAAGGGAACCTATCATGCTCTTTTTTGTTATTTCACCACCCCCAATGTTATTTATATTATGTAGTGTTCATTAATAACATTTTTTGAAAGAAAAAAAATGTATTAATCACACAAAATCATTTTAGCAACTTAAACATTTTCAGTAGCTAACTGAGCAACAACAGCCAAGTAGTCATCTGGCAGGTTAAAAGTTAACAGTTCAGCCAAATTTCAGAAAATGCTGACAGGACCTGTGTGGTGTCATGACCATGTGATTTTAAGAGGCGTAAGTCTACATAAACCCTAACAATTTTTATAACATAGCTCCGCCCATTATTGTTACATGGTCATGACATCACACATGTCCTTTACACAGAGAAGTTGTCATTGAGTTAAAGGAACCTGTCAGATATTTTATGGCCCCAAGCTGACTGGTTACTGCCTCATTTTCATAAGTAAATGTAAGTGTATAAATGCTTATTTTCAACTTTACCTTACACTATTAGCTAGAACAGGGATGCTTAGAATAAGATTATGAAGCTGCAGGTACAGATAGTGATAGCTTGGGAGAACAAATGATCTGCCAAGTTCCCTTTAAGGTTTCACTCACATAGCATATATTTTCTCAAACTAGAAAATTAGATGGCTTAGGCTAGGGTCAAACTAGCGTTTACCCTTGTGTTCAGGGGGTTCCATCGAAAACTTAGAATTTGTCAGCATTAACACAGTGTTATCGGAAAGGTAAGACTGCGTTAACACTGTCAATTAATTCCTATGGCAGACAGAACCCGAGCGCAGGTCAAACGCCAGCTTCTCACTGCCGCAGTTTGAAACTTTGCACTTTTTCCAAGTGTATCACAAGATGTGCGCTCCCTCGTCATGTGGTGTGCTTTGAAATAGCGTGAGGTTTCAAACTCTGGCAGTGAGAAGCCGGCGTTTAACCTGCGCTCGGCTTCCGTCTGCCATAGGAATAAATTGACAGTGTTAACACAGACTTACCTTTCCGGTAACACTGCGTTAATGCTGACAAATTTTAGGCTTTAGGGCCATTTCACATCTAAGGCTGGGCTGCATTTAGCTGCGTTTGCATTTGTATGCAAACCGCTAAAAACGCATCCAAACGCAACCAAAAATGCACCCGTAGGGTTCAATGGAAAACGCATTGTAAACACAATGCAAAACGCTTGTCATTTTGCAAAAACGCGAAATGCATGCATTTTTGCAAACGCAGCCCAAAACATGGGCTGCAACGTTTTGGGCTGCGTTTGCAAAAATGCATGCGTTTTGTGTTTTTGCAAAATTACATGTGTTTTGCATTACGATTTGCAACGCGTTTTCCATTTACCCTATGGGTGTGTGTTTGCTTTGCGTTTGGATGCATTTTAGCAGAAAAGCGCATACAAACGCAAATACAGCCCAGCCTAAGATGTGAATTGGGCCTTAGATGGAACCCCCTGAACGTAAGGGTAAACACTAGTTTAGCAACCCAGTGTTTACCTTAGAAGCGGACACATAGGATTTTTCTGCAGCGTTTTCTGTGTGCTCTGCTAAAGCGCATGTCCTGCAGCTTTGTGTATGACTGCTGCTAAGGTAAACACCATGTTGCTATGGGGCTGCGTTCTCCTGGCAGCGCATAGCATTAACGCTATGCGCTGAGGCAGAATTTCAGAGATTTTAGCAGCTCCGTCAGCCTCATGTGTGACCCTAGTCTTAGGCAAATGACACTCAACTCAAACTTAGCTCTTCATCTTCCCCAATGCCTGTGTGGGCACATATCTAACAACACTAGGATGTTACAACCTTGGGAAAAGTAGTCAGAGCGCACATCTTATCTAGGGAATATATAGACCTAATTGGTTGTGGTGTGGTTTTATAACAACTATGCACATGGTATTGGTTTTCACTAATAATTTTATACATTTGAGCAGCATGTATCTGATCCCCTTGTGTTCTATATTCTTTACTGCTTATTCAAATATACTTACCTTCAAACACCCTCTGAATTCAGCACAGTATCATTTATACACTAGTTACAAGCAACCTTTTCACTGTGGCATTCAAGAGATAATATATACTCATTTATTGCACCTCTTCCATTTGTCTATATGATTTAGGAATATGCAGACATGATTCAATTTTCGGACCTTTTTGTGTATTTTCCTATTATATTCAAGTTCACCTTTATAAACTGAACAGAAATATAAACACAAACACTTTTGTTTTTGCTCCCATTTTTCATGAGCTGCACTCAAAGATCTAATTTTTTTTGTATATGTGGCCTTTCTGTCTCAAATATTAGTCATAAATTTGTCTAAAAACCTGTGTGATGGTGGGTTTACACGCTAGGATATCGTTAACATATCCTTGGAATGATCACATGACCGTGATCGTTCCGACATGTTATTGCGCTGTCACACACAAGGATATCGTTTATGATATCCTATGCAGCAGGCAACTGTTAAAAAGGAGAGCAAGGAGTGAGCATGTAATAAAGCGGGCAGGAATAGGAGCTTTTTGAACGATATCGTTCAAAAAGCTGTCACACTGAACGATGCTGCTTCCTGAAGCAGCATTAATTGAACAACGAACGATAGATTTGAGGTCAGGATCTCAAATCTAGGATGAACGATCCAACGATCTTTTCATCCTATATCTTCGTTTACACGCAACGACACCCGACCGATATCTTTTCAACGATCACAAATCTGTGACGTTTCAAGGATATCGTCCAGGATATCCTAGCGTGTAAACCCACCATTAGGCTAGGGTCACATTTGGGAGCTTGCATCTGTTTGAGGGATGCATTAAAGGATGTTATTTTTCCCTTGTCATTTCCATGACATGTATGGTCATTTTTAGCGCATGCGTCAACACATGGTACATATGTACCATGCGTTAATGCATGCATTTCCCATAGACTCCCATGATATAAAAATAATGCCCTTTCATTAACAGCACCAAAAAAGCTGCAGGCTACGTTTTAGGGTGCACTGCTAAAAACGCATAGCATCAAACGCATTGCACTTTTGCGTTTTTCCACATTTGTACATGAAAATAACACATGAATTTAGCAAATGCATGACACAAGTCTGACCCTAGCCTTAGTGACCACTTTTCTATGGCTGAGATAATCCATCAACCTCACAGGTGTGGCATAACAAGATGCTGATTAGACAGCATGATTATTGCACAGGTGTGTCTTTTATCTGGCCACAATAAAAGGCAACTTTAAAATTTGCAGATTTATTACATAACGCAATATCACAGATATCACAAGTTTTGAGGGAGTGTGCAATTGGCATTATGACTGCAGGAATGTCCACCAGAGCTGTTGCCTATGAATTGAATGATCATTTCTCTATCACAAGCCATCTCCAAAGGCATTTTAGAGAATTTGGCAGTACATCCCACCATCCTCACAATCGCAGACCACGTGTAACCACACCAGACCAGGACCTCCACATTCACTATCTTCACCTCCAACATCATATGAGACCAGCCACCTGGGCAGCTGCCGCAACAATCATTTTGCAAAGGAATTTTTCACTGTCAGAAACCATATCAGGGAAGCTCACCTGCATGCTCGTCAACCTCACTGGAGTCTCCATCTGACTGCAGTTCATAGTCATAACCGACCTGAGTGTGCAAATGCTCACATTTGATGGCATATGGAACTCTGGAAAAGTATTCTCTTCAGGGATAAATCCTGGTTTTCACTTACAGGGCAGCTGGCAGACTGTGTGTATGGCTACATGTAGGTTATTTGTTTGCTGATTTCAACATTGTGAATTGAGCCCATGGTGGTGGTTGGGTTATTGTATGGGCAGGTGTATGTTATGGACAATGAACACAGGTGCATTTTATTGATGCCATTTTGAATGCAAAGAGATACCGTGTTGAGATCCTGAGACCCATTGTTATGCCATTCATCCACAGCAATCACCACATGTTGCAGCAAGATAATGCCCCATGTTGCAAGGATCTGTACACAATTTCTAGAAGGTGAAAACATCCCAATTCTAGCATGGCCAGCATGCTCACGGACATGTATGTATGTTTGGGATGCTCTGGATTGTCATATACAATAGTGTGTTCCAGTTCCTGCCAGTATCTAGCAACTTTACATACACATGTGGTCAAAATTGTTGGCGCCCCTCGTTTAATTAAAGAAAAACCCACAATGGTCACAGAAATAACTTGAATCTGACAAAAGTAATAATAACGTTATGAGGTAAAAAAGGTATGATATTAATGAGCGCTAGGGACAGAATCAGGCACTGGGCTCTTATCGATTATTACCTTTCAAATTTATTGTGAACAGCAGAAGTTATGGGTCTCCTCGCCACAACATGTTTCGACACTGAAGGTGTCTTTCTCAAGTGGAAGCCTGCTGTTAAATCTCACTGCAAATCATTAACCTAGTTGTGCAGGGGCGCAACTAGAAAAGGTGAGTGAAATATTAATATAACCCCTTGCTTCGGCTAATTTGCACAGTGTGGCGCAACAATTTTCTTGTTTTTTTTCCCAAAAGTAATAATAATTAAAAAAATCTATGAAAATGAACATAGTCAGACATTGCTTTTCAACCCTGCTTCCACAGAATTAAAAAAAAAATTTAACTCATGAAATAGACCTGGACAAAAATGACGGTACCCTTAACATAATATTTTGTTGCACAACCTTTTGAGGCAATCACTGCAATCAAACAAGTCCTGTAACTGTCAATGAGACTTCTGCACTTTTTGACAGGTATTTTGGCACACTCCTCAAGAGCAAACTGCTCCAAGGTGCCCCCAATTATGCTAATCTCTTCCTGGGCTGGTGAGAGGATACTGTTATATTTGGGATGGATGATCTTGGTGACATAGGCATATCGCAATGTGGTATTGTTTTATAGACGATATGCTCATTGTCTGGCTGTGAGTAAGATACAATTTGGGGAGTTTGTAGAGACACTGAATATTAACTCGGTAGACCTCTGGTTTACATCTGAAATTCAGGAGGAAAGTTTCCCCTTCCTGAATGTATTTATCTGGGAAAAAACAGGATGGCATTGTAGAGACTAGTATCTATCGTAAACCTAGTATTAGTAATATCCTCCTCAAATGGAATAGCCACCATCCAATCCCCTTGAAGAAAGGTATCCTGAAGAGACGGTTCCTTCGTCTTAGGAGGAACTGTTTAAAAATGTCAGATTTCAGGCTCTGGAAATGACACGGAGGTTCCTGGATAAAGTTATCCGAGACAAATAGTGGATGCTGCTTGCAGATACACAGAAAACCAGAGAGGAGTATCTACTCCACCCTAGTAAAGGGAAGAGAGAGAGGGCAGTAGGCGGGTTACTGCTACCTTTGACAATCAGAGCCAACAAGCGTTTAATGTCCTTAAAAGACACTGGGGAATTCTAAGAGTGGATCTGGAATTAAAGGACATCATACCAGAAACTCCTGGCATTACATAGAGGAGAGGCCCATCAATTCGAGACCATCTAGTACACTATTTTTTTAAAAAGACCTTAGAAGGAAGGTACAGGGTTGAACTGTAAGATCAATGGGTTCTTTAGGTGTGGTGACTGTGTGACAAATAAGTGGATGCAGCCCTCTAAATCATTTAGTAGTGTTGCAACTGGTAAAACATTTTTCATCAGTGATTTTGCTAATTGTAAAACTCCAGGTGTTTTCTATATGGCCACATGCTAATGTCCCTTTAATTACTGGGGAAGGTCCAAGAGGGAGCTGAAAAGGAGGGTTGGGGAACATCTGGGGAACATCAGGTATAATAAGGATATCCTACTGGCAAGACACATACATGCGATTCATTATGACAACATCAATGAGGTGTCTCTTTGCACTATTGAAGTAGTCAGGACAAACAAAAGTGGGGGAACCATAATAATCGCATACTCCAAAAGGAATGTGAATGGATTTTTAACAAATAATAAACAGAGCAGGGGGCGCTCATAGAGTTATACCTGGTGGTCTAGTGGGGTTTCTACCAGAGTGGAAATCCACTCACCTATCTGGGTTGCAAGGGTGCACAACCTCGGGAGAAGCCTGTGTTAGTGAGGAGCCAGTCGTCAGGCTGTGAGGGCATGGATTCCAAGCTGACATGTGTCTGGAAACACATCACAAAAGGTCCTGCAGGTCTCCTAGTATTGATGCCTGTGCTGCTTCATCCACAGCCCCCAGAGAGGGGTAGTGATAAATGAAGAGAAAAGTGCAGTCAGGAGGAGCGCTGAGCACACTGAAGAGGGCAAAAGGTTAATGTAAATATACATGCAAAAAAAATTAATATTTTTATTATATTACTATTGTATTATCAGGATTGGTGTAGGAATGCATATGGGGGTAAGGGCATTGTTAATAAATTGTTGTTATTCTATTAATTTTACAGAAATTAATTTATAGTAATGGATATATTTTAATTTTTTAAAGAGAATGTGTAGATTTTTAAGAGGTTTTATCATATTTGTATTGTCATAATCAAGTTTATAAATATTTGGGACATATGGAATTATTTGTTTTGTGTATATCAAATGCTACAACGTTTTTAAAAAAACAAAACAATACAAAACAAAAAAAAAACTAATTTTGATTGGTTCATGATAGTATATAATCTGCTGTGAGGGTCATTAATCTGTAAATCCACCTGATGAAGACAGTGTTGAACTGTTGAAACGCGTTGTGGTGATAAATAAAAGGTTTTGATAACCAATAACTCCTTGCCCCTATCTTGTGCCCCAGCGCTCTTATTAAACCACAAAAATATCCTTAAAATGTAAATATACAGACCTTTATTTTAAATGCTACACACACAATGCATTTCGGTGGCTGAATACTGCCTTCGTCAGGTGCTGAGGGAATATTACAAGCAATTGGCTCATATATAGCAAATAAACAGGAAGTGATTTACAGCCAATTAATCCCTACTTTACCAGAAAATCAGAAACATACTTAAAACATGCATCATATACCAAATAAAGGTAAAATAAAAATAACTCTAGATTAAGAACCTTAGTCTATTAGAGAGCATAAGATAAAACAATAAAGGAGAGAAACTATTATTAAACAGTATTTGTAGGGCTGGTAAACATTGTATTAAAATATTTTTTTTTCCGTTTTTTCTCCTTATATAACAAATGTTCACAAATAATCCTTTCACTGAAAAAGAGAGGTGGGCGAAGAGAAATAACAGGGCAGAGAAAGGAGGCGGGAGATAAAAATAAGGATAAAAAATTATATAAAAAGCTGAATAAAAACTCAATAAAATTGGTCAGAATGTGTATTTATTATACCACATTCTCCAATGATAAATCGAGCCCCTTTGGAAATAAAGTACCAAGTTTGAAGATACAGTAATTTTCCTTGTTAACGAGTTTCCTATATCTTTTTGGACAGTCCTCGAATATACGGTCAATGATGGTCAGGTCATTTCATTGGGTTTTTTAAATTTGTCACAACATTGCCCTGTTCCACATCCAACCCAAAAGAACGGGATGATGTTGTGACAAATTTGAGTCTTGTAACAACCTTCAGCCAGTCTCGGCAGACGCTCTAAAGATTGAGGAATAAATATTGGTTTATCCTGATGAACGATCCAGTCCTGTCAAAAACCTTACCCACTAAACCAAGGATTATTTATAGGCGCAGACGAAATCTCAGAAACATATTAGCTCCTAGTAGAACATCCCAAGCCATAGAGGAAAAAGGGGGTTAACTGGATTGTAAGCTTGGTTGTTTCCAGGGTAACGCTCCAAAATGCCTATGCTGCCATATTATTGTCAATGGGGCCAAATCCTTTTCATCTTGTACCACGGGAGAAACTTTTCCCATCAAATGTAATGTTTCCTGCCATTCGTCCTATGTTGTATACCTGATGGAATGTATGTGCGGCCTGCAATACGATGGCTGCACGATACAGACAATGCAGGCTAGGCTCAATAAAATTAGACAAAACAGTAGGACGGGTTACCTGTTGTACAGTGTTTCTAAACATTTTTTATTGGAAAATTTGAAAAACCCAAGTGAGATGAGGCAGAACATCATTGACCGTATATCCTATATCTGCCAAACAGATATAGGAAACTCGTTAACAAGGAAAATTACTGTATCTTCAAACTTGGTACATTATCTCCAGAGGGGCTCAATTTATCATTGGAGAATGTGGTATAATAAATACACATTCTGTGCATTTTTGATTCAGTTTTAATTCAGCTTTTTAATATATTTTTATTCCTGAGCATTTTTTATATAAGGAGAAAAAAAAACCTCTTTCAATACAATGTTTGCCAGCCCTACAAATACTGTTTTATAATACTTTCTCTCCTTTATTGTTTTATCTTATGCTCCCTAATAGACTAAGGTTCTTAATCAAGAGTTATTTTAATTTTACCTTTGTTTGGTATATGATGCATGTTTTAAGTATGTTTCTGATTTTCTGGTAAAGTAGGGATTAATTGGCTGTAAATCACTTCCTGTTTATTTGCTTTATATGAGCCATTTGCTTGTAATGTTTCCCTCAGCACCTGATGAAGGCGGCATTTAGCCGCCGAAACGTGTTGTGTGTGTAGCATTCAAAATAAAGGTCTGTATAGTTCCATTAACTTTGCCCTCTTCTGTATGCTCAGCACTCCGCCTGACCGCACTTTTCTCTTCATTTGTGAATGGATTTTTAGGATGGACTCTACAGTCCCTAAGGGTCTTAATGAACAGCTCTAATATACTTCTTTTTTGCGAGAATATGTAGGAGAGCTCTGATGAGGAGCCTTTTTCAGCCCAAAATATTTGGTGAACACTGTTATAAAAGAAACGGCATATACTTAACACCACTGATTTGTGTGGTTAGGGTGTTATTGTGTACACTAATCAATTACATCTTGTATTCTCATAATATCATTCTAAAGGTCATATAATTCAAGGACAGTGGTTTTTGGGGTATGTAGGTCTACATTTACCAGTCGGTAGGGGACTATTAATATTGGTATACCTTATCCCTAGTCCATTCTATCTTTGACTGAGCAGATGGTAAATTTGATCTTTTTAGTACAAGTAACATATATGATCTATATACCACATTGATCTTATGCTATGTTGTGGATAACTACTATGTTGTCACAGTATCCCCTATAAATAGTAAAGACTATATACAGTATACAGCACCACTATTTATAAAAGTGAAAGCACTGACTATATCATAATATGTGGTACTTGTAGGAGAGGGCACACATGCAGTGTTTATCATTTTCTATGCTAGCTCAGATGGTAATACAGTGGCTGGCACAGTGTCTTGCTGTTAAGTGTTGATTAGCTGGTACATGCACAGTGCACCACCTGCGTGTCATGCTGGAGTGTAAGGCTCTCCAGGAAGTAGGAGGCTGGAGCGACTATGTGGGAGCATGCGTGGCTGTTCTATATGCATTCCACGTTGGAGTGCTGATTGACGTGGAGCGTGGGCGGGGACAGCTGTGCGGATAAATGTATGGTCTCCATATGTGCACTTTACACAGGAGCGCTTACCAGAATGAGGGAGACCAGAAATAGACACATGCATTTCACTGTGAAACACATAGTGGCCACTAATTGACACGAGGAAACGAAGAACATTGCGCTGTTTACATGAAAGAGTAGGCTCAATAGAACAATCAATACATATAGGGGTTTCTTTTATTGTGGTATGGAGCACTATGTGTTAAAGAAATAAGATTAACGAGACCAATATTACTTCTGGTCCTATTACTTCCAGGTTGGATACATGACTTCTGGATATAGGTGTTCCTGTACCTTTATAAACCCACATGGCAAGGAACATGTGGACACATTTTTCTATCTAAACATCAAATCATATGGATTATCTCCAATCTGGCCTCCCGATGAAATAAAGGGGAATCACATTGATACATATAGAACCACTATACTAACTGATGAATAACTCTTTTATTTATCCATTTTTCTACCTAATATCCTATTGGATAGCTAACTAATATGGACTCTTTCTTGCTGTTTACCATACGTATAATTTTTCTGATGTGATATTGGTTATCATTTATGCTACCAAAGTATTAATGTCTTCACTCATGTTGACAGATCGCTATATACAACCTCTCCAGTGTTGTTAGCTATACCTGTAATATCTGTGGTATGATATTGTTTATCATTTGTATCACCCAAGTCAATTCAATTAGACTAACAGGTTGCTACTTGGTGTGTACATCATATGCCTGTTCCAACAAGGGACAATGTATATAATAAAATATATACAGTGATTGTATTATCAACTAGCTGAAGTATTTTTTATTGGTATATGTTCATCTGTCTGATAGTCGTGGTATATATCTTGAGACTGGCTGCCGCCTCTTTTAGTGACCTATATGTGGCACCCCAAGGGTTAAAGTGCCACAGAAACAACACAAAGGTTTAGCACCCCACACCACACTTACACTGCACTAGCATCTCCAGGCCAGAAGGGGGAGCTAAAGCAGCTTCCCTAGATATTCTGGGTGGAGAGGAAGTGGTAGTTAGTTCAGTTCCTGAGAGGACTGAGGAAAGGACCTGGGAGCAAAGGAGCTGCCTTAAGCCTTAAGCCTTAAGCTCAACCCTCGGTCCACTGTTGACTTCCAGGCCGGCCAGGGTCTGAGGAAAGGAGTAGGAGAAGTAAAGGAATACACCCGGGACAAGGAGTTACCCTGAACTCACCCCGGAGAAGCGCATGGGACGGATACCGGATCCAATGTGTGCCTGAAACAGACAGCACAGTGAACACCGGAATAGTGAAGATCCACCATCTTCACTGTACCATAACAAAGCAACACAGAGGGGTCAGTGACACGGAAGACTCAAGTTGCCTAGTAGATTGGTACCCGCAAGGGGAGACAGGGCCAGCAGTTCAGCTAAAGGCGGCAGCAGGGCCTCACACAAAGCGCAGGAGTGGGAAGCCAAGGACCCAGTCAGGGTGGGAGCAACCCGGCCCCGGTACAGACTCCTTGGACAATACTCTGCTTGTACCATCTGCACAGTAAAGACTTGGAAAACTACAAAAACCGTGAGTTTGTGTGATCCTTGCACTTCAGCCCTGATCTTCCCCATAAGCAACACTGTCTCCACTTTCATCCCCTTTTTCCTGCATCATCTATAACAGCCATCACAGACTTCAATTACATTGCCCCGGGGAACCAGGCTCTACCTGCGGGGAGCCGTTCCATGTAAAGCTGTCAAACATCATCCCCGGAGGTTCTGCAGCAGCGGTGGTCACCCTGACCACAACCCGTGGGTGGCGTCACGACAAACCTAATCCCTTGTAAATATCCCCCATTTACTTGTGTGAACCCAGGATATGGTCCACCCAGGATATGGTCCGGACCAGGACCTCCGTGATATCCCCAGCAGTTCCCCGGTCCGGGACCGAGTACCCCGTCCCAGTGGGCTCCACATATATAGTGTCTTTTTGTCAAATATAATATATAAAGCTGAAGGTATGTATGTCCACCAAAGGAATTTGCACCGTCGCATCTAGAATCAAAATTTTGCACACGCACCTCATTTAACTCAGGAACGTCTCTGGTTATGGTTTGAAGTGAAATTTTAAACCCGCGCTTTACAGTCATTCGCTAAAGCAAAAGGTTATACTGTTTGTATGTGTGAGCCAATACATACTGCATTGACGTTTTTGACAGATGGCCTGGATATTTACAAGGTGGCCTATAGCTTGCCGAAGACAACGACGTCTGGTAAACGACACTGGGACATGAGTGTAAGTGAAGCATCAGCCACACAAACCTCAAATTCACTAGCACACCACTTTTTTATTGTTCTAAAAACCTGTAACATTTCAAATCCCCTAGTGATTTGGACAAAGAGCAAAACTGATCAGTGAGGACCAGGGGCAGATTAAGAGTAGCCAGAGCTCTGGACTGTTTTGAAGGTGAGGTTCTCCCAACGCCAAGAATTGTGTGACATGTCACATGTGATAGGTCACGTGATTAGCACACAGGGACAGATCCATAGAGGTAAAAGAAGAACAATAGTGGTACGTGTCATTACCTAGCCCCAAGTATGCAGGGGGATTCCACACACAGCTCCCCAGTGTACAGCAGAAGGCTGCACACAGCTTCCAGTATACATCAAGAGGCCACACACACCCTCTAGTATACAGCAGAAGGGCGCACGCAGCTCCCAGTATACAGCAGGAGGCCACTGAGGCCCCAATGTACAGCAGGAGGCCACAAACACCCCCCAGTATACAGAAGGAGGCTGCACTCAGCCATCAGTACAAAGCAAGAGGCCGCACTCAGCCCCCAGTATACAGCAATGGCCACACATAACAACCAATATAACAAAGGAGACCACACACCTCACTTGCCTCTGTGTTACACCACAAGCCCCACAAATAGCCTCTGTATTACATTTGAACCCTCACATAGCCCCTATATTAGAGCCTGTGCCCAACGTAGCCCCTGTATTACACCAGGAGCCCACACATTGCCCCTGTATTACACTTACAGCCTGTGGCTCACATAGCCAATGTATTAGAGTCTGTTTCCCATATATCCCCTATATTACAGACTGTGCCCACACATAGCTCCTCTATTAAAGTCTGTGCCCACACATAGTCCCTGTATTACACCAGGAGCCCACACATAGCCCCAGTATTACACTTGCAGCCTGTGCATTTCAGAAGAGAGAAGCAAGACTTTGATAACCCTTAGGGTATGTGCCCACAGGCAAGTTTTACTGCGTTTGAGATCAGGTTTTGCCTTGGTTTTATGTAAATCTATGCTAATCTAATCCTGAGTTTTTGGTTTCCATCAAAACCTATGTGATCAGGGAAAAGCTTTCACACCACACACTTTTTTTTCTTTACAGAAAATGGAAATACCACAGGTGTTTCCACTTTAGCAAAAGTTCAGCAAAGAATTGACATGTTCATTCTTTCTAAAACATAGCAAAACCTGAGGTGTTTCCACTTTCTTCACCAAACAAAAACCAATGTGTTGGGACAGCTAATCCTAGAATCATAGGTTTTGCTGGAAAACAAAAATGCAGCAAATCCTGTCTTGTTTACACTGTCTCCAGAGAACAAAAACCTATGTGTGTGCACAGCGTTTCTGTGAAACACATTGGTTTTGCTGGGAATCAAAACCGCAGGAACAAATTAGCATAAATTACCATAAAACCAATGGTAAAACGCAGCAAAACCGCAGCAAAAACGCACTGTGTCAACATACCCTTAGGGTATGTGCCCACAGGAAGGTTTTGCTGCGTTTTTCCTGCGGTTTCTGCATGCAGAAAACCATTGGTTTTATGGTAATTTATGCTAATTTGTTCCTGCGGTTTTGATTCCCAGCAAAACCAATGTGTTTCACAGAAACACTGTGCCCACACATTGGTTTTGCAAGTGTCAAGAACTGTCAAATACCTGCGTTTTTGGTGCGGATGGGAAAGAATTGACATGTTCTATTTTTCCTGCGTTTTTGGTGCAGTCAATGGGAAAAAAGCAGGAAAAACGCAGCATCAAAAACGCAGTAAAAACGCACAAAAAACGCACATAAAACAAACATAAAACGCGCAAAAAACGTGCAAAAAATGCAGACAAGATCATAGCACTTCTCCTGTCAAGGACTCTAGGATCCTCAGGTTTTACTGCGCTCAGGTCTGCTTAAAAATCATCCTGTGGGCACATACCCTTACTGTTTTGTTATAGCTAAGATCTGTTACCATCCCTGGCAATGCCAGGGACTACAACTAGCATTATAATAAAGCAAGTTTTTAATGACGTACTAGGTCATTTTGTTAATATCTTTACGTCTGATGATGGACCATTTCATTAATTATTTTGTGACTAAATGGTGGTCACACTAAATACTGTCTTTTTTGATTCTCCCAGATCCTCACAATAGTGTAATACTGGCTGTTATTGTGGCCAGCCTAAGGCACACCTGTTTAATAATCATGCTGTCTAATCAGCATCTTGATATGACACACCTGTGATGAGGATGATCTCAGCAAACGAAAAGTGCTCACAAACACAGATTCACACAATTTTGTGAACAATATTTGAGGAAGAAAAACCTTTTCTGTAAATATAAGTGTTGGATATTTGAGTTCAACTCATATACTATGGGAGCAAAAACAAAGTGTCACTCTTGTATATATACTTACATAATTTCCTTATCATGTCAGTCACTTCCAGCACAGGAGCAGTGCACAGGAGGAGAGACAATGCACATGGGGTGAGCTATGCAGTGGGGAGAATGCACAGGAGGAGAGAGCACACGGGAGAATGCAGAAGGGAGAGAGTACACAGGAGAGACAACTCAAAGAGAGAGAAAGAAGGAGTAGACAGCACATGGGGGAGAGAGACAACGCACGGGGGAGACAGCACAAAGGAGAGAGTATATTAGGGGAAAAGACAGCATACAGGGGAAGCATATGGGGGAGAGGAACAGCACACAGGGGGAAGGCAAGTCAAAGGAGAGGGCACAGAGGGGAGAAGATAGTACAGTGGAGAGAGAGACAGCATACAAGGAGACCACACAAAGGAGTAAACAGTTCAAAGGAGACAGCAGAGAGGGGAGAAGACAGCACACAGGGGAAAGAGCACAGAAGGGGAGAGACAGTGCATGGGGAAGAGCGCACAGGGGGAGAGAGAGCTCACAGGGAGATAGAGAATGCAGGGTGGGAAAGATGGCTCATAGGGGAGCAGAAACAGCACATGGGGGGGTGACAGCTCAAAGAATATAGCACAGGAGAGGAGAAAACAGCACAGGGGAAGAGAGTGCACACAGGAGAGAGAGCACACAGAGGGAGAGAGCACACAAGTGGGAGAGACAGAGCACAGAGGGGAGACAGCTCAAAGGAGAGCACACAAGGGGAGAAGACAGTACAGGGAGATAAATAGTGCACAGGGGAAGAGCACACAGGGGTGACAGCCCATAGGAGGTGAGCACACAGCAGGGAGAGCATACAGAGTGGGGAGAGAGAGCACATAGGAGGAGAACACACAAGGGGTGCTAGAGTGCATGAGGAAAACAGCCCAAAGGAGAGAGCAAAGAGGGGAGAAGACATCACACAGAGGGGAGATACAGCGTGTGAGTAGGGCGCACAAGGCAAAACAGCTCAAAACAGAGAGTACATGAGAAGAAAAAAAGCATATAGAGGGAGAAGACATTACACACAGGGAGGTAGTACATGGAAGAGACAGCGCACGGGGGAGACAGGTCAAAGGAGAGAGCACAGAGGGGAGAAGACTGCACAGGGGGAGAGAGACAACATACAGGGTGGAGAGCGCACAGGGGGATAGGGAGAGTGGACAGGAGGGAGGGTGCATGGGGGGTGAGACAGCTGCTATTGTCTTTATCGATCCCTGCCATTCACTCTGTAATGTAATTACATTGTTTCCTGTACTATACCTAATGCTATGTACCATCAGATATGCTGTATGCCTTGTACTTAACCCCTGTTACACCTAGCGAGATCACTAGCGAGATCACTGTTTCATCACAGGTTTTCTGACGCAACAGCGACCTTGCCAGTGATCTCGCTATTTTTGACACGTAGCAGCGACCAGGCACCCGCTGTAAGATTGCCGATCGTATCGAAATGGCCTGGACCATTTTTTGATCTACGGGCTCCCACTGACCAGCATGCATCGGTGTGTTTGACACCTTAACAATGACTTTGTTGGCGACTCAGAACTCATCCACGTAGGTCTGAGGCTGCTGTTTGACAGGGTCCCAAGGACCGCCGAGGTCGTTATACTGGTCACTGCAGCTTTGCTGCGTTGAGAGTAGATCTGACTGTTTGACATCTCACCAGTGACCATGTAGCGACGTTCCAGTAATCCTTACCAGGTCGTATCGTTGTCGGGATCGCTGGAACTCGCCAAGTATAATAAGACCCTTAGACTTAAACACAAGTACAAGGAGATGCACAATCTAAGATTAGAGGTTCTAAAATGCTATCTGTAAATATTATTTTACTAAAAGCTTTGTAACAGCTGGGAATACAAGTCAAGCAAATATGTTTAAGAAACCATATACGTATGGTAAGTGTAATCCTGTTTATTAATTTCATATATTCATGCCTGGGACAAGTGGTACCCACCTGCCTATTGCAGCATTAAATCTCAGTTGCAGGGGAGGTGGGCACAAGGTATATTCAATAATTCCCTACTTATCCTCCTCAGCTGCTCAGTCTTGTGCCTTGGCAGCTAGTTACTCTTATATATTGAGTATTGTGGTATAATGAATGCTTCTTATACACTGAAGAGAAGCCTTATTGGATAGAAAGCAAAGCGCACACTTACTGAATCAGTGTGACAGTTACCTGCTTGAGCCAATAAGGTAAAGAGGTGGCGCCAGGTAGCTACAACTTGAGTGCAGGTAGACACAGACCAGCCATGACTTGAACAATTTAAGTAAAAGAAATTTTAGGCAAATTGTTCCTTATGAACATATTCCACTCCTTCCACTTTCCCCCCTAAACTTCTCATACACAGTGCATGATGAGTGTTATGATCTACCAGTATCACTAGGAGGAGCCTCTAAAACATTTACTGCAGTGTATTCTCCCTAAAGATTTAGCTACATGTTAAAAATTTGAATAACAAAACACATTAGATGTGTGTTTCAATTTGCATTTATGTCTGTGTGCATGTATGTGTGTCTGTGTGTGTCTGAGAGTGTTTGTATTGATACACCGATGAGAAACAGGGTAACAATGTTGTGAACTTTTGACTTTCAGATTCCTTAACTAACCATCCACTACAGCTTTGAGAGTGAGACTACCTTCTTTTTAAAGACATTTTCTTGTTATCTGAATCATACATTTGACTTACAACTTTTTAGATTATGATTAGTTATGCAGATTCTTGTCATGTCACTGCCTTGTTACTAATTTGCTCATGATTTCAAAAACCTTTTTCTTCTTGCATACTAAATATTTAAACATGTTTTCACATTCCCTAATAGCTCAGTATGTTCTTAGCTTGATTCCCAAGCAAAAGGTCAGTGGCTCGAATCAAGGAGCAGCCAAGAAGATTACCCAAAGAAATCCATCCGTCCATTCAAAAGCCAAGAGGTGGATGTCCAGATAAAATACTGGATTTAACAAGTCAACTCATCCCAAGATCTATCAGTTCAGATGCGTCAAACATGTCAGTGGAGGTGACTTGTGTGCGACATAATAGTGATATCACAGACGTCCATGCAGGCATTGTGTAATGCATTTTACACAAGTCTTGAATGGTGGCCAAAAAAGGTGAAGAAGCCTCGACAGTATTTTCATAAGAAGCATTGGCTCCAGTTTGCAAAAAAGGTATTGGAAAAGTAAATAGACTAGGCTCTGATGGTTAAAAATGGGTCTGGAAGAAATAAGGGAAAAGGAGGCTAATGGATCCTACAAGATGAGTTACTTCATACACTCAAGTATTATAGGTATGAATAGAATGACAGTGTTCCAGAAGGATAATGACCCAAAACAAATGTCGAAATTGGAAAAGAAATAGTTCAGTTACAATGAAGTAGAGCAGCTGGATTCATCCTCACAGTCCCCAGACCTCAATCCAATCGAACGCTTTTGGGTAGAGTTGAAGAAAAGACTGTATACATACCCAAGTGAGTCAACTAGTATGCACCAACATTGGGAACAAGTTGATGAGACCTGAAATTGGATTTTGATTGAGACATGCTTGAGCCTGATAAATAGCTTGCCCAGAAAAATTCCAGTAGTGATGAAAGTAAAAGGTGGATTTACAAAATGTTGGCAAGTTATGAAAAATTTTCATTTAGATTTTTAGGAGCAACAACAGTAACAACACAGTGACATGACAATAATATGTATAGCTAATCTCATAAATAGTTGCAAGTCAAATTTATGTATGAGATGGCCAAGATGATTGTCTTTAAAATGAAGGTAGTTTCACGCACAAAGCTGCAGAAGATGGTGCGATATAGAGGCAGAAAGTCAAAAGTTTAAAATATTGTTACCCTTTTGTACATCAGTGTATGTGGGTGTATATACTGTATGTTTATGTTTGTGTATGTGTGTCTGGGTATGTTTACTTATGTGTGTGTCTATATGTGTTTGTGTCACAAAGCATTCACTGATCTCAGGGAGACCAGGCCAAGAAAACTCTGTGGGCAGCTGGCTAAAGAGCTCAAACACAGTGAATTCCTAGGCACATTGCCCCCTAGGAATTATGACTAACGAGGCTCCACAGACTCTATTTACATATATGCGTTTGTGTGTCTGTGTGCTTATGTATGTATATGTGTGTTTATGTGTAGTATGTGTGTGTCACATCAAAACCTCAATATGATCACAAAATAAAAATTGCAAACAGCATATCATATAATTATAGAATGCTTACTCCTGGCTCCAGTAACTGTAAAAGAACTTTCTTAACCAACATGCTCTTGCTTGGAGTTTTGATAAAGCCACATCATTTGCAGATGATTTTACTGGACTGTATTATCAAAATGAGTGCACAGACAATGAATATAAAAAATTATCAGGGTCTAATTCTGCATATATCTACTGTAGAATTTAAAAAAATATATACTATTTTGCAGATTAGAGGATATTGACCATAAAGTCTATTTGTGCCATGAATTATCATTGTTTCTCGTACACACAGTCCAGCACAGCTCAGGGAATCTCATGAATATTGCAACAACACTAACAGCTTTTACTAAATAGGGTTAAAGGACTGAAGGTAATTTTAACAACTATAGCAATTATCTCATTCATAACTGAATTAACTCCTATGATTGCAGAATTTACAAATAAAGATTTTACAATTTATTTTGACATATCCAATATTTAGTTTTTCTACCATTGATTTCCAACTATTAGCAAACATTTTATATAGTAATAGATGTATGTAAAGTGCTGTGGTATCAATGGCGCTATATACAGTTGAAACCAGAAGTTCAGAAGTTTATATACACTATGCAAAAAGACACATATGTATGTATGTTTTTCTCACTATCTGGCTTGAAATAAGAATAAACCTTTCCCATGTTAGGTCAATTAGGACTACCATAATTATTTATATTTGCCAAACGCCAGAATAATGAGAGTGAGAGAATGTTTTAAGGCATTTTTATTACTTTCTGCAAAGTCACAAGTTTAAATACACTAAGATTACTAGGTGAAGATGAGACCATGTGATGTGAAAAGACCTTGTGAAGATGATGGCGGAAGCTGGTAAGGTTGTGTCATTATCCACAGTGAATCGAGTACTGTATCAATGTAGGCTGAAGGGCCACTCTGCCAGGAAGAAGCCATTATTCCAAAAGAAATATAAAAAAGCCATATTTATTTTTACAAATGCACATAGGAACAAAGACCTACATTTCTGGAGACATGCCCTGTAGTCTGATAAAACTAAAATTGAACTGTTTGACCATAAAGACCATTGTTACATTTGGAGTAAAAAGGAAGAAGCTCAGAAGATAAGAACACCCTCCCAACTGTGAAACGCGGGGGTGGCAGCATCATGTTGTGGAGTTGTTTTGCATCAGGAGGGACTTGTGCACTTCATAAAATAGATGACATCATAAGGAAAGAATATTATGTGGCAATACTGAACTAACATCTCAAAACAGCAGACAGGAAGGTAAAACTTGAGCAAAAATGGATCTTCAAAATGGAGAGTGACTCAAAGCATACTACCAAACTAGGTGCGAAGTAGCTTAAGGATAACAAAGTCAATGTTTGGTCATCACAAAGCCTTGATCTCAATACTATGAGCAAAGCTGAAAAGGCAGGGGCGAGCAAGGCTACCTACAAACATTGCTTAGTTACACCAGTTCTGTCAGGAAGAATGGGCACAAGTTCCTACCAATTATTGTGAGATGTTTGTGGAAGGATATCCAAAAAATTTGACCCAAGACATACAGTTTAAGGGCAATGGTTCCAAATACTAATGAGATGTATGTAAACTTGTGACTTTTCAGAAGTAATAAAAATGCATAAGACATGCTCTCATTCATTATTCTGGCATTTGGCAAATATTAATAATTATGGTAATCCTAATTGACCTAAAATGGGAAAAGATTATTCTGAGTTCATGTCAGATAGTGAGAAAAACATGCATGTGTGTTTTTTTATATAGTGTATGTAAACGTCTGGCTTCAACTGCAAGTAAATATATATTATTATTATTACTATTATTATTATGTAAATTAAAAGGTAATCTCTGTCATTAGATTCATGCTTTCCAAATTACAGGCAGCATGAATTAGCCTGGCCGCACAGCTGCTACCCGGGGTGTTTTTGATTTATAGGTCAAATAAAATTTGAAATAAAAGTCATGGCATTCTCATATAATTTTACACGAATAATCGCGTTTTTGATCCTGTACCAGAATCTTTGTCTGATCTTAGATAAATAGGAGTAGTATTCCACGCTCCCAGTTTAAGGCCACGTTCAAGCGTTCAATATTCTGTAAGGTTTTTTGCCTCAGTATTTGTAAGCCAAAGCCAGGAGAGGGTGAAAAACGCAGAAGTTTTTCCCGTGTTTCTATCATACTTTTGCTTTGTTTGCTCCACTTGTGGTTAATATCAAATACTGTCTAAAAGTGAACGTATCTATGTGGCTAAGGCTGGGGTCACACTTGGCATGCAGTAATTTTGGTTATTTTTTACCTGATTCGTTTATTAAAATTGCCATTTTTTCATCATTTGAATGCTACCGTTAACGCATGCGTTAACTCATGGTACCTATATGTACCATTTGGTAATGGATGCCTTTTCCATAGGGTCCCATGTTAAAAAAAGCATGAGTTTTTGCTACAGCACCCAAAAATGCTGCAAGCAGCGTTTTTTTGATGCTGAATAAAAAACGCATTGCGCTTTTAGCAGTGCACTTTGACACTGCATTTTTTGCATTGGAGCCTATGGATCCATTAACGGATCTGTTTTTCAACTTTTTCAATTTGTAAGGCTGCCTTCACACTACGGATTTTTAAAATCCGATGCTGTCCGATAAAAATCGGACAGCATCGGATCCGATTTTTGGCCCCATGCATCCCTATGGGCATCAAACCGAATCGGATGTGCACTAAAAGGCATCCGATTTGGTCCGATCCGATTCTGTCCGATTTTTTTATTGGCGCAAAAATCAGAGCCCGCTCCGATTTTTGCACCGAAAATAAAATCTGACAGAATCGGATCGGATCAAATCGGATGGCATTTAGTGCACATCCGACCCGATCAACTTAACATGGGGCCCTATGGAGAAGGGTCCGAGGAAACATCTGATGTCTCCTCAGACCCGATTTTACTGTACTGAGCATGCTCAGTACAGTAAAAATGCTCAACTGGGAGCGCAGGGGTTAAAAAGTAAAAAAAAGTTTATGCTCACCTCTCCCCGAGCCCCCGCCGTCTCCAGCCGTCTTCCTGCAGGCTCCCGGTGGCTCCCGCAGGCTCCCGGTGTCTGCAGAGGTCTTCCTCTGCTGTATAGGACCTGCGGTGATGTCACAGTCATGTGACCGCGGGTTACCATGGTGGAACCTGCTGTCACGTGACTGTGACATCACCGCAGGTCTTGTACACATGAAGAAGACCTCTGCAGCCTGCGGGAGCCACCGGGAGCCTGCAGGAAGACGGCGGGAGACGGCAGGGGCTCGGGGGGAGGTGAGCATAAACTTTTTTTTTTTCTTTTTTTCAGCCCAGAGGCTACGATTTAATGCCGGAATCGGATGCCTATTTGGCATCCGATTCCAGGCATCAGAAGGGAGCCAATGCTGTCGGAATTTATCGGACAGCATCGGCTCCCTTCAAAATCGGTATGTGAAAGTAGCCTAAGAACTGTAGATTTTAGCAGATCCAAGGCTCAAGTGTGACCCCAGCCTAAGGATTTAAGTCACTCTGACACTTTTGTTTTAATTTTGCATTTTATTTGATCTATAACTACAAAAGTGGTTTTATAAAGCTGGAAAGGGAAGATTTTGTTTCATATGAGAGAGCTCCAACAGATCTTATTTTTTTTTCATGACAGCCTGCTGTGGCGGTCAAGGAAATGGCAGTAGGTCCTATTATTGCAATGCGCTATTTCATATGTCAACACAAGCTGAGCTTGTCTACACTGGCGATCAAAATTGGAGAACATGTCGCTGTGGTGTCCTATGTGAAAATATGCTAACATGAGTAAAATAGCAGTATTTGAAGCTTTTTTTTTAAATAAATTATATGTATTATAAAAAACAGAATGAATGTAAATGAAATAAATGAAAAAGAACACTGATCAAAATTAGAGAACACTTTCAGACACCTGCAAATTACTGGTGTTAATCTTGGATCTGGTACTAATTTCCTTAATTAACTGACAGCCTAACTGTCCAGTTTGCACTCACTTTGCAAAAATGGTGTGCCATTCCAAAGTGAATGAAACCCTCTGACAGCAGGTTGTCCAGATGAAGGCCAAAGAGGTCACCCTCTGTGAAAATGAGAAAATGCGCAATAGGGTCTTATCTCCAGATAAAGAGGTAAATGAATATGTGAGTAAAACTGCTCACCTGGTCTGGTTGTGTCACCCACAACCAGTATGAAAGCCTGAAATCAATGTAGTCGCCTGTAAAGGACAGCAGCTGCAAGGACCGCACCTCCAGGGATAACCGCAGCGAAAAACTTGTAGTTCTGTAGGACAAAGTGCCGTTGTGTCCGCGCTGCCGTCAAAAGGATCACCAGAGACAAGAGAGAATCTGGGCTGAATTGTGTCTTTATTCTTCCGACGCGTTTTGGAACCTTCACCTGGCTCCTTCCTCAGGGACATGGGAAGGAGCCAGGTGAAGTTTCCGAAACGCGTCGGCAGAATAAAGACACAATTCAGCCCAGATTCTCTGTTGTCTCTGGTGATCCTTTTGACGGCAGCGCGGACACAACGGCACTTTGTCCTACAGAACTACAAAAAGAGGTCACCCTATCAGCCAAAGCAACAGAAGCTGGTCGTTCCAAGTCTGTGATTTCTAGAATAACATCTTTACAACATCATAAACACTTTCAAGTTCTGCAAGAAGCCTGATCGTCCTCAAAAGACAAATGGAAGAAAGGACAGGATAATGCGGAGAATCTCCATGGGTAATCGTTCAACACTGGAGCTGGAATAGTTCGCTAGTTCATCACTGAACAGGGTAAGGATCCATCTTGTCATACAGTGTCACAATATTTAAGAGCAGTTGGAGTGAAAGCCCACTCTGCAGTGACCAAACCTCTCATTAACAGAAAGAATCAAAATGCAAGACTCACCTCTTGTGAGAAGCATGTTGTGTGATAAGAGGAGACATTGTCAACAGTTCATTGGAGTGATGAAAGCAAGTTTAATTTTTTGGGTTCTGATGGTAAACATTATGTTTGTTGACAAACTGGAGAAAAAGTGATCCCAAAGTGTGTAAAAGGTGGTGAAGGAAGTGTCATGATTTAGGGAATGTTTTTGCTGCAGGGATTGGACCTCTCATACAGCTACATGGCAGAGTGAATGCAAGTCTGTATCAGAACCTTCTTCAACAACACTATATATTTCTATTTATTTGTTTTGTTTTAAATGTTTATATACAGCTGCTGCAGCTGTTAGATGGAATATTTCCTCAAGTGGTTGCTATAGTGCTACAATCTAGCTAATTGAGTTACAGGGTCCAGGTGTGCTGTGAGTGGCCAGCTGGACTGCTGGGCGTGGCTAGCCTCTTAATTGGTTCCTGAGGTTCTGAGCGCCAAATTGCTATTTATAAAGGCCTGTGCTGAGGTAATTTAGTTACTCAGCGCTCTAAAGACCCGTGGAAGTCATGGAGGAGTTTTTACAGGAGTTTTGACACAGAGTTTCCTCCGAAGGAGGATTGGACTAGCTGAGAGCATGTCTTGCTACAGATTTACTGTCTCCCACAGCGGTTAGTGTATCAGCGCCGCTGGTGGCTGCCTCAGCACCTATATGCATGGCTCCAGTGTCATCAAGGGAGCATCGCAGGAGTGGTGCCTCGGGCAGAAAGAGAACGGCGAGACGACGCTACTCACCTCACATATCGCCGGTGGGGCGCCACAAAAGTACCGGTCACCACCACAAGAAAGCTGCCAGGCGCCCGCCCACACCGCATAGAGTGGCCAGCAAATCTAAGACGCAGGAGCAGAGGAGCCGGCAGAAGTCACCGATGAGGACCTCCCCCACACATGAAGAGGCTGCGAGTGTCATGCCTGCACCTGGAGGATCTGTAAGGATCTCTGGGCAGTATGAGTCTATTGATACAGCAGGTCCTGAGTTTAGTAGGGTCAGGTTACATTTGATTAACTACAGGTCACAGGGCAGTGGGTCGGCTGCTGCAGCACCTGTAATCCCATTGGTACCTGCATCTAGCGCTCCTTTCATGCTGGATCCCACTGGAGCATGGGCTTCTGTTCACTCATCATCTGATGGTGAGGACGCCAGCTCATGGTTCCTCTATCTTTTCACAGTTTTTTATAGCTCTGTGATTCAGGAGCCACAAAGCATATCTGGTCTGATTAATCAGACTAGAGCTGATTTCAATAAAAATTTTCCTGGTACTTCTTTATCTGTTATGCAAGATCTAGTCCGCCAAACAGTAAAGGAAGTTTTGGCCAGACAAACAGCTCTAAATGTTAGTTGTTCTGGGGTTCTGGCAAAGTCGCTGTTTTTGAGTCTTTACTTAAAGAGGCATTGACTTGTCAAGTTTCTCCATTGGTATTTCACTTGCCACTGGCCACAAAAGAGAAAACTTGGTGGCATGAATACGTGGATTTGTTTTCACTTCTGCCCTCGAGTAAATTGAGCTCTTTTCACTCTTCTGACAAGAAGGATAACAAAGAGTCTGAAAGTGATTAAAAAAAGGCTTTTAAGTCTTTCCATAGCTGATTCAAGTGTTTGCTATATTTTCAGGTGTTCTAGGTGAAAAGGAGCCAGGCATGTGTTCTGGTTTGTTTCAGCATCTGGACATTGTCCTCGAAGCTTATAGTAACTTCCGATGCATGGCCTGGCTCTAATATGACAAATGTTTTAGGCAGAAATTATCGGTACACCTTCATGTTCAATGGGGCTCGAAAGACGTGGGCCTGTGGGTGAGCCTGATGATGCCTCAAAGGCATTTGGCAGCCAAAGAATCCACTCTCCAGTTAACAAAATGAGGTATATGCTTTTCATTTAACGACTCAAGACGTGAAAGCTACCACTTCAGGGATAGTTTTAAAAGAATCTTTTATTTTATTCTTTTTAAAAAATGACTGGTCAAGTCTAACATAGTATACAAAAAAGTGAACAAAAAGGTGTATTATTCAAATTCACTGAAGGACAACAGCACATAACAATGCATGTACCCCTTCCTCCCCCTATGTTTGCAAACTGCCTGTCAGTGGAGGTAATATCACCCTAAAGTTTCGGGTGCCCCCACTCCACGGTGGCTCGCCCTATAATAGCCCTAGACGGGTATCAAAAGTAGCAACAATAGAACGTTATCAGAGGATGCACACAATATGTCAGGGTAACAACAGGACACAGAACCGGACCAGAGTCAACTTAACTCAAATAGTCTCCCTAGTCCTTTGATTCCACACTGGTCCACAGTGCATTCACGTTCTTCCTTCAGTTGTGACGTTAAAAAGACGTTAATGCATCTCCATTATTTCCATCTTACGCGTTTCGCCTCAGAAATTCAAAATGAGGCTCATCAGAGATCTTTTTGGAGTTTCACAATAATTGCCTACAAATTAAACATAACCATTAGTGAAAGAAATCACTTTTTGTAACACCACTTTCGGATTTATCAAAAGACAAGTCCCACATTGATACAGCCTATGAATAGAAGATAGGACAAGAGAGCCTACAGTCCAAAAAGAGCCCATTATCAAAGCAGTGGCCATAATAAAGGAAAGAGAGAAAAGAGAAGAAAGGAGAGAAAAAAAAAAACAAAACACAACAACCACAAACTTATAGTCATTATATACCTGTCACTCTTTTTTCACGAGACAAAAAATAGATCAAAATATCGTATCGCTTCAAAAGAGGTGTCCCAGAGTCGGGGTCACGGGGGTGCATTCACTATAAAAAGAAATGCGCCTTAACTTACATTGCCTAATACAATCCATCAGAATAAAAACCCTCCCTCTCTTACCTAACTCCCGGAGACAGTGTACACAGTGGTGGGCATCCAGCTACTATTAAAATCATGGACACTCAGGCTTCATATCAACCATATTAATGTGGGGTCTATGGTAGGTACACAAAGAAACCAGGGTATTACAGCCATTTCTACATGTAATTTTTTCCCCCCACTTCCCTCTATTTAGCCTTACTTACAGAAAACCGTTTCCCTTATATACTGGAAATTGCCAGAGAAGAACATACTTCAGGCCCATAAGCCTCCCATAGAGCTAAAGTGACTAAAGAGGGAATAGTAAATCACTACAGGGGTCAAAAACAAAACAAAACATTCTAATATGCCCAAATACAAAGCAAAAAGACTTATCTGCCACCTCTATATGTGTCTGCTTCCAAGATGGAGTGTCCAGGCTGGATGTACATCCTCTGTGTAACCACATCCTTTATATAGCCCCTTTCTGCCCATTGACCTATCACTGATGATTTCCAATAGGTAGCACATGTGGGAGCCACCCTTTACTGACCAGGGATATGTTCGTCCCGCCCAGCCAGAAGTAGTCATCACCAGAAGCCTAATTTGCGTTTCAAATACAGGATATAGTCATCAGGGAGTGTCCCATTCATCCACCCAGAGTAAAAAAAATAAATAAAAAAAAAAGAAATTAAAAAAATTTAAAAAATTAAAAAAAAAATAATAATAAATAAATAAATAAATAAAATGGGCAGTCGTCACGTGGTCAAGAAGATGCATCTCATAGACAAATTTTTGTGTTATGTGGAAGCACCAGTAAATTATTAAATACTTTCCAGATGTTCATGCTCCCCATCTGCCCCCATATATTCCACACCACTGGAATATATTTTAACATATTAGAATCATAAGTTCACCATACATATAGGAAAGAGGCTTCTTGGATGTCAGGTGTCAACCAGGGGTAAAACGAAAATTAGAGGAGAAGAAAGAGTTTTTTAGAAAAGGGCCCATACTACCACATCAATAGATGCCTTACTTTGCTCTCATCCATTAGTAGGTTTACAATCGAAAGTGATTTCCATATCATCAAAGCAAACAGTAAAAGATATATACATATATATACACATCAGATAAGTGGGATGATCCAGTATAATAATTATCGTCGTCCCTATCCAGACACTTCACCTTCTCGGTCGATATGTGTCTATACCTATGGCCTGGTTAATATATTCGTCTGTACTGTTTGGTCACCTTCCCGAGGCTCTTGAGAGCACCCTGTCATAGAAAACATGTATATGTCAGTTGTTCGTTCATACCTTTCGGATATACACTGCCGAAAGTGTGGATCCATCTCGACTCTTTTTGGAGCAGAATCTTGTCGGAGTCACCACCTCTCCTATTTGGTCTATATACCTCTAGGACCCTAAATTTGAGATGTTTTGCATTTTCCTGATGGAATTCATGGGTATGTCTGGAAACCGGGGTGTCACGTTTGTACCTAATGTCCCCCAAGTGTTCCCCCATGCGTTTCTGTTACTCCCTTTTTGTTTTCCCTATATAGTCCATGGGGCAGGGACATGTTATGATGTAGATCACTCCCTCCGTTCCGCAATTCGCGAAATTCTTTAGGGGATAAACGATGCCTGTATCTGAATAGGTCACGCTTTTCGATGGGGATATCCAAGGACAGAAGGTGCAGTGCCTGCATCTATAGGTTCCTATGGTTCTCAATCGTGAGAGCCAGGTTTCAGTTGGTTTTGGTAGTTGGTAATAACTATGTACAAGTCTGTCTCTAATAGACCGACCCCTCCTGAATGTTATATTGGGGTAAGGTGAGACAAATTTCTTTAGAGTAGGATATGCGAGACTGTTTAAGAAAGCATTGGGGCTAGTGATGGGCGAGTCCTAAATTACTCGGAATCGCTTGACTCTAGCGAGTCCGAGCCCGGGACTCGCTACTCCAATGTTAATGAATGGGGAAGCGAGTAATAGTGATTAATGTGCGATTTACAAATTGCAGATGTGTCTCAGAAGCTTCAGGCTCTATCTGCTAGGACTCATTACTCTGCGAGTTTCCCAGCGTTTACTCGCACAGTATCCAGCCCAATGCAAATCAATGGCAATCCTAGTTTTGTCAGAGACTCTGACAAAACTAGGATTGCCATTGTCTTGCATTGGACTCGCTACTGTGCCAGTGATAGCAGGGAAACTCGCAGAGTAAGAGCTGTCTGCTCTGTGCAGCTCCAGGGTCCTAGAGCCCGCCTGCTGCCTGATGTAGCAGAGCTGAGATTGTTCTCAGTCTGCTCATTCCCTGTGCATAGACATCTATATCTATGCACAGGGGATGTAGCAGAGAGGACATCATGTTTTGGACTACGTCGGACGGAAGAGGACTTTTCTCATTAAAGATGGAGTCCCTAATGGCTTTTTTTTTTTTTTATTTCTAATAAAAAAATTTCTCTGTGTTGTGTTTTTTTTTAACCCTTTATCGGAGATTCTTAGTGGCCGGGTCAAACCTGGCCTGACATTAAGAATCTCGGGCTTAATACCAGCTTGTATAACAAAGCTGGTATTAACCCCTTTATTACCCAGCGTGCCACCGCCACCAGGGCTGCTGGAAGAGCGGGGTTCAGCGCCAGAGGATGACGCTTCAATGAACGCACCATCTTCTGGGGCGGCTGCGGGCTGCAATTTGCAGATGGCGGGTGCCCAGAAAGCTTGGGCCTCCCTGCGCTGCGGATTCCAGCCCCCAGCTGCTTAGCTGTACCTGGCTAGACATAGAAATTGCGCGGAGCCCCACGCATTTTTTAAAAATTATTTTATGAAATTCATGAAATAATACAAAAAGAGGGCTCGCCTATATTCTTGTGTCCGGCCAGGTACAAATAGGCACCTGGGGGTTGGGGGCAGCCCGTCGCTGCCTGCTGGATCCGGCTGGTTCCAGAAATACGGCGAAGCCTACGTCATTTTTTTTCTGAAAAATCAATAAAACAATCCTAAAAAAGGGACTGCATCTTTATTAACCCTCGCCCATGGTCCAGGGGTTAATAAAGATGCAGTCCCTTTTATTTACATTGTTTTATGGATTTGTCAGAAAAAAATGTCACGTGGACTTTGCCGTATTTCTGGAACCAGCCGGATCCAGCAGGCAGTGACGGGCTGCCCCCAACCCCCAGGTGCCTATTTGTACCTGGACAGAGACAAGAATATATGAGAGCCCTTTTTTTTTATTATTTCATGAAATAATAAAAAAAAAATGCGTGGGGCTCCGCGCAATTTCTATGTCTAGCCAGGTACACCTAAGCAGCTGGGGGCTGGAATCCGCAGCGCAGGGAGGCCCAAGCTTTCTGGGCACCCCCCGCTGCAAATTGCAGCCCGCAGCCGCCCCAGAAGATGGCGCGTTCATTGAAGCGCCATCCTCTGGCGCTGAACCCCGCTCTTCCAGCGGCCCTGGTGGCAGTGGCACGCTGGGTAATAAAGGGGTTAATACCACCTTTGTTATACAAGCTGGTATTAAGCCCGAGATTCTTAATGTCAGGCCGGGGTTGACCTGGCCACTAAGAATCTCCAATAAAGGGTTAAAAAAAACACAACACAGAGAAAATTTTTTATTAGAAATAAGAAAAAAAGCCATTAGGGACTCCATCTTTAATTAAAAAAGTCCTCTTCTGTCCGACGTAGTCCAAAACGCGATGTCCTCTCTGCTACATCCCCTGTGCATAGATATAGATGTCTTTGCACAGGGAATGAGCAGACTGAGAACAATCTCAGCTCTGCTACATCAGGCAGCAGGCGGGCTCTAGGACCCTGGAGCTGCACAGAGCAGACAGCTCTTACTCTGCGAGTTTCCCTGCTATCACTGGCACAGTAGCGAGTCCAATGCAAGACGATGGCAATCCTAGTTTTGTCAGAGTCTCTGACAAAACTAGGATTGCCATTGATTTGCATTGGACTCGTTACTGTGCGAGTAAACGCTGGGAAACTCGCAGAGTACCGAGTCCTGCGAGTCCCTTACTACTCGCAGAGTAACGAGTCCTAGCGAGTAGATTCGCCCATCCCTAATTGGGGCATATTACTTGCCGATCCGACTCTAAAGAAATTTGTCTCACCTTACCCCAATATAACATTCAGGAGTGGTCGGTCTATTAGAGACAGACTTTCGCGAATTGCGGAAAACAGACATACCCATGAATTCCATCACTTTCGGCAGTATATATCCGAAAGGTATGAACGAACAACTGACATATACATGTTTTCTATGACAGGGTGCTCTCAAGAGCCTCGGGAAGGTGACCAAACATTAGTACAGATGAATATATTAACCAAGCCATAGGTATAGACACATATCGACCGAGAAGGTGAAGTGTCTGGATAGGGATGACGATAATTATTATACTGGATCATCCCACTTATCTGATGTGTATATATATGTATATATCTTTTACTGTTTGCTTTGATGATATGGAAATCACTTTCGATTGTAAACCTACTAATGGATGAGAGCAAAGTAAGGCATCTATTGATGTGGTAGTATGGGCCCTTTTCTAAAAAACTCTTTCTTCTCCTCTAATTTTCGTTTTACCCCTGGTGGACACCTGACATCCAAGAAGCCCCTTTCCTATATGTATGGTGAACTTATGATTCTAATATGTTAAAATATATTCCAGTGGTGTGGAATATATGGGGGCAGATGGGGAGCATGAACATCTGGAAAGTATTTAATAATTTACTGGTGCCTTCCACATAACACAAAAATTGGTCTATGAGATGCATCTTCTTGACCACGTGACGACTGCCCTTTTTATTTATTTATTTATTTATTATATTATATTTTAATTTTTTTAATTTAATTTTTTTTTATTTTATTTTTTTTTTTATTTATTTATTTTTTTTATTTATTTTTTTTTACTCTGGGTGGATGAATGGGAGACTCCCTGATAACTATATCCTGTATTTGGAACGCAAATCAGGCTTCTGGTGATGACTACTTCTGGCTGGGCGGGACGAACATATCCCTTGTCAGTAAAGGGTGCCTCCCACATGTGCTACCTATTGGAAATCATCAGTGATAGGTCAATGGGCAGAAAGGGGCTATATAAAGGATGTGGTTACACAGAGGATGTACATCCAGCCTGGACACTCCATCTTGGAACCAGACACATATGGAGGTGGCAGATAAGTCTTTTTGCTTTGTATTTGGGCATATTAGAATGTTTTGTTTTGTTTTTGACCCCTGTAGTGATTTACTATTCCCTCTTTAGTCACTTTAGCTCTATGGGAGGCTTATGGGCCTGAAGTATTTCTTCTCTGGCAATTTCCAGTATATAAGGGAAACGGTTTTCTGTAAGTAAGGCTAAATAGAGGGTAGTGGGGGGAAAAAATTGCATGTAGAAATGGCTGTAATACCCTTGTTTCTTTGTGTACCTACCATAGACCCCACATTAATATGGTTGATATGAAGCCTGAGTGTCCATGATTTTAATAGTAGCTGGATGCCCACCACTGTGTACACTGTCTCGGGAGTTAGGTAAGAGAGGGAGGGTTTTTATTCTGATGGATTGTATGAGGCAATGTAAGTTAAGGCGCATTTCTTTTTATAGTGAATGCACCCCCGTGACCCGACTCTGGGACACCTCTTTTGAAGCGATACGATATTTTATCTATTTTTTGTCTCGTGAAAAAAGAGTGACAGGTATATAATGACTATAAGTTTGTGGTTGTGTTTTTTTTTTTTTTTTCTCTCCTTTCTTCTCTTTTCTCTCTCTTTCCTTTATTATGGCCACTGCTTTGATAATGGGCTCTTTTTGGACTGTAGGCTCTCTTGTCCTATCTTCTATTCATAGGCTGTATCAATGTGGGACTTGCCTTTTGATAAATCCGAAAGTGGTGTTACAAAAAGTGATTTCTTTCACTAATGGTTATGTTTAATTTGTAGGCAATTATTGTGAAACTCCAAAAAGATCTCTGATGAACCTCATTTTGAATTTCTGAGGAGAAACGCGTAAGATGGAAATAATGGAGATGCATTAACGTCTTTTTAACGTCACAACTGAAGGAAGAACGTGAATGCACTGTGGACCAGTGTGGAATCAAAGGACTAGGGAGACTATTTGAGTTAAGTTGACTCTGGTCCGGTTCTGTGTCCTGTTGTTACCCTGATATATTGTGTGCATCCGCTGATAACGTTCTATTGTTGCTATTTTTGATACCTGTAGCATCTAGGGCTATCATAGGGCGAGCCGCCATGGAGTCGGGGCACCCGAAACTTTAAGGTGATATTACCTCCACTGACAGGCAGTTTGCAAACATAGGGGGAGGAAGGGGTACATGTATTGTTATGTGCTGTTGTCCTTCAGTGAATTTGTATAATACACCTTTTTGTTCACTTTTTTGTATAATGTTATACTGACCAGTCATTTTTTAAAAAGAATAAAATAAAAGATTTTTTAAAACTATCCCCGAAGTGGTAGCTTTCACGTCTTTAGCAGCTAAAAATAAATCTACCTCACTTACCTAAAAATCTAATTATACATTTAGCGACTCTGCTTGTAAAAGGCTGAACACATGTCGCTTTCAACATGAATGTTCGTTTTGCAGCAGAGCCCACCCGGCTTCAAAATGTTACAAGAAGCAAGGGGTTAATGCAGGAAATAGCTTGCTCAGGGAGTCAGGGGCTAAAGGGCAGGACCCCGGTGAATCTGTCCTCATGCTCCCTCTTCTCACTCTGTACCTCGACAAGGAGAAAGCACATCTAATCATTGAAGGTTTTTCTGTCAGTTTCTTTGTTCCTGAGTTTCAAGGTTTAGGTTGTACAGTTCATGATAACCTGGTTTCGGTATCTGATTTTTCATTTGAAGTGAAACAAAATATTTTGAAAGAGCTTCAGATGGGACGTATATCGGGCCCATTTAGTGTTCCACATTCTCTAACTTTAGAATTTCCCGCTTGGCGTGGGCCCTGAAAAAGAATTAGGCTCGGTTAGGGTTATTCACAATTTATACTTTCCTAGGGGTTCTTCCTTAAATGATAATGTAGATGATATTTTGCCTTCGGTTGTATTTTGATGTGGCAATAGATCATCTGAGGAATTTCGGTAAGCACGCTTTGTTGGCCAAGGCTGATATCAAATCAGCTTTTTGGTTATTACCTGGTATTCCCAGTCGATTTAAATCCTTTGGGTTTTCATTTTAGGGATTCTTTTTTCTTTGACCGCTGTTTACTGATGGGGTTTTCCCTCTCTTGTTATTATTTCATGTCATTTTAGTACATTTCTTTATTGAATGACAGAATTTTTATTTCCTTTAGGTAAGATGTTACATCACCTCAACAATTTTTTGTTTTTGGGCCAGGTGGATAGCCATGATTGCCAGCATTTTCTTGGAGGTTATTATCTCAGCCCCAATCTTTGTTGTGGAGTCTCAACTTTGCCATCCGTATAATGCCTATGGGTCAGGCTTTCTGCCGCCGCTTATACGATGGCATGAAAGGGGTTAAATAACCATCAGCACATGTTCAGGTTTCTGCATTAATAAAGGCTGATTTACGGATTTGGTTAAAATTCTAGGACCAATTTAATGTTCATTGTTGCATACAGGAGGATTTTGTCTTTTCATCCGAATTATGCTTGTTTATAGATTGTTCTGATTGTTCCTATATTGCGGCGTCTTTAGGCGATAAATGGGTTTTCGAACCATGGCCGCCATATTTCTTAGTGGAAGTTTCTCCAGTTGGTTTATGGTTTTATAGGATTTTCTCTGTGTTCACAGTTTTAACCTTATGCGGTGACATCATTGCTAACAGAAGGATTTTTGTCCAATCGGCCGATATAGGTACGGTTATGGCGCTTAACACTTTGTCTTCAAAGAATAGTAAGGTTAATGAAATTTTGAGCCATATTGTTTTCCTTTGTATAAAATGTAATATTTGGTTGAAAGGCAAATTGTCTGATTCTCAGGATTCTTTGTCTTGTGCTTTTTTTCTGCCAGAACCCATTGGAATGCAAAGGGGTACATTGAGGAATGGATCACGAATGTACGCCCTGCTCAGAACACTTTTGGGCAATTTTCCGCATGAAGTATCAGAAAACATCTGTAATTCCTTGTCAGAGTCTACATGGGTTTCATATTTAGCCACATGGGATAGCTGGGCTCTGTATTGCCTTTCAGTTCAGGCCTATTGTCGTGTTGCTTCGGCTTCACGGACACTGGGTTTCTTAAATACTTTAGTTAAAAAAGATTTTAGTTTTTCCAAGATACATAAGGCGGCTGCCGGTATTTCATTTTTCTTAAAATTGCTAGGATATGCATCCTTGTTTTAATTTTTCGCGGTGAAGCAATTTTTAAAAGGCCTCAAAAAGAAGTTTTTTTTGGCCTGACAATAGGAGGGCTATTTCTTTTTCTTTATTACGTAAGCTATGGTCAGAGCTAGCAGTAACATGCTTTAATGATTTTGAGCTCAATCTTTTTCGAGTATGTTTTTCTTTAGCATATTAGCGAATTAGTCTGCCGAAGTAAAGTTTGGCTATCGAGTTTAAAGTTTAAGGATCTTCAGTTTTGCGATTGGTTTGTCACGGTTTTCTTAGAATGTTCAAAGACCGATCAATTGGGTAAAGGTACGATTATCCGACTTAATGCAATTCATGATTCGGAAGCTTGTCTTCATTTAAATTTAAGTAGGTGGTTGCCCTTGAGACCTAAAGGTTTTTCTCCCCTGTTTATTTGGATGGATCACCAGTAACGATTTACCAATTTACGCAGTGTTGCACAAACATTTTAAGGTTTTCAACCTTGGAGATTCCAAAATTTTGGCGCACTCATTTCGAGTAGGAGCCACAACTTTAGCAGCTTCTTCAGGTTTTTCGGATAAAATAAATTAGACATATCGGTAGATATGTCTCATAGATTTCGCCTTTATGTCCGACCTAATTTAGTAGTTTAAGAATTTTATCTATGTCTTTACAGATCTTAAAGTTGTGTGGTTGGTCGGACATTCCTATATCTGGTGGGCGAAGAGGAGAGCCCAACGCAGAACATACTCTGATAACCTTTCTTTTGACTCTAATCAGGTAGTTATTTATTGGCTTGCTTCAAGGGGTATGAGGTGGGAAGATCTTGGCCAAATTTGATCATTATCCTCCTGACGGGGAATGATGTCGGTTAGATTGGAATACTGGATCTACTCTGACGTATTAAAGATTTTAAGGTAATAAAGAGCATGTTTCTGATGTAGGTCTGGTCTCTTCTGAGATCATTCCCCGCCTCACTCGGTCCTCGGGTGATTCTAGCTTTCTGAATAGTATCAGAAAAAGGATTAATCGCTGTATTGCGAAATTTATGCCCACAATAGGTGGGTTCACTTACCGCCACACTGATCTAAAAGGCTTTTTAGAAGGCTTTTATCATGCCGATGGTATTATTCATTTGAGCGATGTGGGCTAAGACATATTTAATTTGGCTCTTCAGTCTATGGTTGAAAGGTGGTTATTTGGTTTGGTGGGGAAGGCCTCATTTGTATCTGAGGCTGTTTGAGGGAAATTCAGCCCAGTAAATAGGGCATTTATGGAACATGTTATTAAGTTTATTGACTGGCGATGGTTATATTCCCATCGTATTTATTTTTGAGAGATTTTATTATGATCTTGAGTTTGGATGTTTAAAGTATAACCCTAAGTAAAGCCTCAAGGCCACTTTTCAACCATTGATCATTTGTCTATGTCTTCATTTATTACTGCTATATGGTGGGGGTTTGTGTTCCCATGGGTGACCCACGGAGAGATTAGTGAAGGGGGTCACATGGGATCACAGCCACCCCTTCTCTCTATGACTTTAATGGGCTTTATTCTGCCTATACAAATTTGGCATATATTTCTATTTATTTGTTTTGCTTTAAATGTTTATATACAGCTGCTGCAGCTGTTAGATGGAATATTTCCTCAAGTGGTTGCTATGCTGCTACAACCTAGCTAATTGAGTTACAGGGTCCAGGTGTGATGTGAGTGGCCACCTGGACCGCTGGGGTGGCAAGCCTCTTGATTGGTTGCTGAGGCTTTGAGCGCCAAATTGCAATTTATAAATACCTATGCTGAGGTAATTTAGTTACTCAGCGCTCTGAAGGCCCCCACCCACCCTCCCAGTTTGACATTTTTGTTCATTAGGACTTCATCGTCAGCTTTGCTTGTGGGAAAATTCAGCCCAGTAAATAGGGCATTTATGGAACATGGTATTAAGTTTATTGACTGGTGATGGATGCATTCCCATCGGATTTACTTTCGAGAGAATTTATTATGATCTTGAGTTTGGATGTTTAAAGTATAACCCTAAGTAAAGCCTCACAGCCAATTTTCAACCATTGATCATTTGTCCGTGTCTTCATTCAGTACTGTTATATGGTGGGGGTTTGTGTTCTCACGGGTAAAGCAGTTCCTTGAAACAGAAAACATTGAAACAAAGAAATGTCTAGCCCAGACTCCTGATCTAAACCCAATAGAAAACATCTGGAAAATCCTTGGTGACAAAGTTATGGCCAAGAAACCCACAACAGTCACAGAACTATGGAAGAGACTGGAAGAAGAGTCCACCAAAATCACACCAGAGCAGTGTGAGAGACTAGTGATGTCCTGTGGCCACAGATGTGCTGAAGTCAGTCAAAGCAAAGGCCTGTACAAAGCAAAGGCCTGCACACTTCCTACTGATTGGGGACTGTTGTAATTTTCACAAAATTTTGTTTTAATCTTTCTCTGTGCAACAGTCATTGCTGTTCTCTAATTATGATCATCACGTTTTGAGTAAAATAAAGGTTTTGTTTTCATAAACTTTGGTTATTTTGGAAAAACACTATTCTAGTGGCATGGTGCACCCCTTACACAAAACCTATAAATGTTGATCAATGTAGATTACATTCTGCCTTAAAAAATTAAGTGATCATACATTACTTTATCATTTTGACTGCCAGTGTATATTTACTATCCACATGAAAGTAGTCACTGACTGGCTTTTTAAATCATCTACTATATAATTGCCGTAGGCATTTTCGTGTCGGCCCCCGAAAACGCCGTGGCTATGTCACGCTGTGACGTCACCAAGCGCGAGCAATGGCCGCGAAGCGGCCATTGCGAGTCGCTGGCCGAAAATAGAACCAGAGGCTCGGCTACAAAGTTAGCGATTTACCGCTCAGGCAGCGACTCGCAATGGTCGCGGCCATTGCGAGTCGCTGCCTGAGTGGTAAATCGCTAACTTTATGGCCGAGCCTCTGGTTCCATTTTCGGCCAGCGACTCGCAATGGCCGCTTCGCGGCCATTGCGAGCACTCAGCCCCAATAAGTATTGAACACCCCCCAAAAAGTATTGAACACACCCCAATAAGTATTGAACGCGTCACAATAAGTATTGAACGCGCCCCAAAAAGTATTGAACGCGTCCCAATAAGTATTGAACACACCCCAATAAGTATTGAACGCGCCCCAAAAAGTATTGAACACGTCCCAAAAAGTATTGAACACGCCCCAATAAGTATTGAACGCGCCCCAAAAAGTATTGAACGCGCCCCAAAAAGTATTGAACGCGCCCCAAAAAGTATTCAACACGTCCCAAAAAGTATTGAACACGCCCAAAGAAGTATTGAACGCGCCCCAATAAGTATTGAACGCGCCCCAAAAAGTATTGAACGCGCCCCAAAAAATATTGAACGCGCCCCAAAAAGTATTGAACGCGCCCCAATAAGTATTGAACGTGCCCCAAAAAGTATTGAACGCGCCCCAAAAAGTATTGAACGCGCCCCAAAAAGTATTGAACACGTCCCAATAAGTATTGAACGCGCCCCAATAAGTATTGAACGCGCCCCAATAAGTATTGAACGCGCCCCAATAAGTATTGAACGCGCCCCAAAAAGTATTGAACGCGCCCCAAAAACTATTGCTATTAATGCTATTAATAATGTTATTAATGCTATTATTAATGCTAATAATGCTATTAATAATGTTATTAATGCTATTTTTAATGCTATTAATGCTAATAATAATGCTATTAATGCTAATAATAATGTTATTAATGCTATTATTAATGCTAATAATGCTATTATTAATGCTATTAATGCTATTAATAATGATATTAATGCTATTATTAATGCTATTAATGCTAATAATAATGCTATTAATGCTATTAATAATGTTATTAATGCTATTATTAATGCTATTAATGCTAATAATAATGCTATTAATGCTATTAATAATGTTATTAATGCTATTATTAATGCTATTAATGCTAATAATAATGCTATTAATGCTATTAATAATCTTATTAATGCTATTATTAATGCTAATAATGATAATAATAATGCTATTAATGCTATTAATAATGTTATTAATGCTATTATTAATGCTAATAATGCTAATAATAATACTATTAATGCTATTAATAATGTTATTAATGCTATTATTAATGCTAATAATGCTATTATTAATGCTATTGATGCTATTAATAATGTTATTAATGCTATTATTAATGCTATTAATGCTAATAATAATGCTATTAATGCTATTAATAATGTTATTAATGCTATTATTAATGCTAATAATGCTATTATTAATGCTATTAATGCTATTAATAATGTTATTAATGCTATTTTTAATGCTATTAATGCTAATAATAATGCTATTAATGCTATTAATAATGTTATTAATGCTATTATTAATGCTAATAATGCTATTATTAATGCTATTAATGCTATCAATAATGTTATTAATGCTATTATTAATGCTATTAATGCTAATAATAATGGTATTAATGCTATTAATGCTGTTATTAATGCTATTATTAATGCTAATAATGCTAATAATAATGCTATTAATGCTATTAATAATGTTATTAATGCTATTATTAATGCTAATAATGATATTATTAATGCTATTAATGCTATTAATAATGTTATTAATGCTATTATTAATGCTATTAATAATAATAATAATGCTATTAATGCTATTAATAATGTTATTAATGCTATTATTAATGCTATTAATGCTAATAATAATGCTATTAATGCTATTGATAATGTTATTAATGCTATTATTAATGCTATTAATGCTAATAATAATGCGGTTAATGCTATTAATAATGTTATTAATGCTATTTTTTAATGCTATTAATGTAATAAAAATTGCTATTATTGCTATTAATAATGTTTTTAAATGCTATTATTAATGCTAATAATGCTATTATTAATGCATTAATGCTATTAATAATGTTATAATGTATTATTAATGCTAATAATAATGCTTTTAATGCTATTATAATGTTATTAATGCTTTTATTAATGCTAATAATGCTATTATTAATGCTATTAATAATGTTATTATGCTATTATTAATGCTATTAATGCTATTTAAAATGTTATTAATTGCTATTATTAATGCTATTAATGCTAATAATCATGCTATTATTGCTATTAATTAATGCATTAAATGTATTATAAGCATTTAATGCTAATAATAATGCTATTAATGCTATTAATAATGTTATTAATCTATTTTTAATGCTTTTAAATTCAATAATAATGCTATTAATAATGTTTATTAATGCTATTATTAATGCTAATAATGCTATTATGCTAATTATTGTATTAATGCTATTAATATGCTATTATGCTAATAATAATGCTATTGCTTATATTATTGCTATTGAAGATGCGATTATTATTTAAAAATCTTTAAAAAACAATAAACATTTTTTTAGATACCCGATGCATTTGCATCAGGCTAACAGCTATAACTACTATAATCAAATTAATGCACGTTCAGGAACCCCGATGAAATTTGCATCAGGCTCACAGCTAGTGTATTCTATAAAATACCATTACGTTTTTAAAGTAAAATATGCCTGTTGCAAAATTGGAATCAGGGTCCGATTTATGTTTTCTGTACTGCGGGCAGCATGAATCCAAAGGAGGTCTCCTTTAAATTTTATATTATTAATTATATATATAATGTTTGCTTTAAAAAAATGTATGATAGAAAAAAGTTTCATTGCTTTTCATTCTAATTAATCAAACTATGCTTTGAAGTAATCTTGGCATGAATTACTACTGCTCTCAATGAACTAGATATCTAAAAAGTTCATTTTTCGTAATTTTGAAAAGTGAAATGCTATTTATATAGGTCCTTAAAAAAGAGGATTATTTAAATGTTTATCTTTTAATGTTGATGTTTGGTTAAGGGATGAAACTTTTATTTGGATTAAAGCAGGGAGGTGAAGGGTTAAAATGTGTGGTTTCCCCCAAAATAAAGGGTGTTAATATTGTTTACTAAGTAATCAGATTAAAAGATAATGATTATGAGTTTTTTGAAAAAAAACGTAAGTTTTGATTTTTTCCTCAAAACATATGGCTTGTTTGACTGTGCTCATTGGTGGTAGCTGTGTGCTGCATGGACTTTGTACTCAGTTTGGTCTTATATGTATTATATATTTTAATTTTAAATTTTATTAATGTATAAATAAATATTTAATATATATAATATATATTATTTAAAATAATAGGAGCAACACAAGCAAAGCGACCCCTCAAAGTTCCTCTTAAGTGTTGTTATATACATTTACAATTGTTCGCAGCTCTCCAATGGTGATGTTCAATGGATTTTTTTATTTCAGCCTCTGAGGTACAAATGGCACCGTTTCATGCTAATAATAATACTATTAATGCTATTAATAATGTTATTAATGCTATTATTAATGCTAATAATGCTATTATTAATGCTATTGATGCTATTAATAATGTTATTAATGCTATTATTAATGCTATTAATGCTAATAATAATGCTATTAATGCTATTAATAATGTTATTAATGCTATTATTAATGCTAATAATGCTATTATTAATGCTATTAATGCTATTAATAATGTTATTAATGCTATTTTTAATGCTATTAATGCTAATAATAATGCTATTAATGCTATTAATAATGTTATTAATGCTATTATTAATGCTAATAATGCTATTATTAATGCTATTAATGCTATCAATAATGTTATTAATGCTATTATTAATGCTATTAATGCTAATAATAATGGTATTAATGCTATTAATGCTGTTATTAATGCTATTATTAATGCTAATAATGCTAATAATAATGCTATTAATGCTATTAATAATGTTATTAATGCTATTATTAATGCTAATAATGATATTATTAATGCTATTAATGCTATTAATAATGTTATTAATGCTATTATTAATGCTATTAATAATAATAATAATGCTATTAATGCTATTAATAATGTTATTAATGCTATTATTAATGCTATTAATGCTAATAATAATGCTATTAATGCTATTAATAATGTTATTAATGCTATTATTAATGCTAATAATGCTATTATTAATGCTATTAATGCTATTAATAATGTTATTAATGCTATTTTTAATGCTATTAATGCTAATAATAATGCTATTAATGCTATTAATAATGTTATTAATGCTATTATTAATGCTAATAATGCTATTATTAATGCTATTAATGCTATTAATAATGTTATTAATGCTATTATTAATGCTATTAATGCTAATAATAATGGTATTATTGCTATTAATGCTGTTATTAATGCTATTATTAATGCTAATAATGCTAATAATGCTATTAATGCTATTAATAATGTTATTAATGCTATTATTAATGCTAATAATGATATTATTAATGCTATTAATGCTATTAATAATGTTATTAATGCTATTATTAATGCTATTAATAATAATAATAATGCTATTAATGCTATTAATAATGTTATTAATGCTATTATTAATGCTAATAATGCTAATAATGCTATTAATGCTATTGATAATGTTATTAATGCTATTATTAATGCTATTAATGCTAATAATAATGCGGTTAATGCTATTAATAATGTTATTAATGCTATTATTAATGCTATTAATGCTAATAATAATGCTATTAATGCTATTAATAATGTTATTAATGCTATTATTAATGCTAATAATGCTATTATTAATGCTATTAATGCTATTAATAATGTTATTAATGCTATTATTAATGCTAATAATAATGCTATTAATGCTATTAATAATGTTATTAATGCTATTATTAATGCTAATAATGCTATTATTAATGCTATTAATAATGTTATTAATGCTATTATTAATGCTATTAATGCTATTAATAATGTTATTAATGCTATTATTAATGCTATTAATGCTAATAATAATGCTATTATTGCTATTAATAATGTCATTAATGCTATTATTAATGCTATTAATGCTAATAATAATGCTATTAATGCTATTAATAATGTTATTAATGCTATTATTAATGCTATTAATGCTAATAATAATGCTATTAATAATGTTATTAATGCTATTATTAATGCTAATAATGCTATTAATGCTAATAATAATGCTATTAATGCTATTAATACTGCTATTACTGCTAATAATAATGCTATTGCTTATATTATTGCTATTGATGATGCGATTATTATTTAAAAATCTTTAAAAAAACAATAAACATATTTTAGATACCCGATGCATTTGCATCAGGCTAACAGCTATAACTACTATAATCAAATTAATGCACGTTCTAGAATCCCGATGCATTTGCATCAGGCTCACAGCTAGTGTATTCATATAAAATACCATTACGTTTTAAAGTAAAATATGCCCTGTTGCAACTTGGAATCCAGGCTCCGATTTATGTTGTCTGTACTGCGGGCAGCATGAATCCAAAGGCAGGTCTCCTTTAAATTTATATTATTAATTACTATATATAATGTTTGCTAATAAAAATGTATGATAGAAAAAAGTTTCATTGCTTTTCATTCTAATTAATCAAACTAATGCTTTGAAGTAAATCATTGGCATGAATTACTACTGCATCTCAATGAACTAGAATATCATCAAAAAGTTCATTTATTTCAGTAATTCAATAGAAAAAGTGAAATGCATATATTATATAGAGTCATTACAAACAGAGTGATCTATTTCAAGTGTTTATCTCTGTTAATGTTGATGATTATGGCTTACAGGCAATGAAAACTCATTATTTCAGAAGATTAAAGCAGGGAGGATGAAGGGTTAAAAATGTGCTGCCGTATTCCACCAAACATCAAAGGGTGAATATAATATTGATTTATAAGTCACCGTGTTTCAGTGCTCCCAGAAACGCCCTGAAACATGGCAATATGATATTGATTTTTAATGATATTCTATGTCATTGAAATGCACTAGTAAATTCAGTTTAGTGTTGCATTTCTTAAACTGGCCACTTGGAGATGCTGGAGTCTTAGCTTTCAAAATCATGAAGGCGATAAAAGCTTTAAATGCGGTTGAATTGGTGGATATTGAAAATGCTGAAGGTTTGACATCATTTTATTTACAAATAAATCAAAACCGTGAAAAATGAATCCAAATTTCTACATTTCTGTAAAAAATCAAACATATAACTCATCCTAATTTTTGTAAAACTCTCTTATATGATATACTTCTTGTACATAGATTACGTTGATAAAGTGAAAATTGGCTTTGCAATTCAAGCACAAAATTAGATTTGGACAGAACAATTTTTCTATATACTTATAATAAAAGCTCAGTAGCTTTTGAAATGGAAAACGATAAATATTCAATTTTAGTAGATGAACTGATGAGAAAAGGCAATAATGTTTCATTCTATGCTTTCAAAATTAAGGTAATTATCCCCAAAAAAGTAAGTCTTAATTTTGTTCTTTACGTTTTTGTTAAACTTTAATCACTTAAAAGTTTTAGGAAACATATGAATGTTGTATAATGTTTAGTATTGTGATGTGTGCATTAAGGGAGTTTTCCCACTAAATGTTTGTATCACATATTCACTATACAGATGATCTTTGAGCTCACTGTCAGGTTACCCTTTAATCCCATGCTGAGAATACCAGCCCCCTCCTGTCAGCTTTATTTTGGCTGGGTATCAAAATTGGGGGCGCCCCACACCATTTTTTAAAAATATTAAGGTAAATTAATGTATGTGTACTTTTACTTTAACAGCGATCATAAATATATATGTCATCGCTTGTCGAAAATATTATTTCTGACATATATAAATATATATATGTATATATAATTACATATTAATTATATATTATATGGAGTTGCAGACTCCTTTGCTGCAATGTAATTGCACCCTCATTAAACCTACAGGTGATGGAGGGTATAGATGGTGCCTGCCCACCGCGAGGTGGGGGGTGGACAAGGAGGGCTTGGATGTCAGATAGGGCTCATCATACCTGGAGTCACTTTGTCGTAGTTGATGAGCAAGCAGACATTGGCCAATGTATGTACTAAGAACTCCAGATTAAAAGATAAGATTATTGAGTTTTTTGAAAAAAACGTAAGTTTTTGAATTTTTTCCTCAAACACATATGGCTTGTTAGCACTGTGCATCATTGGTGGTAGCTGTGTGCTGCATGGACTTTTACTCAGTTTGTTTATATGTATATATATATTTTAATTTTTAAATTTTATTACATGTATAAATATATATATATATATATATATATATATTATTTAAAAATAGGAGCAACACAGCAAAGCGACCCACAAAGTCCTTTAAGTGTTGTTATATACATACAAATGTCGCAGCACTCCAATGGTGATGTTCAATGGTTTTTTATTTCAGCCTCAGAGGTACAAATGGCACCGTTTCAGGCTTCAGCGAGTGTCACGAACAAAGAGAGTCATGCCAGCTTGGACGTCGCCCAGATTAACAAGGTCCGCGTCAGATGTTGAGGAACCTGGACATTCTGATGTTAAATGGGCTATTGGAACAAACCATACATGGGTGGACAAGGCAAGAGAACCTGGATCTGATAAAATGTTACTACAACAGCAGACCAAATGAGAGAGGATACATGAATCGTATGAGGAAATAATGGATGGATACAAGACCTACTTATCCACTGACTGGGAAACAACTCGTCACCCAATGCTTCAATGTCATAAAGAGAAAGCTATTATTACAACTTGAGATAGGCCAACTGCACTGAACATCCACACCACAGGAAGACCTGAAAGAAAAATATGACCCTGAATATCCTGATCCAATCCTGCAACTAGAGGGTAAAACGGCTGATCTGAAACAGAAAAGCATAGATAAACTAAATACCATGGACCTCAGAGACTGAATGTCAAGGCTCAGCAGAGAAACACCACCAAAGCGTATGCTAGAAGATGCCAATAGAGCACTTTCCTCAATATCTACCACCACCATAGCTCAAACTAATAACCTCATCCATTCCACTGCCTCAACAATCCTGGAAATGCTTGGCTTTACTAACAAGAACAAGAGAAGTATGTGCCCCCTGGAGACAAAAATCAAGCTGAAACAAAAAGATGTCAGCCAGCTAACAGAAGCACACAAGGGTGTAAAGATCAAGAATGAGACCAAGCTGGACAAGTACAAAGGCCTGACTCCATCTGAAGCCTTAGAGAATGCTAAACGAAAGCTCACAGCACTTGTTGCAAGACTAGGGAGATACACTAGAGAAGCTGAGGCCAAGAGGATAAATGCCCTTTTCTCCAAACAACCATCCAAAGTGTACACCCAACTGCAGAGTAACAACACAGAGGTAGCAACTCCACCAATAGCGGAGACTGAACAATACTAGAGGAATATATGGGAGAAAGAAAAAACACACAACACCAGTGCAAAGTGGCTGCAGGATCTGAGAGTAAAACATTGTAACCACCTAGAACAAGAATCAGTCACTATTACTGAAGCAGGCATCCAAGATTGTGTCAAGAACATGAAGAGCCAGACAGCACCTGGCCCAGACATGATCCACACCTACTGGTTAAAGAAATTAATCATGGCACATGAACGCCTGGCAAAACAGATGAACCAACTGCTAGAAGCAGGTCAACAGCCAGCTAACCCAAGGAAGAACAGTGTTAATTATTAAGGATCCCCACAAAGGAACATTTTCAATCAACTATCAGACAATAACCTGCCTTACAACAAAATGGAAGCTCCTGTCAAGCATCATAGCCACCAAGCTTCATAACCATATGAATCAGTATAAGAATCCAGCTCAGAAATGCATTGAGAACAACACCAGAGGCTCTAAGCACCCTCTGTTAGTAGATAGAGTAGTCTCTCAAGACTCAAGATCCAGGCAGACCAATCTCAGCACAGCCTGGACTACAGGAAAACCTATGACTCAATGCCACACACATGGAGCTGTGAATGCCTGGCACTCTACAATGTCAACAAGAACTTTATAATCTTCCTCAGGAACTCAATATGGCTATGAAGGACAACACTTGAGGTCAACTCAAGACAACAGTCCATCAAATGCGGCATATACCAAGGTGATGCACTGTCCCCATTGCTGTTTTGCATAGGCTTGAACCCCCTCAGTCAGATAATTACAGAGTCTGGTTATGTATAGAAGTTTAAGAGTGGAAGCACCATTAGCGACCTGCTTTACATGGATGACATCAAGCTGTATGTGAAAAGCAAATGAGAGATCAATTCACTGATCCACAAGGATCTACAGTGAAGACATCAGGATGTCTTTCAGACTGGAGAAGTGTGACCAGTTGGTAATAAAGAGAAGCAAGGTCGTAAAGACTGATGGAGTAGAACTACCAGTAGGGCACATAGCAGATGTACAGACCTGCTACAAGTACCTCGGCATCCCACAGGGACAAGGTAACCATGATGCGGAGGCAAGGAAAGCAGCAACATTCAAATACCATCAAAGGATAACACAGGTCCTGAATAGCCAGCTCAATGGGAAGAATAAGATTTGCGCCATCAATACATACAGTTATCAGATACCCTGCTAACATAGTGTGCTGGCCAAAAGAAGAAATGGAAGCTGCAGATGTGAAGACCTGGAAGCTCCTTATAATATATGGAGGTCTCCACCCCAAATCCAAGACCCACAGATGGTATAGCAACAGAAAGGACGGTAGTCGAGGCTTGATATTCACTATCATGGATGAAACGAGGAGTATCCAGGAATATATCAGAAAAATGGCACCAAAAGATGAGATGCTGAGGGAGAGCATAAGGCAGCAACAACAATAGTCCTGGAAGTAAGTACAGGAAGGTGAGGTGCCAGGGCAAGACAAGCCAGTGCATAGGATGTACCACTGACAGATAATGGAGGTGGCTGACATGGAGAAATCCTGCCAATGGCTGGAGAAAGCTGGACTATAGAACAGCATATAGGCACTAATCATGGCTGTACAAGAGCAGGCACTGAGTATCAGATCCTTAGAAGCAGGGATCTTCCATCAAAACAAGCCCCAAGGTGAAGCCTATGTAAAGAAACTTCGGAAACAGTCTAACACATTGTGGCAGGATGCAAAATGCTAGCAGGAATAGCATACACCAAATGCCACATCTAAGTATCGGGAATTGTATACAGGAACATCTGTACAGCATATGGGCTAAGTCCTCCTAAGTCTAGGTGAGAGACCCTAGAAAAAGTGGTGGAGAATGTAACGGCTAAAATCCTGTAGGACTTCAAGATCCAGACAGATAAACAGGTGTTGGCTAACCAACCAGATATCGTGATAGTAGACAAGGATCAGAAGACAGGAATGATAATAGATGTGGCAGTGTGAAATGACAGCAACATCATAAAGAAGGGATATGAGAAGCTGGAGAAATACCAGGGCCTCAAGAAAGAACTGGAGAAGATGTGGAAGGTGAAGGCAGCAGTGATTCCAGTGGTGATGGGAGCAGTGACCCCTAAGTTGGAAAAATAGCTGCAACAGATTCCAGGAAAAACATCTGAACTGTCTGTCTAGAAAAGTTCAGTGCTGGGAACAACTAAAATCCTGCCAGAACCCTCAAACTCCAAGGCCTCTGGATGAGAGCCCAAGAATGAGGAAGGACAAATAACCACCCCACAGGGGTGAGAAGGTTATATATGGAGTGGGATATTTATATGGATGCAAGTAAATAAAATGGGAATGGTTGGTGATAACAACTTTCTGTTTGTGGCACATTAGTATATGGCAGGAGGAAAACTTTTCCAGATGGGTGGTGACCATGGCGGCCATTTTGAAGTCAGCCATTTTGGATACAACTTTTTTTTTCTAAACAATGGTGTGCTTGGTTTTAACGTAACTTTATTCTTTTATTAGTTATTTACAAGTTTATGACCACTTATAAAATGTGTTCAAAGTGCTTCCCATTGTGTTGGATTGTCAATACAACCCTCTTCTCCCACTCTTGACACACTGATAGCAACACCGCAGAAGAAATGCTAGCACAGGCTTCCAGTTTTCGTTGTTTCGGATGCTGCACATCTCGTATCTTCACAGCATACACAATTGCCTTCAGATGACCTCAAAGATAAAAGTCTAAGGGGATCAGATTGGGAAATGTTGGTGGCCATTGAACTGGCCCTCAACAGCCAATCCACTTTCCAGGAAACTGTTCATGGCTCGGACCTGACACACATAATGTAGTGGTGCACTGTGGAGACCCGGGGGTCAGTGGGCGCTCTCGTCCGCAGGCCCAGCCGCCTTTACAAAGACAGCGTGGACCAGGGCTCATCCCCAACTGAACGCCCGAGCTCCTTAACCGTGGGCGGAACACTACTCAGACAACACAGGGTCAGGGAATCACAATATCAAGGCTTTATTGGATCCCCAAACAGTTAACAGCATATAACGCATAACCAAACACAACACATAAATGTATCAGGCAACAGAGTCTCACCCTTCCGCTGGCTCACCAGGGATTAGAATGTAGCACGGCAAAGTCTGTAGCCAGGTGACTGTATCGTCCCAACCTGGGTTGCTTCCTTGTCCTTATGCAGTCGAATCCGATAATCCGATACTGAAGTCCTTGTGGTTCTTTTAGTCCGTGTTCTGAGCCCCTTGGTCAGCACCGAAATGCCTAGGCCTGGGGTTATGGCTAGCTAATCAGATCCGAAGACCCTAGATTAGCTGCCTGTATCCAATCCAGTGACCTCTAGCCGGGACCGAAAATCCCTAGACTGAGGCCACTAGACAGAATCTAACTCCAATCTCCTAAAACTGCTGGTCAAAGTCAAGAGTCCTCCTTATATACCCTCAGCCCTCATTGTAGGATATTGGGGACGTCATGATTGGTGCAATAACACAGTCTTTTCATTCGCTGAACTCCAATCCTCGTTTAAATATTTTAGGTACTATTGCAATCCAAATGCTGATTGATATAGCACCTTACAATGGAATGTTAGTCTGAGACACTCAGTCTGCAAACCATGACAATAACACAATAGTGGCTGGAGCCTCAATCCACATTCACAGGGTAATAGACAATGGACGATTAGCATAATTAAGTTCTCTGGCCTTCAATGACAAACAGGTTAGATAATTACATTACCAAGCTCAACTTTAACCACAGAAATCTATGACAATACTGTAAGAAATTCTCTTTGACCATTACAAGTTTACAAACCTATATACAATATGATATGTCTGGATGAATAAGAAATCCTCCTACATTATATATTAAAGGGTCCATTTCGTCACATACCTCCCCCTTCTTATTTAGCCAGACAGAGCAGTCAAATATGATAAGTCTCTGGTTATCCTTCTCCTCTGGGCGGCATTGTCTTTTTTAATGGAGAAAACAGCAATCGAGGCTTCCATCTATACACCTCCCCCAGATTACCTCCCCCAGGATGGGCAGACATATTGTGGATAAACAGTAAAATGGGATTCAGGAGTTGAGCTCCCATGAATTTCTGGTTATCAATTCCCCCCCAGTCAATGACCACAGTCTGGCTAGGTGTACTCACTGTTGATGGCTCCGAGGAGAATGATGGGGGCTGGGAACATGAATTATCCTCTGAAGGTCGGGTAACAAGATACACATCAGGGTGCTGCTTGGCTTCCTGGATGTTGGTGATGGCTGTGACAAACTGGCTGGATAGTCCTTGTCCTGGGTCAGCTTGCAAAACAATAGATGCGGGGGGGCCATCAATGAGCCCATGAGCTTCAACCTCCTCCTGGTTAGCCCCTGAATCAACAGGTGTGGGAAAGCTGCTCACAAATCCCACATCAACCTCTTCCTGGTCAGTCTCTACAATAGCAGGCATGGGGACGCTGTCTGTAAGCTCCACATCAACCTCTTCCGGGTCAGTTTCCACAATAGCAGGTGTAGGGTCACAGTCTATAAGCTCCACATCGACCTCTTCCTGGTCAGTTCCCAAAGCAACAGGGATAGGGACGTTGTCCGTAAACTCCAACTTGTCCTCTCCCTGCTCAGGCTCCAAAATAACAGGTGTAGGGTCACTGTCTGTAAGCTCCAACTTGTCCTCTCCCTGCTCAGGCTCCAAAATAACAGGTGTAGGGTCACTGTCTGTAAGCTCCAACTTGTCCTCTCCCTGCTCAGGCTCCAAAATAACAGGTGTAGGGTCACTGTCTGTAAGCTCCAACTTGTCCTCTCCCTGCTCAGGCTCCAAAATAACAGGTGTAGGGTCACTGTCTGGAAGCTCCAACTTGTCCTCTCCCTGGTCGTTCGCCTCGGCTAGCTGCACACCTTCCGAAGGGATGTCTGAGCACTGACCCTCAACCAGGGAAATGGTTAATTGGGAACAGGGTACAGGGTCTGGAGAAACAATAGCTGGGCTTACCAGGGTGTAGACAGAATCAATTTCTTGTTGTCCCGGGGCTTGGACGTCACTGACCTGGACTGGCTGTGCTGGCCGATGAGCTCCAGGCATGGGGCCCCGGCGTTCGCGACAATCTATATCCATATGTCCAAGACGTCCACAGTTATAACAGTGCAGTGGTTTGGGCAAGTCACGTATCCTGTCTGCATACCTTTGTCCTGGTGGGGCTTCTAATGGGTAGCGGAATAATCCTACTCGAGCGGCTGGTGGTAGCAGTTGGTGAGCTGGAATTCCTAGAATATTTCCCAGAACCCAAGCCCTCTCTTCTCTTGAGGCTTTGGGCCCCAATGCAGCCAAGCACTCCTTGATTTGGACTACTGTGGACCTGGTGATTTCACGATATTCACTGGATCCATGATGTGGTGCACAACTTACATCCTCTGGTACCACGTCGGCGGGGTCCTCATCATCCTCACCATCATTCTGGGTGTCCCAATGGACCAATTTCTGAATCAAAGCCGACCGAGTGTCAGCGTTCCTGTATTCAATATTTCTCCTCTGGCACAGATCCTGTAGCATCCATTTACTGCTGCTGCCGTATCTCCTCTCCGGCCCTTGTCCCATGGCTGAGCTGGTGGGGTTGGACATGGCAACGTCCGAAACCTGAATGCCTCACCTATGGCCTGCTGGGTATGCTTATATGCCTCCCTGGTTGTTGAGCCCTTGGACGGTGTCCACGAACACCAGTCCCCTGCAGCTCCCCTGGATAAACCAGGCTGAGTAGTATCCCACTGCTGCCACCAATTGTGGAGACCCGGGGGTCAGTGGGCGCTCTCGTCCGCAGGCCCAGCCGCCTTTACAAAGACAGCGTGGACCAGGGCTCATCCCCAGCTGAACGCCCGAGCTCCTTAACCGTGGGCGGAACACTACTCAGACAACACAGGGTCAGGGAATCACAATATCAAGGCTTTATTGGATCCCCAAACAGTTAACAGCATATAACGCATAACCAAACACAACACATAAATGTATCAGGCAACAGAGTCTCACCCTTCCGCTGGCTCACCAGGGATTAGAATGTAGCACGGCAAAGTCTGTAGCCAGGTGACTGTATCGTCCCAACCTGGGTTGCTTCCTTGTCCTTATGCAGTCGAATCCGATAATCCGATACTGAAGTCCTTGTGGTTCTTTTAGTCCGTGTTCTGAGCCCCTTGGTCGGCACCGAAATGCCTAGGCCTGGGGTTATGGCTAGCTAATCAGATCCGAAGACCCTAGATTAGCTGCCTGTATCCAATCCAGTGACCTCTAGCCGGGACCGAAAATCCCTAGACTGAGGCCACTAGACAGAATCTAACTCCAATCTCCTAAAACTGCTGGTCAAAGTCAAGAGTCCTCCTTATATACCCTCAGCCCTCATTGTAGGATATTGGGGACGTCATGATTGGTGCAATAACACAGTCTTTTCATTCGCTGAACTCCAATCCTCGTTTAACATATTTTAGGTACTATTGCAATCCAAATGCTGATTGATATAGCACCTTACAATGGAATGTTAGTCTGAGACACTCAGTCTGCAAACCATGACAATAACACAATAGTGGCTGGAGCCTCAATCCACATTCACAGGGTAATAGACAATGGACGATTAGCATAATTAAGTTCTCTGGCCTTCAATGACAAACAGGTTAGATAATTACATTACCAAGCTCAACTTTAACCACAGAAATCTATGACAATACTGTAAGAAATTCTCTTTGACCATTACAAGTTTACAAACCTATATACAATATGATATGTCTGGATGAATAAGAAATCCTCCTACATTATATATTAAAGGGTCCATTTCGTCACATGCACCATCATTTTGGAAAAACTCAGGGAACGTGCCATCTTCAGTGCAAAAAGAGGGCAACACAACATCATGTAGCAATTTCAGTTATCCAGTGGCATTGAGGTTTCCATTGATGAAGAATGGCCCCACTATCTTTGTACCCCAAATACTACACCATATCATCAATTTTTGTGTTCCAACAGTCTTGGAGGGATCTATCCACTGTGGGTTAGTGTCAAACCAATAGCGTTTTTTTTGTTTGTTAACTTCACCATTCACAAAAATGTTCTGTGTAAACTGAGGGTCCTATTCCAATTTTTGTTTTGCCCCTTCGGCAAATTCAGTGTGCTGATTTGGGTCATCCTCGTTGAGATGCTGCAGCAGCTGGATTTTTTAAGGGTGCCATTTGTGAGTAGCTAATATTCGCCGAAGGGATGTTCGACTGGTGCCACTCTCCAGTGACATGCGGCGAGTGCTATGCTGTGGGCTCTTGCTGAATGAAGCTAGGACAGCCACTAATGTTTCTTCATTAGTGACAGTTTTCTTGCGTTGACATTTTGGCAAATCCAAAACTGAACCTGTTTCACAAAATTTGGCAAGCAGTTTGCTAACTGTAGCATAGAAGATGGGTGGTTTAGTAGGGTGTCTTGCACTGAAATCTGCTGCAATGACCCATGTACTGCTTTCACCAGACATCAACACAATTCATTTCTGCTCCTCATGTGTAAACCTCTGCGACATTTCAATGGCTGTAAACAAGAGAAACTTGAAAATAACTCATGAAAGAATAAAGTTATGTTAAAACCAACCATACCATTGTTTGTCTTATGAAATTCTCAATAAGTTTGATGTGTCACTTGACCCTCTTCCCATTAAAAGAAATAAAGTTAGATCCAAAATGGCCAACTTCAAAATGACCGCCATGGTCACCACATATCTGGAAAAGTTTTTCCCCTCCCATATACTAATGTGCCATGAACAGGAAGTTGATATCACCAACCATTCCCATTTTATTTAGGTGTATCCATACAAATGGCCCACCCTGTATTACAAGTGCAAGCGAGCTAAAAGACAGGGGGTGGTGTCTGGCTAATGCTGTTTCCTCACACACCTGGTGTCTCATGGGATATAATCTGTGTTAGAGTGATTACTTGTCTATGTGCATTTTGATAGCAGAGTCGCCCTGGAAGACATATGGCCAGGAGGCCAGATCTCATGCTTAGAAGCAGGCAGCTTCTTGGAAGACATGAGGTTCAGGAACCAAGGGACCATAGGACCTCTCTTGCTTGGGACCAGCTGGTGCCCTGGAAGGCATGAAGTCCAGAGATCACGTGCAAAGCCTGGGATGGCTCTGGAAGGAACCTGTGAGGGCTCACATGCAATATTTGGAGCGACCATTGACCTGGAACGCACCTGGCATGGAAGTGTGGTGACGGCCGGCGTCCTGGAAGGTACGCAACGAGGAGACCACAGGGGTATTCAGGAATCCACAGTCCTGCTGAGGATCTGGAAATAACAGCAATGTTGGTGATCTCAGAGAGGCAGTTTCCCGGATGCTGGACTGCGAGGTCTGTGTGTGTGAGTTTGGATGCCTGCACTGACACACAGTAACGCACTATGTAAGGTAACCATGTGTTTAAAAGGGTTTAATAAATGTTCAGTTGATGAATGAACTGTGCACTTTATGCTGTTTATGAGGTGTTAATAAACTGCTGGACTTTATTTTTTTACGGAAAAATACACCTGTTTGCCTCAATCCTATTACCGTTTGAGTGTACCCCAACATGCTACCAAAGAGCAAATCCCTACTATATATATATATATATATATATATATATATATATATATATATATATATACATATATATATACATAGAATAAAAAATGAAAAACAGCACCAGTAGTTCCAAAGAACGTGGCCTGGCGACGTTTCGGACTTTATGTCCTTTTTCAAGCCTAGGATGGTAACTAATTGTTCTTAGCTATAACAAAATAGAGTGGATTAACAATGTCTTGCTTCTCTGCTGAGATGCACAGGCTGCAAGTGTAATCCAGGGGCTATATGTGGGCTCTTGGTTTAGCACAGAGGCTATGTGTGGACTCCTGTTGTATACTGGGGGCTGTGTGTGGCCTCCTGCTGTAAACTGAGGTCCGTGTGTGGCCTTCTGCTGTACACTGAGAGCTGTGTTTGGAATCCCGCTGTATACTGGGCTGTGTGTGGCCTCTTGATGTGTCCTGATTGCTGTGTGTGGCCTCTCGCTGTATAGTGGGGGCTGTGTGGGCCTCCTGCTGTATAATTGGGGCTGTGTTTAGCCTCATGATGTATACTGGGGGCTATGTGCAGGTTTCTGCATTATACTGGGGGCTGTGTGGCCTACTGTTGTATACTGGGCACTGTGTGCAAGTTCCGGCTGTATACTAGGGTCTGTGTGCGGCTCTGCTGTATACTAGGAGCTGTGATCAGCTTCCGAAGTATACTGGGGCAGTGTGGGGCTCCAGCTGTATAGTGGATGCTATGTAGGCCTCCTGTTTAATCGAGGCTTGTGTGGCCTCCTGTTGTATACTGGGCACTGTGTGCAAGTTCCGGCTGGTATACTAGGGTCTGTGTGTGGGCTCCTGCTGTATACTGGGGCCTAGGTGGCTATGTGCCACTATTGTTCTTCTTTTACCTCTATGGATCTGTCCATGTGTGCTAATCATGTGACCTATAAAACATCTTTCAAAAGTTGATCATGTGACATGTTACATAATACTTGTGGTTGGGGGGGCTCACCTCCTAAACAGCCTGGCCACTCTTAATCCGCCCCGGCTATTCACTCAGATCAGTTTTGCACTTTGTTCAAATCTCCATTGGATTTTAAATGTTACACGTTGTTAGAAGTATAGCAAATAGGGGTTTGTGTGGCTGGTGCTTCACTGACAGTCATGTCCCAGTGTGCACCATTTTCCAGAAGTCCTTGTCTTCAGCAAGTTTTTCTGAATGTTTCACAGACATGAATAAGCTGTGTTATACTATGAATGAGCTTTGTTGCCTATAGCAACCAATCAGAAGCTCAGCTGTGATTGGTTGCTATAGGCCACCTGATAAATATCCAGACTAAAATTCAAAACAGCCAATGCAGTGTCTATTGGCTCACACATACAAACAGTAAATAGGTGTTTTTTTCCGGAGAATGACAATAAAGCGCGGGGGTTAAATTTCTACCTCAAAACATAATTTATGACGTTCCCTGAGTCAAATGAGGTGGCTGTGCAAAATTTTGTGATTGTAAATGCGACAGGGCGGATTGTTTTAGTTTACATACATACACACTACGCACACAAAGACACAGATACACTAAGCTTTATAAAATATACATATATATGTACATGAAAGCTAAAATTGATTTGGTTAAAAGATAACATCAATATTTTTTACAAGCAATGACATGTATAATTAACAGATTTTTTATCTTTTTACTGAAGTTCATTTGAAAGACTTGATGGAGTCAATGAAAAGTTATATGAATTTATAATTATTTTCATGCTTTAGTGGTGCTTTAAATCTAAGTCTCCTGCCCCTAGTGTTATACTCACCATCCTGCATCTTTATCTGTAATCTGCTCCTGTTGCACTGCAGGAGTTTTTGTTACTGCCGGCTGCTCCAATATTTCAAGGAGCAAGGCAGAAATTATAACTCAGTACAAGACTTCTGTCTCTCATAGGGCCTTTTCACACCTGCATTTGGGCTGCATTTGCCAGCTTTTACATTTGTATGCGTTTTTACCAGTAAAAATGCATCCAAACGCATCCAAAAATGGACCCATAGGGTTTAATGAAAAACGCATTGGAAACGCAATGCAAAACGCATGTCATTTTGCAAAAATGCAAAACGCGTGCATTTTTGCAAACACAGCCAAAAACGGGGCTGCAACCTTTTTGGCTGCATTTGCAAAAACGCATGCGTTTTGCCCTTTTGAAAAATGACATGCGTTTTGCATTGCGTTCGCAATGCGTTTTGAATTAAACCCTATGGGTTCATTTTTGGATGTGTTTGGATGCGTTTTTAGTAGTAAATACGCATACAATCGCAAACGCAGCCAAACGCAGCCCAGCCTTAGATGTGAACTGGGCCATACACTTGCATTGAGAGCTTGTATTGTAACTTTTTGCTTCCCATAAGCCAGAGGTTACAGTCACAAGATGGCATCACAGGACTGGAGCAATGCCAAAAAAAATGAAAATGCCAGTGGGTGAGTACAACCCCTGGCAAAAATTATGGAATCACCATGCTCGGAGAATGTTCATTCAGTTGTTTAATGTTTAGAAAAAAAGCAGATCACAGACATGGCACAAAACTAAAGTCATTTCAAATGGCAACTTTATGGTTTTAAGTAACACTTAAAGAAATCAAGATAAGAAATGTGGTAGTTAGTATGGTTACCTTTATTCAGACCAAGCAGAGGGAAAAATTTTTGGAATCACTTAATTCTGAGGAAAAAAATTATGGAATCACCCTGTAAATTTTCATTCCCAAAACCTGCATAAAATAAGATCTGCTCGTTAGTCTGCATCTAAAAAGGAATGATCACACCTTGGAGAGCTGTTGCACCAACTGGACTGACATGAATTATGGCTCAAACATGAGAGATGTCAATTGAAACAAAGGAGAGGATTGTTAAACTCTTAAAAGAGGTTAAATCAGCACGCACTGTTGCAAAAGATGTTGATGGTTCACAGTCAACTGTGTCTAAAATCTGGACCAAATACAAACAACATGGAAAGGTTGTTAAAGGCAAACATACTAGTAGACCAAGGAAAACATTAAAGCATCAAGACCGGAAACTTAAAGCAATATGTCTCCAAAACAGGAAATGCACAACAAAGCAAATGAGGAACGAATGGGAGGAAACTGGAGTCAATGTCTGTGACCGAACTGTAAGAAGCCGCCTAAAAAAATAGGATTCACATACAAAAAATCTAAACAAAAGCCATCATTAACGCCTAAACAGAAAAAAGCAAGGTTACAATGGGCTAAGGAAAAGCAATCATGGACTGTGGATGACTGGAAGAAAGTCATATTCAGTGATGAATCACGAATCTGCATTGGGCAAGGTGATGATGCTGGAACTTTTGTTTGGTGTCGTTCCAATAAGATTTCCAAAGATGACTGCCTGAAGAGAACATGCAAATTTGCACAGTCATTAATGATATGGGGCTGAATGTCAGGTAAAGGCACTGGGGAGATGGCTGTCATTACATCTTAAATGCCCAAGTTTACATTGATATTTTGGACAGTTTTATTATCCCATCGATTCAAAGGATGTTTGGGGATGATGAAATCATTTTTAAAGATGATAATGCATCCTGCCATAGAGTAAAAACTGTGAAAACATTCCTTGAAAGAAGATACATAAGGTCAATATCATGGCCTGCAAATAGTCCAGATCTCAATCCAATTGAAAATCTTTGGTGGAAGTTGAAGAAAATGGTCCATGACAAGGCTCCAACCTGCAAAGCTGATCTGGCAACAGCAATCAGAGAAAGTTGGAGCCAGATTGATGATGACTACTTATTGTCACTCATTAATTCCATGCCTCAGAGACTGCAAGCTGTTATAAAAGCCAGAGGTGGTGCAACAAAATGCTAGTGATGTGTTGAAGTGTTCTTTTGTGTGTTTGTTTTTCATGAGCCATAATTGTTTTCTCAGAATTGAGTGATTTCATAATTTCTTCTCTCTGCTTGGTCTGAAAAAAATTACCCTTATTGACTACCACATTTTTTATCTTCATTTCTTTTAGTGTTTCTTAAAGTTGCCATTTCAAATGACTTTAGTTTTGTGCCATGTCTGTGATCTGCTTTTTTCTACAACATTAAACAACTGAAAGAACATCCTCCGAACACGGTGATTCCATAATTTTTGCCAGGGGTTGTACAAGACTGGGACCAGGGGCTTAGGTTTAAAGCATCACTCCATCAGTGAACAAAAAAAGTAGAGTGGTGCTTTACTGGGCTTCTCCCCTTACAGTGTGCTAGTTCTGTTTAAGCTTCTGACATTTAGTTTATTTAGCTTTCTTTATTTTGCTGGGTCTCATTTTGGAAAAATCTTGCATTGTAAAAAGGCTGCTGATCACCCAATGAATAAGCAAACCGGGTGAAATAATCCTTCGTGCATCACATACAGGAAAGATAACATATGCTGCTGAAAATGACATCCTATGCACACTGAACGATGAAATCCACATTTTGGTGTGCATCACACTGTTTGCCTGTGTAAACAATGTCACATGTGTCTGTACAGGAAGAGACTTGTCACTCCCAGGGAGTGGGGGAGAAGCTACCAGGGACATGTCTGTCTGACTAGTCTCCCATGCAACTCAGTCCCTGATGGCTCTTGAAAGATGCTTGTCTATGAAATGCCACAGCATTTTAGAGTGGAACATGCATGACTGATATAATACAGTCAATACATGCATGGGATAAGACAAAGCAACCTGCGACAGCCACAGCTAGACAGCCTGTTGATCGGGCAGCATGTATCAGCTGTCAGGTTTATTTTAAGGCATCATGAAAAATTAAAGTAGCCTATCAGTTTGGAAAGTGACATTACAGATTATCAAACATAAGCACATCAGTCATTCCATTGGACAGTATCGATTGCAGATGATTGCAAACAAATTCTAACTTGACTGAACCTCACCTGCCAAAGAAAGTTTACCCCAAAATTAGAATTCAAGATACAAAATCTAAACATTGATTTTTCTGACTTTCTATGTGTTCTTGTATGGAGATTAGTAGTTCGTAACTTGCCCATGAACAATGTAAAAAAAGCAATATCACCTAAACATATGGATGCATGGTTAGAAGTCACTATTTTCATTAGGTAAAATAATTTAGCAAATATGCGTTACCTGTACAGATGAAACTTGATAGTCCACCATAGACGACATCATCGTTATCTGGTAATATAAACGGACACTGCGTTTGTACCTCCAAACAGTATTGCTTGCAAGGGATTTTGCTACTGCATTCAGATTGTGTAACATCCAAAAATTGGGAACATATCCAAGACTTGTAGACAGCCTGTAAAACAAAGCATAATGAAATATTATGTAGTGGTTTGTTTTATTTCTTAGTACACTAATATAGACAAGTGAGTGTTAACTAAATGGGTAACCATTACACCAGAGATTTATAATAGTTATTATTTTGACATCTCCACTGTGCAAATTAGGACACAAACTAATTGTATTTCTTATAGTGTACATTGGATAATTTACATGATATATCTACTGGTCTGCATGTGATGCCACTAATATTTTATATTCCAGTCATTAATGAATTATCTAACTGTTATTGCTCCACAATTTAGCATTTTCTACAAAATCCTGTTTCCTCCTATTAAATCGCACAAAAGTGACAAAATCCATTTCAGCAACAAGTGTAAAATCTATATTACCAACACCACAATACATCCAATATGAGCTAAAAAAAACTGTCCAGACACAAACTTAGTCCTAAATATCATTAGATCAGGTCCAAACAGTAAATGTTTAGTATTATTGTCCCAAGAGCTCATCTCCAAAGCTGTATCACATAGCTCACTATACTACAGTGTTTTCCCGAAAGTAAGACCCTGTCTTACATTTTTTGGGGGCCAAAAGTGGCCCCCTGTCTTACTTTCGGGGGGGGTCTTATATTGGCAGCCCCCAGCAGGTATACAGCTCCCAGCCAATGTGGTATACAGCCCCCATCCAGTGTGGCATACAACCCCCAGCCAGTGTGGCATACAGGCCCCCTCCTGCTGGCACACTACCCCCCAGCCGGTGTTCTGAGGCCCCCCCTGCTGCTGCTGCTCACATCTTACCCTCCAGCGTCTTCTGTTAGCAGCCAGTGCGTCGGTCCTCAGCTGTCTCCCGGATCATGTGACCCTTCGCTGCGCATGACGTCATCGCTATTGCGACCGGCCGGTCACATGATCCGGGAGACAGCTGAGGACGGAGAACCGACGCGCTGGCTGCTGTAAGAAGACCCTGGAGGGTAAGATGTGAGCAGCAGCAGCAGGGGGGGCCTCAGAACACCGGCTGAGGGGTAGTGTGCCAGCAGGAGGGGGCCCATATACATAATGCACTGCTCCCCCTGCCGCTGATTGACAGGGGGATGCAGTGCATATCTAATGAGCGGGCGCACGGTGAAGTGCGACCCGATCCCGCTCTCCCCCCCCCCGCTAGGGGCCTTACATTAGCCCCCCCGGTTGTAAGGCCTTATATTCGGAGGAGGCCTTACATTAGCAGGCCCCCCTTTTACCCCTAGGCGGCTTACTTTCGGGAAAACACGGTATATGTGGTGTATACACCTCCAAGTGCCTCTAATTTTCTAAAAACTGTTGTGTCAATTCAGTATAGTGGAGGATTTTTACCAAAAAAGTATTGCTTCTAGCAAAGGACAAATTGCCATTGGCACAAAAATGTGTATTGAGCCAAGTCGGCTCTGTGTTCTTTTGTACTTGTTCTGTGAACTTAGACTACATTCACACATTGCACATTTTTGAGCGCTTTTTAGCGCGCTTTTCAAAAATGCACAATGTGTATCTGCGTCTGCCGGCAAAGCGAATGTGAAATTCACTTTGCTATTCAGACACTGCATAAATGTATGCAGTGCTTTCATGGGTAAAAGCGCGGGCGTAAAAACAATGACTATGTCAATTCTTTGCGCACCTGCACCCGAGCTTTCTCCCATAGGAGCCCATTATTCCCGCTGGAATTATGCAACACCATTCAGACGATGCCCAATTCCAGCAGGAATACGCCGGCGATGATGTCACACAGGGGAGGAAGAATCCTGTTCCTCCTCCCCTGTGTGACATCTGTGCCAGCCCCTTAGAGTTTCGCAGTGTATTAATATGCACTGCGAAACCCAAATTAAAGTAAGCCAAATGTGTGAAAAATAATAAAAATTGAATACTTACCTCCCCGCCGGGTGTTTCGGTTACCGGGAGCCGAGAGATCCTCCGCAGGTACTGTCCTCCAGGGCTTGTGATCGCTGATTGTCTGCTTGCGGTCATGTGATATGTGACGTGCTATGTTGTGCATATCACATGACCGCGAGCGGCCAATCAGCGATCTTGATAAGGGCTCCCTGTACACCCAGCAGAGGGTAAGTATTCAGTTTTTATTATATTTAATACCATTTGGCTTACTTTAATTTGGGTTTTACAGTGTATATTAATACACTGCGAAACCCAAAAGGGGCCAGCACAGATGTCACACAGGGAAGGATTCTTCCTCCCCTGTGTGACATCACTTCTTCCCTGCGCTTTAAGGGGAGAAATAGCCCCGTAAAAAAAAATCGCTGTGTGTGAATGCACCGCGTTTTTTTATGAGGCTTTTTTGCACTTTTTGGTGCTGGTGCAAAACGCGGCAAAACGCGCCCGCCCAAAAAAAGTGCTATGTGTGAACGTAGCCTTAAAATGATGAATTATCAACAGTAATACATAAATGTCAAGTCAGTTCATTTGTACTCATTTCCAAGGATCAATCCGTTGCTATCTAAAAATAGTTCCAACAAAAAACAAATTTAAAGGGGTTGTGCAAAGTTTTCATGAACATCTGCTGTCGTTCTATATGACTGATGTCTGTAACTCCTCACACCACACCCTAGTTAGATATAGATAGAAAAAGGAAACTAAGGGAAAAACCTACCTTCTGACCTATAAATATTTTAAGACCACTTCCTATACTTTCAATACATAGAATAAGTACTATACTCAATTTCTATTGAAAATCACCTCTAAATGAACAAATAGGATGATCGAATGCTGGAAAAATTTGATACTGTTAAAAGGAATGTCAGTTTAAAAAGACAATGAATATATTATTCATCCTATAGTATAAACAATGGACAGAACATACGGTAATGTTATACAGTGGGTATCAGTGGTGTAACTTTAGTCTGGTGGGCCCTGGTGTGAAATTTAGACCTGAGCCCCCCATCCCACATGCGCACACATCGGTCAGATGTATGGGCCCGATGTAACGTTCTAAATCCTTTAAAGACTCACAAATTGACCCCTCTCCACATTCATTATGTATTAATGCAGGGCCGGCTCCAGGTTTCTGTGGGCCCCGGGCAAAAAAGTCTCAGTGGGCCCCCTTTAGTACATATCATGGACTATAATATATATATTGCCGCACACTTACCGCAAGCCCCATAGACATTGCATGGGGCTTGCCGCAAATGTGTAGCAAGTGCAGCCGCTAGGCGGAAAATGCGGCAGATGCGGATTTTTTTTACCGCAACTGCCACATTTAAAAAAAACGCCTATGTGAAGGCAGCCTTACAGGAACAGTGACTGCCGAAACCAGCAAGAGCTGTTTCTGACTGTGAATATATTACACGTTGTTAAAATGCGTTTGCATTCCCTTGCGCTTTTTAAAAATCCCTTCAAATGCAAAATGTTGCATTTTTGTGCGTCTGAGGATGCTTGGTATATACGCAAGCATCCTCAAGCGCACAAATAATGCAAGCAGCTCAATGGAGCCGCACTGCCATATGGGTAGCACATCAGCCAAGCGGAATGTCTGGCCATCCGGATCTCTCTTTCTCCTCACCTTTCTTCTCGCTGCTCCGGTCTCCTCCGGTCACTCTGCACATATCAGCACAGTCATGACAACATCGTGCCCCTCCATGCTGAGCTGCAGAATGCAGACAGCGGCAGAAGAGACTCTGGAGAAGAATGCTGCTGGCAAAGGCAGCAGAGACTATGGGAGCGGAATCTGCGGGGGGCTACCACAGGTACACATACCTCGTACGCACGCGGCTCTGCTCCGTACACCTCGTACGCACGCGACTCTGCTCCGAACACCTCGTACACATGCGGCTCTGCTGCATAGACCTCCTACGCACACGGCTCTGCTCCGTACACCTCGTACGCATGCGGCTCTGCTCCGTACACCTCGTACGCACGCAGCTCTGCTCCGTACACCTCGTACACACGAGGCTCTGCTCTGTACAACTCGTACGCATCCGGCTCTGCTCCGTACACCTCGTACGCACGCGGCTCTGCTCCGTACACCTCGTACGCATGCGGCTCTGCTCCGTACACCTCCTACGCACGCGGCTCTGCTCAATACACCTCGTACCCTCGCGGCTCTGCTCCATACAACTCGTACCCACGCGGCTCCGCTCCATACACCTCGTACCCACGCGGCTCCACTCCATACACCTTGTACCCACGCGGCTCCGCTCCGTACACCTCGTACCCATGCAGCTCCGCTCCGTACACCTAGTACCCATGCGGCTCCTCTCCGTACACCTAGTACCCACACGGCTCCGCTCTGTACACTTAGTACCCACATGGCTCTGCTCCATACCCCTCGTACACACTGGGCTCCTCTCCATACACCTCGTACACACTGGGCTCCGCTCCATACACCTCGTACACACTGGGCTCCGCTCCATACACCTCGTACACACTGGGCTCCACTCCATACACCTCGTACACACACGGATTTGCTCCGTACACCTCGTACACACTGGGCTCCGCTCCGTACACCTCGTACACACAAGGCTCCGCTCCGTACACCTAGTACCCACTCGGCTCCATTCCGTACACCTAGTACACACTCGGCTCCGCTCCGTACACCTAGTACCCACTCGGCTCCGTTCCATACACCTAGTACACACTCGCCTCTGCTACATTCACACTGTAAATCCCTCTTGACCCCACACATAAACTTCACCAAATTGCCATACCCCTAGTACACACTCACCTCTGCTACATTAACACTGTAAATCCCTCCTGACCCCACACATAAGCTTCACCAAATTGCCATACCCCTAGTACACACTCACCTCTGCTACATTCACACTGTAAATCCCTCCTGACCCCACACATAAACTTCACCTAATTGCTATGCTGGCCATCATGATGCTCAGAGTCCTGCATACACTGAGGAGCTGGTCATGTGACCCCTGACTCCACCCTCCATTGACATCATCACAGGTCCTGTCAGCACAGTGTGCGGCTCTGTCGGCTCCCACAGAGGGAGATCTCCACAGCTGCAGGAGGCTCAGTGCTCCCTCCCTGCAAATGACCCCCCAGCTGCCCCCTGGATATGGCCCTGGCTGTGGGGGCAGTGTGCTCAGGGGCCCCTGAGGCTAGGGTCACACTTGTATTGTGACCCTAGCCTGATGCAAGTATTTTCGGCTGCAGCACATAGCTTTTAATGCTATGCGCTGGAGCCCATAGAAACCCGATGTTTACCTTGGCAACCATTGGTTGTCAATGTAAACATCGGGTTTCTATGGGCTCCATTGCTGGTAGCGCATAGCATTAAACGCTCTGCGCTGCAGCAGACAATACTTGCGTCAGGCTAGGGTCGCAATTCAAGTGTGACCCTAGCCCTCAGGGACCCGGTGGGCCCCCTCCAAGCAGTCGGGCTCCGGCACTTGCCCAGGTGCGCCGGGTGCTGACGCCAGGCCTGTATTAATGTCCCTCATCCTGCTATATTTGGTCCTCCTCCTGGAATATGGCCCTTATCCTGTTATATATGTCCCCCCATCATGGTTCATATGGTCTTCCTCCTCTCGCCAACATAGTCCTCCAAATATTATAATGCAAACCCATATTCCTCCATATATTATGATGTACCCCCATAGTCTTCTATGTATTATAATGGAGCCCATAGTCCCCCATTCATAAGGTAGCCCCAATAGTCTTCCAATTATTATAAGGCACTTCCATTATCCTCCATATAATATAATGCAGTCTCAAAACCCTCCATATACACTGTGTGCAGAATTATTAGGCAAGTTGTATTGTAGAGGATTATTTGTATTATTGATCATCAACTATGTTCTCAATCAACCCAAAAGATTTAAATATCAAAGCTTAATATTTTTGGAAGTTGGAGTGTTTTTTTTTATAGATTTGGCTATCTTAGGAGGATATCTGTTTGTGCAGGTATCTATTACTGTGCAGAATTATTAGGCAACTTTATAAAAACCAAATATATTCCCATCTCACTTGTTTATTTTCACCAAGTAAACCAATATAACTGCACAAAATTTAGAAATAAACATTTCTGACATGCAAAAACAAAATCCAAAGAAATTAGTTACCAATATAGCCACCTTTTTCTTTATGATGACACTCAACAGTCTTCCATCCATAGATTCTGTCAGTTGCTTGATCTGTTTACGATCAACATTGTGTGCAGCAGCCACCACAGCCTCCCAGAGACTGTTCCGAGAGGTGTACTGTTTTCCCTCCCTGTAAATCTCACATTTTATGAGGGACCACAGGTTCTCTATGGGGTTCAGATCAGGTGAACAGGGGGGCCATGTCATTATTTTTTCTTCTTTTAGAACTTTACTGTCCAGCCACGCTGTGGAGTAGTTGAATGCATGTGATGGAGCATTGTCCTGCATAAAAATCATGTTTTTCTTGAACGATACCGACTTCTTCCTGTACCACTGCTTGAAGACGTTGGCTTCCAGAAACTGGCAATAGGTCTGGGAGTTGAGCTTCACTCCATGATCAACCCGAAACGGTCCCACATGTTCATCTTTGATGATACCAGCCCATACCAGTACCCCACCTCCACTTTGCTGGCGTGGGAGTGGAGCTCTCTGCCCTTTACTGATCCAGCTTCTGGCCCATCCATCTGGCCCATCAAGAGTCATTTTCATTTCATCAGTCCATAAAACCTTTGAAAAATCAGTCTTAAGATATTTCTTGGCCCAGTCTTGACGTTTTATCTTATGTTTCTTGTTCAAAGGTGGTCGTTTTTCAGCATTTCTTACCTTGGCCATGCCCCCAAGTATAGCACACCTTGTGCTTTTTGATACTCCAGTAACATTGCAGCTCTGAAATATTGCAAATTGGTGGCAAATGGCATCTTGGCAGCTTCACGCTTGATTTTCCTCAATTCATGGGCAGTTATTTTGCACCTTTTTTGCCCAACATGCTTCTTGCGACCCTGTTTGCTATTTGACATGTTACGCTTGATTGTTCGGTATCATGTTTCAAAAGTTTAGCAATTTCAAGACTGCTGCATCCCTCTGCAAGACATCTCACAATTTTGGACTTTTCAGAGCCCGTCAAATCTTTCTTCTGACCCATTTTTCCAAAGGAAAGGAAGTTGCCTAATAATTATGCACACCTTACATAGGGTGTTGATGTCATTAGACCACATCCCTCCTCATTACAGAGATGCACATCACCTGATTTACTTAATTGGTGGTTGGCTCTCAAACCTATACAGCTGGAATAGGACAACATGTATAAAAAGAATCATGTGATCAGAATACTCATTTGCCTAATAATTCTGCACACAGTGTAGTATAATGCAGCCTCACATCCCTCCGTATAGTGTAATGAAGCCTCACATCCCTTTGAATTCTGTAATGCAGCCTCACATCCCTTATATAGTGTAATGCAGTCTCAGATCCCTCTATATAGTGTTATGCAGCCTCACATCCCTCCATATAGCGTAATGCAGCCTCCTAAACCTCCATATAGTGTAATGCAGCCTCACAGCACTCCATATAGTGTAATGTAGCCTCACAGCACTCCAAATAGTGTAATGCAGCCTCAAAACTCTCTATACAGTGCACTCTTATATATGCAGCCTCATTGCCTCTCCATATAGTATAATGCACTCTCCCTCCTTCCCCCAAGATTTGGTGAGTGAACTTTCCATGGCCACCCTGCACTCACTTATTGAAAAAAAAAATCTGTTTCCACCTCTCCCCGTTCCCTCGCTGCTACGGTCTTCTCGCAACAACTAAGGAGAAGACTGATGATGAGGAGGCGGTGAGGATGTACGATCCACCATGGAACGCATAAAGCAGGAGAAAGTGCCACCTACTCCTTATGTGGAGGAGGCGGTATCAGCCTGCTTGTATGCGTTCCACAGTGGAATGCATGCAGTCACCGCCTCCTCCTCAGAATGCTGGTAAGAGGAAATGAGGGGAGGAATGGCAGCAGTAGGAAGAAGGAGGCTCCCCTCCTCTCCCTGACACACGGGACCTATAGCGGCCTGTGCTGCCTGGTAGTGACATGGATATGTGTCCTTAGGAGATGGGATGTGAAGCAGGCAATGGGATCGGCGGTCACAGGCCCCTGTATGTCCGGGCCCCATCGCAGCTCTGACCCCTGTGACCGTGATTGTTACGCCACTGTACGCCACTGATGGGTATGTACAGGATACACAAACTCTTAGTTCCACATTCATTAAGTTGTTTATACCGTAAAACTGTAAGAAAATACGTTGACAATTCACAAAACTGTTGCGCATTTGTAACATTTTCAGGGAGCTTTGCTAAAAAGGGGAGGGCTGGGGAGAAGATTGTTGGGATGGGACATGTCTAATCCCACTTATAAAATAAATAAATAGTTGCAGTGTTTCCTAACTGACTGGAGCAACATTTCTGCCAGGTGCGTGGAGGTGCACAGCACTGATGAGAAGTGCCCAATTCATCAATTTGTACACAATTCCCAAATGGCATTAAACATCCTCAACCCCTATCACTAGTCAAGGAAGTTAAGTAAAGTTATAATTACCTGCTGGCATGATGATCAAGTATCAGACAACCAAACCCCATAAATAAACTCCCTAATGAGCATTTGAAACCATCATCTGGAGGTGCTATTCTAATAATTCTTAGATTCTTAAAGTAAACCTGTCACCAGGTTTTTCTCATATAATCTGCATTCACAGGCAGTGAGACCTTATTTACGGGATTCTAGAATGCTGTATATAAGCCCCCAAGCTGATCTCTGTGACATAAAAAATAGCTGATAAAATACTTAAATACTGGGTGGACCAGTGTGAAAATCTACAAACTTGTCCCTCCCTGCAGAAAACTTGTCTGGGAGGGCTATCTCCAGTTCAAGCCAGAACTGGGTGTGGGTAGAAACCAGCAGGTCAACAATTTGTTGCAGTTACTGCACAAGCTGCAACCATAAATCTATCACCTCCTGCAACACATTCTGGATCAGTTGTGCGAAATCTATCTGGACCAAAGCAAGATGGCCTAACAGAACAGTGAGGAGTCAGGTTACAATTTCTATTATATTAAATTTAGAGATGATGGGAAGGAGGAGTGAGGAGCCTAGAATGATGGATCCACAGCTACACAGCTCAGTAGAGCTGTAGAATATCCTCCATGCTGCTGTATATCCATGTTGTCTTGCTGATACTCCTGCACATGTGCTACATAAAGAAAGAAGAGCAGGATACACTCTGTTTTTGTGTGATGTGTATAGGAGACTTTATAGCATTTAGTCTACTCACACAACATCAAAGCAGAGTAGAAATAATAGATAAACCCTAGAGACATGAAAACTGCTCAAACAAGCATAATATAGATGTTTTGTGTTATACACATGAAAGCTTACTCCAAAAAGTTACCTGAAACTCTAAGCTCAAAAGGAACGCTCGAACACTGGATAGCCTAGTTATAAAAACATCTAAAAGATGCAAAACAAATTGATCTTTTACAAATATCAAAAGTGTCCTGCTTTAAACTTTAAAGAAAATTCTCAAAAAAAGTAGTCATTATTTGTTTTTGGGTCCATTTTGAAGTTGTTACATAACTGTGATTGGAACCAGTCCATACAAGAGAGTATAAATACAGGTTTCTTTTTAATAACACCCAAACCATATCAGAGAAAGTACCAAAAACATTTAGCTGAATGGAAACTGGTCTCCAAGGGACCTACTATGACCCTTGCTCCAAGTTTAATCAATTTGTAGGTCAACATTAAAATCTAAATTATAGGACATGCTGTGTGTTGTAAATATTGTCATCAATGCTAGAAGTGTCTAATCTCCAACACCTCCTCCTAACATCAAGCAGGTAATGAAATCAGTTAAACAGCTCTATAAACCATTTTAACATACAATATAAAAAGTCTCTGTGATGTTCAATGTAAAATATGTGGACCATTAATATCTGTTACATTTCCAGAAACATCCATAATGCAATAATTTAGACATGGTCAATCATAAAGCAATCCACTGCTATTCACTTGTTTAGCGAACGTATAGCCTCTCTATTTCCTTATAGAGCATACATTTTGCCCCCTATATCTTCTGCATAATTCACAGTCCTCAAAGTAAGTTTAATAATTGAGCAAAAAGTCTTATTCAGAAAATGAACAAAGAAGCAACAATAAGGTCTCCTACCGCTCAATAAACTCAACTGATACATTTCTGGTATGTTCAATGGTATTGATGAAAATGATAACAAAAATAAAACTACTGGAAACTCTCAATTTTGATTTTTTTAGGTCATTTTTAGAACACTGAGAATGAAAAAATGAGTCATTTATGGGGATAAGCAAAGCCAAACTGTAAAGTTCAGGGTTTGTACCAAAAACCAAGAGTCCGAGGCTCAAACTCAAACATGGACTTAAAAAAACTGTGTTCGTATTCGGGTATTGTTCACAATTCAATAAAGTATTTTGGGACATTTGGATTACATTGGAGTTTCCAGAATTTATTTTAAAGCAATAAATTGGTTATTGGGGGAGTATTTACTCAAGTAAACATTTTTTCCCCTGTGTCTGCGGCTCTTATAAGTTTGTACTTGCCAGGTTAGTTATGGAGGTCGCTGACAGTTGCCTCTTCATTACTAACACTAGGGCTTGATGCCAGTTGTAAATTCACAGCTGACATCAACTTCATTATACATTACCATGATTGACACCACACCAGGGCAATCATGAAGAGCCAGGTAAAGCACCAGAATTGGCGCATCTAATGTGATACACCATTTCTGGAGGGGATATGGACTGATATATTTAGCCTGGGAAGGGCCAAACACCATTGACATTTCCACTCTGATAATAACAGCCCACAGCTATCTGCTTTATTTTATTGGTTATCAGAAATAGGGCAGAGCTCACGCTTATTTTTTTATATTAGTTACATAAATCATTGAAAAAAATAGCATGGGTCATCCCATGAAATCTATAATTTTCTATGGATCTTCATCCTGAAAAATTTCTCAGAACGAGGCTCCATAGGTCACTGTCGTTCAGCATTATATACGGAATTTCTCCCGCTCATGCCTGTCACTGACCAGAAGTGACCTCTCGAGCCTAGTTGAGAGAGCTTTCTCAGATGCCTATCAATTCCTTTGGAGCTTCATTCTGAAAACTTTTTCAAAGGCCCCAGAGGTTACTGTCGGTCAGTGGTATTTATCATGGGAACATACCACTGACTGGCAATGATTTCTGGAGCCTCGTTCTGAAAACTTTCTTAGAAGAAAAGGCCCATAACAATTGATGGTGTTGTGGGACATAAATCTTTGCATTACATCGGAACTTCCAGGATTTATTGTGAAGTAAATAAATTGGTGAAAGAGAATGTGTGGGAAAGTTTTTCTTCAAAAACACATTTTTTTACCACAGAAATTCGGGTCCCCATTCACTTGTATGGGGTTTGGGGTCCAGGGTCAAGTTTGGTTCAAGTCCGGGTCCCAAACCAAAATGTTTCTTAAAGTTCGACCAAACCAGGGGAAACTGAACATGCATGGGTCTGCTCATCCTCATCACAAGTGATCTGGCAATGAAAGAAGCTCATGGCTTTGAAAACATTCATTTATTGCATGGTGCTCAATTGACACTGATACGTATATGTATAATAAAATCATTATGGCTGGAACACAAAAAATTCAGTAGCCTTGATGCCTAAAATTCTTGGAAAATCTTTTCAACTGGTTCTTATTGCAGATGTACTGTGCTAACAACTCTAATTCGATATTAAAGACTATCCAAGTTGGTCTACAATAAATAAAAAAGAATTACCTATACTAATAGAAGTTGCTGCCTTAAACACTAAAGTTTTCATTGCTGCAGTGCAGATGACTTACTGAAATTTGGAAAGACTTATTCTCATTATATTACCTTGCTGTAAGGGTTAATGTTTTTCCTCTCAGCACTGTTCTCCCTTCTAGTATTCATTGCTAATCCTGATGCAGATAATTTGGTCATCATTACAGGGTCTACCCACTTGGGATCAATTTGTTAAAATTAATAGGACTTTTCCTAGCATTAATTTACAAGTAGCAGCAGACGGATGGCTGCCTGATGTGTCTGTTAACAGCACTGTCATGCTGGAGCATGTGTCCAATATTTTCTCTCTAATTCTGGGAGCTTTGTATAGAACATGAGAAGTTACTAATGCTTATTGCTTCCCAAAAATTATTAGTGTTTTGGCTGCCATTTTATCAATAAGGAACATAGAGGTATGTATACAGGATATACCGAATACAGTATATTAAGCGTCTCTCTTAGGCTGCATGCACACGGTCAGTGTTTGCAGTGTTATGCACGTAGCGTATTTGCACTGTGTCCATAACACTGCATTGACCATTACCAGCATAGTGGATAGGATTTCCAGAAATCCCATGCCCACTGTGCTTCACTCCTGCACAGCATTAACTGACCTCCGGGGTGGATTTCTGTCCTAATGCTTGTTTGCAGAATGTCAATTTATTGCTGCGAAGTCAGAAGCAATCTAATTGGTCAATGCAGGGAAAAGCCATCATGCCCCATCTGCTGCCTAGGCACATGGCGACTGCGTTCACCCATGGAGATCCCTGGCATCCCTGCAGGAGAAGAGACACTGCTTCCAGGATGCAGTGTCTCCTGAACATCTGGACATACCTCTATGTCTACCATTGTCCAGAAAAAGTGCTTGGGAAAATCAGGCCAACTTTAAGTGTTTATTTACGATTCTACATCCAGTAAGTGGCTGCTGATTGGATTCAGTGGTCACCAGACCCCCCAACCCCAGCCCAAAACACACACCAGAAGAAGAAGCCAGCAGATCAAGGGGAACCATCAGTTATTCAGGAGCCATGATTTCTTAATTTTTTTTGTCATATGATCATTTATTTTTCTTCTTGATGAATTTGTAGCGCCATTATTTTGGGGCTTATATAATAAAACAGCATAAAGAATAAAAAAAACTTTATTCTGTCAGTGCAGATTATTACTTTTGTTCAAACTATTTTCTTAACTTTTAAATGGGGAGACGGAAAAAAATGATAGGGAAAGGATTAAGGGTGGGGAAACCGGATAAGACATTTAGGAAAGAAGAACATACAAAGCAGTTAACCTTTGTTTTTGTCGATCAAGTACCATTGAGTATTGCACCATACAGGAAAATGGTATATGAAGGATAGTGTATTTGATAAAGAAGACAATATATAGAAGTCAAAGTTTTTAATGTTTAGGACAAAGTAATAGACTTGGCAGGAAGTTTTTCTGACTACAAGGACCACCTCATATTATATCTCCCATAGCTTTTCTCCTTCAAGGCCATATGAAATTCATAAATGTTAAGTGAATATGTTCTTTCAATTACCTCCATGATGGATGGTATAGCTGTTTGCATTCATCAAGATGTTAGAAGATATATTGTGACATAAAAAAGACAAATAATATGTTTGTTTTCTTAAATTTTCCTAAAGCGATTTATAGTAGAACAATTTGCAGAGTAAGGGGAATCTTTTGGAGTGTAACTTTATAGATGATGTTCTGTACCTCTACCAAATGTTTCTTAAGAGATGAACATTTCCATAGAGTTCCATTTTTGCTACACTCTCTCCAACAAAGGGTAAATTGAGAAGCAAATGATTTATGCAGTTTTTGGGCAGTAAAATACCAACAACAGATTATTTTATAGAAGGTTTCTGGCAGTGAAACACACGAGGTATTTGCGTATGTTAAATTTAATGCGTTTAACCATTGCTCAATCCCAAAAGTTAAAGGGATATTCCCATCTCCAAGATCCTATCCCAATGTGTAGTAGGTGTAACATTAATATAATAATAATAATAATAATAATAATAATATTAGCAAATACCTCCAATTAGAAATGTAGTATAGTTCTCCTGATATAGCCATGTCTGCTGCCTCATGTGCAGGGCATTGCAGCTTGGGTATCCATGGTTAAAAAATTTTGAAGTGCTGCCAGGAAATATTCCCAGTGTATTCTATTGAACACCTTCTCTGCATGCAAGGTTAGTAGCAGGGAATGAGTGCCAAGTATCTTGATGTGATTTGTTAGGTTAATTACTTTTCTAGTGGCATCACATGCTTGTCATCATGAGATAAAGCCTGTCTGGTCTGAATGTATAAGGCTTGGGACAATGTGTTTAAATCTGTTGGCAATTCCTTTGGAGAAGATTTTTACATCAATGTTAATCAGGGAGATCAGTTTAACATTAGACATTTCAAGGGGATTTATCTTATTTTTCCAGATTACGTTTCTACATTTGGACAATAAATAGGGGTGGCTCACTGGTTAGTACTATTACCCTGTAGCACCAGAGTCCTGGGTTCAATCCCAGCAAGGAACAACATCTAGAATAGTTTGTGTTTTCCTCATGTTTGTGTGGTAGATTAGTTATAGGAGGCTCACTGTCCTGTGTAAATAGAATATCAATATTGGAATTTACTCTATGTCCACAGAATGATCATCAGTATGTCCAACACAGGCTGGAGTTTTGCTTGTAGAAAGGCAAAGAACTGCCTTCTTGCTACATCAGTGTGATATGATCACAGGATTTTTTAAAATAGTCAGGCACCTGTGGAAAATTACAAATATTGAGGAATGCAAAGTTCCAAGGCTATGTGCCCACTACATGTTTCTTCTGCATTTTTGGTGATCCGTTTCAGCAAAAACACATCACCCACAGCATTATCATTAAATCCTATGTGATTTCAAAAATGCTGTGCGTTTTTAAGTGGTGTGTTTTGCTGCAGAAAACACTTGCACTCAAAAATGACCGTGTCAATTAACTTGTCCATTTTTGGACTGTGTTTTCCAATTGACAGCCATTTTAATCCCATGGAAAGCACAAGACTAAAACGCAGCACAAACTCTGCAAAAAAAAAAAAAGCAATGCATTTTTGGTGCATTTTTCTAAAGATATCTGCGGGTTTGTGCAGCTGAAAACAAATAAATGCAGCACAAAAATAAGTAGCCCAAATGTTTAGTGGGCACATAGCCTTATGGTACCTTTACACGCCGCTACCGAGGGTAGCAACAGGTAGGCACCGAACGTGCACGAGCGCGTTTGCAACGGTTGCTAACAGTACCTGATACCGCAAATACACGCCGCCACAAGGTGCTCCACAGAAGGTATTTGTGTTCCCCAGAAGTGCTGACGGGTGCCGCAGGTTACCTTCTGTGGAGCACCTTCCCTGATTTACACGCCGCTACCACAAGGGAATCTGGGTGTACATATTGCGTGCCGTAACTACATAGGTGTGACAGAGTTGTGTATTACGCGACGCTCGTACAGTGATTGGACAATGCAATAACATCATGATTGGCCAGCCAGCGCAGGGAGGCTGGCTAATACATGACGCTATAGCAAATGTGTATTGTGACTGGTCTGCTCGTTAAATATGCAGCCCTGTGCAGGGACAGCCAATGGGTACACAGTAGTCCCCACCAATGATAGCTGATGGGGGCGTGGTATACATGACGCTGTAGCACGCCCCAGGTTACTCAAATACCGTGCCTGTTCCCTGATTACACGCCGCTACCATAGGGATTATACCTGCTTGTTTTTCAGCACGGCTGAAAGACAGGTATCCAAATAGACAGGAATGTACAACCGGAATTACATGCCGCCACTTCACGGTGTTTTGAAGGTAAAAGGTACAATTGTCTCCGTTACCTTTCGGTAGCGGTGTGTAAAGGTACCATTATAGTTATGAGAGGTACATTTTTGACACCTTGATCACAACACCATGAAAATAAATATTTTTTTCATAACTGTGTGACATCCTTATGAGCCCCAAATTAATATTGGCCAGATAGGTAAGAATAGTCATGCCATGTTTCCAATCTATGAACAGATAAATTCATGATAGGAAAGATGTCAGTAATATTTCCTGCCTGGGATACTCAGGAGTAGAGATTTCCCAGAATCTGGGATTTCTTAATTTTTCAGAACTGCAGCCACATCTCACAAACAGTCACACATGAGGTCACCCAGCGAGAGGTATGTGGGTGTAACGTTGGTTAATTAAAGCAAATGCCACATTATACTTTGTGTCAAGGCAAGGAGGATACACTGCTATGTAGGGAATAAGACCATGTTTTCTTGAGTAGTTCTTCCCTCCATATATCTAAGACATTTCAGTGACCCAAGTGTAATAGCTTTCTCTTATTTTATATTTTATTGTATTGGTTCACTTTTGTAAAATCTTATGTATTTTTTAGTAAAAACTGTCTTGTCTTCGGATTAAATATATAAAATTTAATAGATTCACACCTCTTGCTTTATAAACCACTACCTCAAATAAACAAAACATACCAGTAATGAGTGTCTAATCTACCTAAAATCAATTGGTGGTGGCAGGTAGTATTTTTCTTTGGTTATTGGGGAGTTGGAAGTGATGGCATAGGGATACATATATATATACTGCGAGTGCCTCAATAATCAGCATAATAGCGGAACAGCCGCAGCCTCATTTTTCTATCCATGGTCAATTGTCCTGATGATAAGAAAGCAGCAGAGGACTGTTTTGCGACACTTAAATTGTGCACCACTTCTTTTTCCCCATTTCCCTCAGCTTCCATATCTCATAATCCACTTTTTAAATGATAAACAGTTCAAATCCATCTGGCTTACGACAAAATGGACAGCGAGTGCAATGAGGTGTCAGATTATACCTCCTGTTATACTCAATAGACAATAAGCAAAATGAGAAACCAAACTGAGGCAAACAGGACAGTTAGAACTTTGTATGTAACCCCTTCTCATATATAGCACCATGAAATTAATGGTGCTATATAAATAAATAATAATAACTTCAACCCAAAGCTGGATTCACGTCTACACTGCAATCTTTCTGTAAGCAAAATCAAGGAATTAAGAGAAGGAATTACTTTCTGGGCATTGTGCTGTGTAGGAAAGATATTCTAACATTTTAACTCTTTACACTTGCTCATAGTTGATTGCAAATTAAGAAACAGAGCTTGTAAAAAGAAAACTAGTTAAAATACACAATACAAGACTTACAATTCCTAGGAAGGATGTTATTCTCTATGTACATACTCATGACAGCACATACTGACAAGTTACTTGAAAGTATATACCTGTACAAAAGCCAATATTTATATTTTATATACATTCGGTAAAACGAAATGTAACATCCCGATTAAATAATTAAAGAGTAGGGAAGAAAAAATAGTATTATTATTAACAAGTGGAAAGGCTTCGAAGAAAACAAATGTAAAACTGATATATCACACTAATCACCAAACAAAATCAACTAAAATAACAAAATAATGGAGTTTTCAATTACATAAATTAGTCCACCACAATATTCCTAAGCCAGAACCTCAACTTACTCAACCACAGCATTATACTGTAGTTGTGATAATATGATAAAAGCCTCTGTATCATAGTATGAATGTATTCATTGGTACTTAATGACACAAATTTAAATGAAACTTTGTAGATTGTGAGCCCTCGGGGGCAGGGTCCTCTCTCCTCCTGTATCTGTCTGTGCCTGCTAATGTTCATGGATATTGTACTTGTCTGTATTGGGTATACCTCTTTTCATATGTAAAGCGCCAATGAATAAATAGCGCTATTATAATAATACATAATAATGATATTATCTTTTCAACATAGCTCTGACAATTTCAAACATGATTCAAGAGAAAGTTTCAAAAATCACCAAGTTTTAACATCGGAGGCAATGTAGGAAGGAATTGGATTCCATAATGTGGAGCTCCAGATTTACCATCAATAATGGTGCATTGTGCAGTGATATTCTTTTTGTCATAACCTCACAAATATAACAGATGTCTAGCAGACCCCATTATAAGTCTATGTGATCTGTTACAATGGACCTTTAAGATTTGCCTGGTGTAAATAACTTACAGATAACTAATTCAGCAATTCCAAAAACTTTGAAAGAAATGCTCAAAAGTTCACACAACACTTCAAGGTTACCCCAGTCAAATCTAGTACAATACATACATGATGTATAATGAAAGGTTATGGATGCTCCACCACGCTGCATACAAACACTCCATGTCAAATCATCCTTGGTGTTATGAAAGCTGGTGCAACGCAGCAAAATGGATACAAAAATAGAAAAAATTCAAGCACTGCCAATGCAGAGGTAGGTATAGAATCAGCTTTAATAGAAATCCATATAAAACCAAAAACCCAGGAGGGTCGGGTGCAGCTGACTCATTTCCAGCGTACAAAAGACGCTCTTAGGCTAGGGTCACACATAAGCCCTTGGTCCGTTTTTGGCTTCATTTTTGGCATTTTTTTTTTCTAAGTCCAAAAACTGATAGAAAAACGGATTGGATGTAATAAACACCCTGTCCGTTTTTTTCTGCACTTAAAAACATTGCTATGTCCGTTTTTGAGCCAAAAACGTTGCTAGCAACGTTTTTGGGGTCCGTTTTTAAAAAAAAATAAATAAAAAAATGTTTTTTTAACATGGGCCCTATGGAAAACGGATCCGTTTTTTGGGGTGCCTTAAAAAACGGATCAGTTTTTTTGAGAATTTTGGTCAAAAAATAACTAAGTCCAAAAACGTTCAGGGTGTAGTAGGGCTCAAAAAGCACCCAAAAAAAACGGATTGGTCATGGAATTCACTTCCAAAAACGGATTTCTATGTGTGACCCCAGCCTTAGTCATAGGGACTATTAAAGCTGATTTTATACTTATCTCTGAATTGGCAGTGCCGGAATTTTATCTAATTTTGTACACATAGAAAACTTATAGGTAAACTATATCTTTATGCAAGAGTTATAGATTTTTATTTTCCAAATTCAGGCCCCCTACATCTCAGTCAGTTCATGGAGAGGTGTGGGGATTACATTGGTTCTATTCTATCTTATGGAGATCCAATAGGCACCAGGATTTTGCTTGGTGTGGCCAGGGATATTCATAGCTCACTAAGCCTTCTGGATTGATACAAATACATTTCTAAAAAGTATTTAACTTATACCCCTCTGCTCTATGTTATGTGTATAGACTAAGTACTTTGACTTCACCAACGTATTTACTGAAGATACAGATATGAAACTTTAATAGTCAGATGAAACTGTCTTCCTTACTCTGTACTTGTAACAACCCTCTTATGAATACCGTAGAGACACCCTGTACGCTGTAGAAGTAGTTTAATGACATATAGGTCCCTATCTACCATATAGAGGAAATTTGCTATTGAAATGTTCTGATCATACACAGTGCCTGCACCTTTTATCCATTACACACAATCAACAGGTACTGATACTAAATACTCTGACAATTCAGGTACAATTTTATTATCATGAGACTAAATTGCTATTTTACATTTGTACAGCAGAAGGGGATTACAGTAACTATTCATTGTTTTTAGGCTGTAATGGATTTTTTTTTACAGTGAAGCTGATCGTCCAAGAGCAAAGGTTGCAGCTTCCCATCTGCTGCATATACAGTATGCTTGTACTGTGCTACATGACTATTTGTGAAAGTCACATTCACATTTAGGAAAGAGGTTTACTCGTTTCTGCTGGCAGCCAATATAGACAGGTTCACAGAAGGAGTGTGTGCTAGCAGAGACATACTGTACATCTAGTTATGCAATCAGTATCCATGTGCCTAAAGGGATGTTTCAAACTATCAAGGTAACATTTCAACTCAAAATATTGTCTGTCATTGAAACAGGCTGACAAGCTGTGGTCTAGAATACTACTCTATTATTTATCAGTCTCAGTATTCTCTGCACTTCTCGAAGACCTGCAAGAAGCTGGTGTGAGCTATCATGAGACCCTACATGGATTAGTAATTTACCTTTGCACAACTCAGTTCTGCTTCATGTCTTTGTTGCAACAATTTGTAAAGAATACAATTTCCTTTCGCAATATTGTATGTCTTCTTGCAGAAGCTGAATCATCCCGAGGGACTCTTCACTTGTCAATATCGTCAAATATATTTGGATAGACTGTGTTGTGAAAGGGAAAACTTACATTGGAGCCTTAATATATCAGAAAATAACAAATCCAAATTCTTCAATATAATGTTACTACTGGAATTCATTTCAGATAGTAACCTAGATGGTAGCATGGAATCTAAAAGTATCCACTTATGTCTTAAAAGGAATCTGTCAGTAGAACTAACCCACCTAAGCTGTCTATATGGTCAAAGAAATTTCAACAAAATAAAGTCTTGATATCTGTGGTCTGATGCATTTTTCCAGAAAAATCCACATTATTCTTATATGCAAATGTGCTGTTAAGATCTATGGGGTAGACGCTGATCTCCCTGAAAATCTGTCTCCGGAGTTTATTTCGAAAGGAGGAGTTACCAATGTGAGACATGTGATGACTGACAGTATTCTCTCATACTCACACACAGATCTGCAGATAGATAAGAACTAACACAGAACGACAGAACCAACAGAGGACCGCAGAGCTAATACAGGACAACAGAGCTAACACAGTACAGTAGAGCTAACAGAGGACAGCAGAGTTAATACAGGACAACGGAGCTAACACAGTGCAGTAGAACTAACAAAGGAACGCAGAGCTAATACAGGAAACGGAGCTAACACAGTACAGCAGAGCTAACACAGTACAGCAGAGCTAATATAGTACAGTAGAACTAACAGAGGACAGCACAGCAGAGCTAACACTGTAAAGCAGAGCTCACACAGTACAGTAGAACTAACAGAGGACAGCAGAGCTAATACAGGACAATGGAGCTAACACAGTACAGCAGAGCTAACACAGTACAGTAGAACTAACAGAGAACAGCAGAGCTAACACAGTACAGTAGATCTCACAGAGGACATCAGAGCTAACACAGTAAGCAAGCTAACACAGTACCGAAAACTAACAGAGGACCGCAGACATAACACAGTACAGTAGTGCTAAAAATATACAGCAAAGGTAACACATTACCAGAGAAGTAACACAGGACCACAGCGCTACCACAGTAAAGCAGAGCTAACACAGTACAGTAGAGATAACACAATACAGCAGAGCTAACACAGTACAGCATAAGTGAAGTTTGTCTAATTACAAAAATATTTGCAGCAGCATTTGTTCCCTCACAATAATTCCCCTTGCATCTCACACGCAGTCCAGTGTGGGGGAAGGGCAGTACAGCAAATCTGATAGCTCTGTCAGGAGACAACTGCAAAAATGATTGTGTTTGTAATGAGACAAAGTTCAACTCAGCAGCTCTGTGTTGGCTTTGATGTGATTGTAGACCTTTGTGTGATTATGGGATTTTTCACTTATTGTATTAATATTGTACAATTCCAATTTAACAACTATAATTGAGTTTTTGGTTAAAAAGACTACATTTGTATGTGTTATGTAATGTTATCTGAGAGCAGAGTGGAATAGTAGCTAGAACTCCTGCTCTGCCTCATTTGGATCCTTTATTTTCTCCGATGAAGGTATGAGTAAATAAAACTAATATTAACCTCCAGTCGTCTCTGAATGCCAAAAAATCTCAGTAAATCCAATAACAAGCTAAATGGAGTCCTTTTGAACTCCTATATGTTTAGGCTTATGTGTGTTTGTGTTTTTGTGTGTCTAACTCTGTGCATTTACGATCAACAGGCTACATATTCATTATTTCCACCCCTGATGTGCATGTTTGTCTAAGTTGAGTGCTTAGATTAAGTTTAGATATGCTTTAGCAGCTGTATGTATATCTTGTATAGCATATAGCCCTTCAGCCTATGCAGAATGGGTACATTTTTAAAAAGCAGGTTAACATTAGATTGATGAGCACTTCTTGTTCAACTCAGTACATGAATTACTTTGCCTGTGTTTTGGGATCATCTTTGCGATACTACAGTAGCATAATAAATTTAATATAAGGTTTGGTTAATGAAATCTCTTTCAAGTTTAAAAAAAGATATGGTTTCCTTTATTTCCCATCCAGCTCTATTTCTTACCATCATAACATGGCTCCTTACATGGATATGCATTAGCTTTAAATAATTTATTTCTAGAGCACCTGCCATGATGCCAAGGCATCAAAGGCTTTTGTACTTTATTAAAACGCATGATTGTTTGCATGTACAATTCATCCACTGTGAATAGGAGGCAATCTTTTATTGCTTAAATCAAAATTTCTGTGAAGAAGGACAGATTGTGCATAGTACTGAATGTGATTTGAGAGGGATACTTTGCAATAATGTATCAAACTTGAAGGATAGAATCTCATTACACATTACCGACTCATTTTGCTTTTGAAGAATTGCTGGTGGGACCAGCACTTCACTCTATAGTAATGATTAGCTTATTCAGAGATGGGCTATACCTTATAAAACCCTAAAAACAAATCACAAATCAGAACAACTGAAACTAACAAATAATTCAGCAGCTATTCTTTTATTTGTCTTTACCGTTTTAACAACATAAAATAGAAGAAATAAAAGAGAATGCATTAATTTGTCTTAAGACAATCCCCATGAGGTTTTCATCATTCTCTTAATTTAAGAGGCATGGCTTAGGTTAAACATACAAAAGTCACTGTAACATACAGTGCATATGTGTGTGAGTATATACAGTGCTGTGCAAATTAATTGGGACAAAGCAAGTTTTTCTTGCATTGATTTTACTATTTCTGATAAGTGTTTTATCTGTTCTTGGTGTCGTTTTCCTTTTTCTTCCACATTTCCCTTTTCGTTTTGGAGAAAACGATCCAGTTTCATTGTGTGTGCGAATTATTCTAGAAATGGTAGATTTTCCAATACCAACGGTGAAAGCGATTTCTCTTACAGTCAGACTTGTATGTTTATTAAGAGTAATAATTCTAGACCTCTTCCTGGAGTAACATCCATTTTTACAGGCATGAATCACACAGAGAAAGGTACACTAAACTACTCCTCACAGAAACAAGCTCTCAACTGAAGCTGAGGGGGCAGCTAGCTGTTATTTTCTGACTAAAACCAGTCAAACCACATTTTGTTACTCAAGGTTGTACACTCATACCTGTTCAAAGCAGTTAAAACTGGTTTGAATCACTGACTGGCAACCCCAACTTACAATTTTACTTAAAAAAATGCTTTGTCCCAATTAATTTGCAAACTACTGTATTATATATATATATATATATATATATATATACGTGGCACCCCGGACTCCGGCTGCCACAATGGCATTGCCTCACTCGGGGAGTGATGTCATGATTGAAAAAGGGGTATCCACATCAGGTAAGCCCACAGCATACAACACTTTTCCTGAGTCCAGACCAGATGGGGCAGCTCTGAAGCCTGGGTTCAGGGTAGCTCCCCTATAAATCGTGACCAGGGGGCGGGGTTAGTCAGTTCAGCTCCTAGGAGGGCTGTGAAGATGTCCTGTGGACTGGAGCAGTGTAAGGCTCGTCCCAGGACAGAGACTAGCAAACGTTTCAACCCAGGCAGAGCGTCAGCAGCAGACACCCTGGAGTCCGAGATTGTGAGGAATTCCAGTCCCAGCAGTCCAACAATCTGGAGGATGGGCAATTCCAAATCTCACGGCCGCAGCACTGGAGACACAGCAGCACCAGAGAGCTCAGGGCCAGTCACCAGAGGAGTGGTGCCCAGGAAGAGTTCAAGCTACCTGCCATGCAGGTGAAAGACATTTAACAGCAGAGAGAGAGGGTCACAGGTTAGCTACAGGCAGCCAGGACCAGCACAGAGGTGCACAGCAGGGAGGCCTCAGAAATCATCGAGTGAGGAGATCCACAACTTACTTCCGGGCCTCCCGGATTCCTAACATCTCCTGTGGACAGTACCCTGGTCTGGACCTGCTATCACCAGTAAAGGTAAAGGAGACTACAACTGTGTGTCTATCCGTTATTCTCTGCCTTCAGTCCTGTACTCCAATGGCCTACCATCGCCACCCTGGGAAACCACTTCACCTGTGGGGAGGATACATCTTAGCTGTAAGCCCTTCATCCCAGAGGTCCCGCACCACAGTGCCGGCCCCAATAGCCAAACACCACGGGTGGCGTCACATCCATCAGCTCTTAACGTTTATTCTGATGCCCAGGGTCACGGAGCCAGGTTTTGACCCCTGTGACTACACCATAAGTAGCAAAGCCCAGTTCCGAGTACCCCACGGCCCTTGGGGCACATCATATATATATAGTGAGGTAGCACTCACTGAGCATGTTGGGGGACACTCAGTACACAGCTGCCATAATTTTAAATAATTGTGATTAGCCCCAAATAAAGATTAGCTGTGTTTTACATCAGAATTATCGATCCTTAAACAGCTTACAACACAGAAAGGAGATCTTATTGTTGAATGTTAGAAGTCATAAGAAAGATACAAAAAACATTTCAAGGCATTACACTTACTGTAGGGAGAACACTTTGAAGATGGTGATCAAGAATTTACTTAAATTTAGCACAACAGTGGTACTACCTAGAACTTAACTGCTCTCAAATTTATAAAACATAATGAAGAAAATTGAGCTGGGAGGCTACCAAGAGGACAACTGCAACATTAAAGGAGCTGCAGGAATTTCTGGCAAATACTGGGTGTGGACCTAAAGTCACAACAATCTCTTGTATTCTTCATGTCTTTCTTTTGTGGTAGGGTGGCAAGATGGAAATCTTTTCTACAAGAAAAACATCCAAGCTTGACTGTGTTTAACCAAAATCTATATCAAGTCTAGAACAAAAAAAAAAAATCTGACATATTTGGAGCACCACTGCAAGAAAGAGTAGGTAAGATTGCCAATTGTAGATGTACCATGCTGATAGACTCCTACCCAAAAAGACCCGAACGCTATAATAAATTCAAAGAGTACTCCAACAAATAGTTTAACCCCTTCCCGCCATGGCCAATTTCCCTTTTTTCAGTTTTTTTTCCTTCCATTCTTCTATGAGCCATAACTTTTTTATAGGCGCTTGTTTTTTTGTGACACGAATTGTACTTTTGAATGACATGATTAAATTTACCATAATAAGTACTAGCAAATGTGAAAAAAATTCCAACTGCACTGAAATTGCAAAAAAAAAAGCCACAATTGTGTGGTAAAAATGACCTGGCAATAGAATTCTCCCAATCAATATTTTTATACTGATACAAAATGTATCCATTTTTTATATTATTAGAGAGAGAGAAAAAAAATCGAAAATGTAAAAAAATGTTTTTGATTGTGTCACCATGTAAGTTAAGTGAGAGGATTGGTTTTAATTATACTATTTTGGGATAGTTATGACATTTTGATTGCTTCTTACAGCATTTTTTGGAGTATTATGACAACATAAAAAACCACAGGTTTGAGGTTTTGAATTTTTTTTTCTGATTACAGCGTTTACTGATCTTTTTCCTTATTTTTATATTTTGATAGCTTAGGCTTTACTGGATACAACAATTGTTTTAATTTTTTTTATTGTGCTTATTTTTAATGGAGGGAAAAGGTGGCTTTAGAAATGTTATGTCTTTTTATTTATTTGTTTATTTTTTTCATTTTGACAGTATTTATTAGTCCCCTCAGAGGACTGGAACTTGAAATCCTCTGATCACTTGATCAATATAAAGCAATAACCACAGAATTGCTGCAAACAGTAAATCACTAAGGAGCTCAGTAATGACTGACATGGAGGTCGTGAACCTCTTTCTGTCATAGCGACTTATCAATAAACTGCCATCGTGTCATGAATCCCTGATGAACGCATAGACTTACATGCCCCATGCTGGTGTGCTGCCAATGGATCTGTCAAAGTTTTAGAGATGTGCCATATTTATAAAAAATGATTACTAATTAGAGGGGTTGTTCCAAGAACAATTGTACATTTTTATTTCTAGATCTTAGAATAAAAATAAGTTCCATATTGGATGTGTTAAAAAAATGTCCTATCCTGAGATAGTCTTATAAATGTGCCCCTATGTAATGTATGCAGGAACAGGTTGGATATACCACAACTCCCGGGCAGGGGAGAAAGTAAAAGAGAGTAATCAGATATTACATCCAGGGATCTCAGCTGATTCTTTCTGTGATGTAAAACAAGTTTTTAAACAGGCAATGAAATGTTTTTCACTTTAGAATGACTCAGCTATGATCCTGTGCTGTAATGCCTGTATACTCTTTTACTTCCAACCCTACCCAGAAGTTGTGGTATATACTACCTGATCCTGCATAATCGAACATATACATTACACAGGGGCACATTTATAAGAATATCTTGGGACAGGATTTTTTTTTTTAACACATCCAATTGTGTAACCTATTCTTATTTTTTTCTAATATCTAATAATTAAAATGTACAATTATTCATGACACAACCCCTTTAATAAATCTGGCATATCTTACTACAGTGTTTTGGGTTCAAAACTGGTATGTGAAACACTGATTTTAATATTGTTCTCCCAGCTCGTCTTGAACATACTGTCCTCTATTGGGCAGACAGTTGTCTCTTGGGGAGAGGCATTGAGTAAGGTACTCAACCACATAACAAGCAGTCCTGTCTCCTGCACAGTGAAAGTGCCCAAAAATCAATCAAATTTAAAGTGGGGTAATTCTTCTTTTTGGGAGAACATCAGATTTTGTTAAGAATTATTACTTCTTAATTATAATACAATATTTGAACAGCTATTCAGAAATTGCAAATAATGTTATAATGTTGGCACTAGTTGTAGAGCTGAGAAAAATTAAGGTGGCATTTTTCCCAATCATGTCAAAATGACATATTGTAAGTCACAGGCATTTCACGGCATTCTGGGCTAGCTGCAATAATTAAGATCTTTCATCAGGTGAACACTGACCACACCCATTGCCTATTCTTCTCACTTTCCTAACACACTAAAATGCATTTTGTACTCATACGGTGGCATTGTCATTTTCTAACAACAAGAACCATATATGTAACAGTCCTATTCATAATATCCACAATGGCTGTGATTGGTATGCCGGACTGCTTTGTCTGCCTGTGTGACTTGACACTTGCTAATGATCCTCTTGTGTAAGAGCTTACAACCATCATGGCATCAACCTTTTTTTTCCTTCTACATTAAATCAGTTGCCGTCAGATTCAGCTTTCACTGACTCTGTTGTACACATTTGTTTTAGAGCTGAATTCTCGTATTAACTCATTCATTGTGCCTGTAATACAAGAGTCATTCTTGCATTTCAAACAGATGCTTTGAATCAATTTACTGCATTTACATTCCACCGGTGTATCCGTTGTTTTGTCTCTGAAATTCTATTAGTATTCACTACATTACGTTACCACTCCTTCTCAGAGATCATCGAATTCAAAATCTTACATGCCAGCACAATGTCAGACTCATATTGAGTGAATATCAAAAGGTCTGTAAACTATAGTAGAGCATTTATATGCTGTAGCTAGGAATCTGACAAGTTGGACAATGCTGAAAGCTGTTCCTGGGTTGTTTCGTGTTTTAGAACATTTATTAAAATTAGCGCCACTAACCTTTTTGATGTTCCAGATCTAATTCTGCCTTTCCTTTTTTCTCAATTTTTTTGATGTTGAAACAATTCTGTCTTAATTTAAAGGTCTAAGAATTTAAAATATATTGGTTGCTAGGGAAGTGATTAATTGAAGATTTTGGTTGTTTGGATATGTACCCCTAGCAAATCAGACTGTCGGAACAGAATCAGCCGTAACGTTATGTGGATCTGTCAGTGGTCACCTGACAAATCTAAAATTACAGCCATAGACAGGATCAGTGATTTACTGCAAACCAGTCCATTTTCCAGGTCCCAGGGGTTGACCTGGTCTTCACTATTTAACCCCTATGGAGGGATATGAACTTTATCAGGGGCCCGTAGGTTAGGGACATAAATTTAGACTGCTGGTCAAGTAGCCAGCTTATAACAACGAGGGCAGTCAAGTTATAAAATCAGTAGGAAAAAAATGTCCAGAAAACAGGCCATGGTCAGTCAACAGGCATGTAAACAATCTAACAGGAGATGAGGCTGAACCAGAGCAGATTAACTATATCTGGAAGCTTGCAGTAGTAAGCTGGGTGTATTTGTACAGTGCACTGCTGTCCTATTAACCAAAGCAGAGAACTGATAACACCAGCTGGAGCGGGCACATACCAATACTGCTAGACTGGACTGCATTACAGGACAAAGCCATCTCAGTGGCTGGACAGAGTCATTGCTGGCCAGAATGTCTGGGCATATATCAAAGAGGATTAATTTCCTAAATATAACTTTTATTTGATTTTGTTAAAAAGAAACCTATAGTTCCTGTGATGCGGTTTATGCAATCCAAACCTTACCAAGGGGATTTAGGGGGGTGGGAACGCTGTCCCTATACTCTCCCTATCTCACCCTGCCTTGCAATGGAGTTTTAGACACGTAAAATTCTTCTGGTGTCCCCATACCACGGCGACTGCCCCTCCTAACCCTGATTGCACACTAGGTGAGGGGTTATGGGTCTCACAATTTCACACTAACCTAAAGACCTATTTGTCTCGTATATGTGTCATGGAAGTGCAAAAAGAAGTCCTACTAGCAGAGTCCGGGTCAATCCCCGTTACTCAGTGGAAAAAGCCACATAGGACGTGTTTGTACAAAAAATCTGTTTCTTGTGATAGGGATCCCCGCTATCACAGGGTGTGTGTATAGAGGCGTGTTAGTGTGGTGACCTATTTTCCAATACCAACAATGGTTGGCAATAAACCAAATCTCAGATGAGATATATATCACACTTTACCTATAACCAACACACACCCATATGTACATAAAAACACTGAAAATTGATTTGGTTTTTCCACTGAGTAACGGGGATTGACCCGGACTCTGCTAGTAGGACTTCTTTGCATTCAGACACATATACAGACAAATAGGTCTTTAGGTTAGTGTGAAATTGTGAGACCCATAACCCCTCACCCTAGTGTGCAATCAGGGTTAGGAGGGGCAGTCGCCGTGGTATGGGGACACCAGCAAGAATTTTACGTGTCTAAAACTCCATTGCAAGGCAGGGTGAGATAAGGAGAGTATAGGGACAGCGTTCCACCCCCCTAGATCCCCTTGGTAAGGTTTGGATTGCATAAACCGCATCACAGGAACTATAGGTTTCTTTTTAACAAAATCAAATAAAAGTTATATTTTAGAAATTAATCCTCTTTGGTATATGCTTGGAAAAAGTTTGGATTATATAATAACCAGAAAATCGGTGAGCAATTAAACCAGAATGTCTGGGCCCAACATCTTCTCAATCACCAACGGCGGCATCAGTTGACAGAAGCAGATGTAAAACTTTCATGCTAGTTAACCTCTTCAGTGAGCACCATAAAAAAAAAAATTAAAACACAGCAAAATCTATGTCTTTTCATTATTCAGCTGAAAAAAGTGGAATAAAGCGCAATAAAAAAGTCATATATGAATATAAACTGTATCACTAAAAACGTGATTTACACAGTTCTGTCAGCAAAAAAAATAAAAAAACATAAAAAAACCTTTAGCTCTCAGAGTATAGCAATGTAAAAACTATTTTTTTCTATAAAATAGTTTTTATGCTGCAAAAGCAGCAAAACATAAATAAAAAAACAATATAAATGTTGTATCACAGTGATCAAACTCACCTGAAAAATAAAGCTGTCTTATCATTTTTACATCACATTGAACAGGGCAAAAAAAATTCTTCTATTCTGCTTTTTGTCAGGTAAAATCAAGAAAAAACAAAAAGTGATGAAAAAGTATTATGTGGACCATAATGGTACTAATAAAGACCAAACTTATCCCGTAAAAAACAAGCCCTCAAGTCACTATATTGGTAGAAAAAAATAAAAAAAACTATATTCTTCAAAATTCAGTGATGCATAAAACCTTTCTTTTGTAATAAAAAAAAAGCGTTATTGACCTGAGGAATAAAGTCACCTAATCACTTATTTGCAAAGGTGAGCAACATAAAAATATTAATAAAGCCAATTTTTCAACTGTTGGTGATTTGTTCCTTCTGCCTCCAAAAGATCACAGTAACGCTAGGCTCACAATTATCCTGTGCTCTACGCAGAGTGCTTACATCAGGGATTATGTGCAGATCTCTGAAAAACGTGATGAAGAAAAATTCCCAATAGAAAATTAACTGTAATGAGGCAGAGTGAGTCATTTTGGACTCCTGTCTGGTCTATGGTCGCAGTGTCCATCTTTTTTACATGTCTTTATGTGTGTAGAAAAGTGTGGTCAAGAACAGTTTTGTGCACCTATGAAAAGGTGGACAACGCTGACCAGAGGATAAAGAAGGAGCAGAGTAACTCTGCTGCCTCATTATAGAATAGATCCATTAGGTGTGTCACCTGAATCACATATTTTGGAGATGTAGATGGAAACCCTGATGTAAGTGCTCAGCGTGGAGCACACGATAAATGTAAATTAAGCCAAAATGTTCTGTACCTCAAATTTCCACAAAATACCATTGAACTCAACCTCAAGAAAGCACAAGTCTCCAATCAGGTCCATCATCAGATAACAGAAATATAGGGGGTTTCCATGTTATTGGTAAGACAAAAGCTCTGGAAAAATGATATGGCTCCTCCCCTAAAAGAAATCCAGCAAAACCTGCGCTCCCAAATCCAAATAACCCCCTCCCTTCTGAATACCACAACATGTCTAAAACATAATTAATATCCACATGTTTTGCATTGTTGTATTGTTGAGAGCCCACTTTCTTATTGTTCGGGATGTGTGTCTCCAGAAGTACAATCTGGGTACAATGTGGAATGTTCACTAGTAACCTACAAATTACTAGCTGGATATCCAGATACTACAGATGTGATAGTAGATAGATAGATAGATAGATATAGATAGATAGATAGATAGATAGATAGATAGATACAGTTTCTCAACAAACGTTCGCAGCACTCCAAGTTGATTTAGCCAAGTTTTCAACCTAGCATAGGCACAGGATGTGGCGACGTTTCGAGCACAACATGCTCTTAGTCACGTCTGGACTGTATGTATAATAGGAACCCTGAAAGGGGATTCCAGGATGCTTTGCACCCATTTAATACCAGCTGATTAGTGCTGCTTCGCCTTTAGTAGATAGATAGATAGATAGATAGATAGATAGATAGATAGATAGATAGAACATATTTCTTTCTATCACCTCAATGTAAACAAGTGGGAATAACCTCCCATTGTAAATTAATATGTATTATTACTGTTGTGGATTCAAAGAACTAATTTATTGAACTATGAAATTTTGCAGTACAACCTGTAATTGCTCTTGTCAACCACTGTTTACACTATTTATGCAACTTTTCAGCAGATAATCACCTGGTAATTATATGCATTTCTTATTTGATTTAATTATTGTGCATTCATAAGAGAAATGACACACTACAGGCAACAAATACAACCAACAAATGTAAGTGTATAGGAAAACAAACAGCTCAATTTATCTTTTGAAATAAACTCTATTTAAGGGAGTCTGTCAGCAGCTCTGACCCTGCAACATTTACTGCTGACAGCACTATATAGGAGAAATGGTGACTTCTTTACACATACCTTGTTATAATGGTGTATCAACAGCTCCAAATACTCTGTGCAGCTCCGGTAAGTGCTCTGCTAAATTGACATGGCTGACATTGACTGCAGCAATCGTGAGAGTTTTACTACTGTAATTTCTATGAAGGCAGCAGTATGGCACATGACCTCTAGAGCCACTGATTGGCTGCAGCAGTCAAGTGATGGCAGCATGTGAACAACGTCCAGAGCACCATTGGAGAGTAACCACTGGGTGATTAATGAAAAGAATATGTAAAGAGTGGTTTCATTACATTGGCAGCATGTTTGAAGAAAATTGTGTAATAACTACTGTAGAGATAAGTAGATCAGTAAAAATTCAATTTAAAAAAACATGCATTTTTCTCAGTGAATTTGATTTGTGGAGATCTTAATGTTCCTTTTTATGTTATGGGGTCCCATTAGACCCTAGGGCATAATAAAATTAATACTCACCATCACCCATTTGGTACTCGCTGTATCTTCTAATCCTTCATCGCTCATAATGGAATCTTCCATCCTCTTGCACTTTGATGTACCGTATATACTCGAGTATAAGCCGAACCAAGTATAAGCCGAGGCCCCTAATTTTACCCTCCAAAACTAGGGAAACGTATTGACTCGAGTATAAGCCTACAGTGAGAAATGAAGCAGACTCTCATCATGGTAAATGTCCCCCCATTACTGGTATATAGTCCCCCATTACTGGTATATAGTCCCCCATCACTGGTATATTGCTCCCCCATCACTGGTATATTTCACCCTCTTCACTGGTATACAGCCCCCCCGTCAGTGGTATACAGGCCCCATCAGTGGTATACAGGCCCCATTAGTGGTATGCAGGCACCATTAGTGGTTTACAGGCCACCATCAGTGGTATACAGGCCCCATTAGTGGTATACAGGCCCCATTAGTGGTATACAGGCCCCATCACAGGTTACAGTCCCCCATGCTGCCGCACACCTTAAAATAATAAAGCATTCATTCTCACCCTCCGTCGCTCTGACATGGCTGTCCTGGAGGGCGAACATGTCTACGCCTCTCCTCTATGGAGGCATGTCAGTGGGTGGCGTCATTACATCGACGACATCTTCTTTGTGTGGAAGGGTGATAGGAAGGATCTGGATACTTTCTTCAACTCCTTAAATAACATTTTTCCGGAGTTGAAGATTACTATGGAGAGCTCTAGTGAGAACATACAATTTTTAGATACCTTAGTATACAAGAAAGGGAATAAACTACAGACTGATCTTTTAATTAAAAAAACAGATAGAAACAGTACCCTTCTATACACAAGTGAACATCCCAAAAACATGGTCCAATCTTTACCTTGGAGTCAGTTATTGAGGGTGAATCATAGTGTCAGAAGATGATATGATTGATGAAAGTCTTGAAACCATGTGCAAAAGATTTTTAAGTCGAGGGTATCCTAGAGACTCAGTGATGCAATATAAAGAAAAAGTTTTGAAAGTGAAAAGGGAGACGTTGTTAACACCTAAAATAAAGATAAAGGATAATAAGAGGATCCCATTGGTTACCAACTACAACCATCTAATGGTAAGGTGGGTGGAATCATACGGCCCATGTTGTGTAAAGGTCATGAAATTGAACAATTTACAAACCGACCACTGTTTTCATACAGGAGACCCGTAATATAAGAGATAGGATTGTGAAAACTGATATAGGGCGTTCCAAAAAAGATCTTCAAAAAACATTGAGCAGTCCCAGCTTGGACCCCTCCAATTGGCTACCCTCATGATCTAATAATGACTTCTGGATCAGATGACTACAAAAAGCCTCACAAATCATAGCTGCACCATGATTCCTGAACCTTGTGAAGCTGAAGCTCTGACAGCTCCACTGTAATGCGATGATCTACAGTGGAGGAAATAAGCATTTGATCCCTTGCTGATTTTGTAAGTTCGCCCACCTACAAAGACATGAACAGCCTATATTTTAAGGTTTGGTTAATTTTAAGTGAGAACCAAAATGTAAAAAATGAAATCCAGAAAATCACATTGTCTAAATTATATAAATGTATTTGCATTTTGCAGAGGGAAATAAGTATTTGATCCCCTACCAACCATTAGGAATTCTGGATCCTACAGACCAGTTAGACGCTCCTAATCAACTTGTTACCTACATTAAAGACAGCTGTCTTAAATTGTCACCTGTATAAAAGACTCCTGTCCACACACTCAATTAACCAGTCAGATTCTAACCTCTAAAAATGGGCAAGGCCAAAGAGCTTTCTAAGGAAGTCAGGGAAAAGATTCTAGACTTGTAAAAGGCTGGAATTGGATGCAAAACCATAAGTTAGATCATGGGTGAAAAGGAGACAACTGGGGGCGTGGTCTGGAGCTCAAGAAGAATGGTCGCTGTTTGCTGAGCTCCTCTCCTCATGACTGGAATCTACCAGACAGCAGCCCTCCTAGGAGTCATCCATCTATGATTCCTATAGGGAATCATCCACTTAATCTTTAAGAATGATTTGAGCTTGTTTTGATCTACTTTAACCCGAAATCTTGGCTTTGAGGCCCCTGTGACTATTTACCTCACGGAGCGGTCTGTCTGGCCTCGGGCGGACCCTGTTACCATCGAGTACCTCAGAGCGGCGCCTGACTGTCAGTACCGACGCGTTATGACTGGCCTGGAACGGGCCCTGCTGCCATCAAACAACTCCAAATAGTGTCTCTCTGCCTGATTTGGCGCGGTCTGACGGGCATCGGTCAGTACCCGCTGCCATTAGTCGTCTTCAGGCATTGCCTGGCTCCCAGATCTAGCACGGTCTGTCTGGACTTGGATAGCCCCTACTGCCAGTATTCATCTCTAAGTGACACATGGCTACCTGAGCTGACAGGGTCTGAATAGCCTCTGTCAAAACCTGTTGTCATCAATTATAAGCAGCACCTGACTTTCCAAGGTCTGACTGGCCTCAGGCATATTATTTACATTATTTTCTCTGAGAGGCACTGATTACTAGTGACACCTTGATCTGACTGTTCACCAGAGGTGGGGAGAAGCAGCCTGATATACCAGGAGGAGAAGGAGCGAGTTTTTTTTCTCCTCTCCAAGCTAGAAACATTCATATAGTTGGGAAAAAAAACAGAAGCGACTCTGCTACATTTGCTGCCAATTTGAAAGGAATAATCTGTCAGCCAGAGGTGTAAACTCGCGCCTTTTTCTCTCACTGCAGCTCACAGACTTGTTCTTCAGACCGGAAAAACGCATCTTTGAAACCGCAGACCCCTCAGTACGCAGATATCTCTACAAAACAACACCTATATGAAGAATTCCTGGACTTCAAAACCTATTACAAGTCTAACCTGGAGTTGTCTGGTATTTATGTGAATTACACCTGCTTATCTACTTTGCTGAAATCTTTCCTTGTTTTACCTTATTTCCTCTCTCACTTCTTTTCTATACAACCCTCTCCCTAACTAAATCTCCTAACCAAAAGTGATTCTCGAGGTCATCAGAGCTGAGCACTCTGAGACTCATCGGATTTATACTTTCTAACATCTCCTAAAAATATCTTTCTTCTCTTATTCACACTAGATACCTCCTCTATTTCCCCTCTTTGTCTCTGTTCTCTGTGCCGTCTTCTAACCCTCATCACTATTTTATAAAAGTAATCCTCATCTGATCTACCTCAGGTCTCTTCCCTGTCCTTAATATCCTCATTTCCTTCTTTCCTGTCCTCTAACAAGTGTATAATATGATTTTTACCAAATGTGTTTTTGTTTAAATTGAAGATTGTATTACCGAGATAACCTACAGATTGTAATATCTCTATTATTTGTAATACTTTTACTGGGCCTTTTGTCAACTGTTCCCGGCTTTATCTGGGCCCTCATTATAAACTTTTCCGATCTCCACGTACTCCCCCTTTGTTCATATAGTCCTAGTCGAATCTAAGTGTATCTTTCTTGTACTCAAATCACCTCATATATCCTTCTACTAGGAGACCAGTTTTTTGTTTTTTTTTATGATAATGCCAAACACAAAGAACAAAAACTCTAAAGGAGGGTTGGATTCTGAAGGTCAAGCCATGGAGACTAATTCAGGGAACATGACAAGAAGAGATAGATCGAGATCTCCTAACACATCTGTACACTCTGACCAATGGTCGGATTCTACTGATAATAATTTAGATGAAACTTCTCCTCTGGATACCTCACAGAGAACAGGTAAAAGAAAAGAACCCGACTTGACCACATCATCTAGGTCCAAATCTCATAACTCTAAAATCCAATTAAACTCTGACGGAGATAAAACCCAACATCTAGTCCATTAAGACGACGCCACAAAGCTGAGTCAAATCCAGAATTAAATCAAATTTCAGACGGAGATAAACCTCCAGGTAAAGATTTCTTCCTGGAAATTTTCAGTAAATTCAAATCAGACCTTGATAGTCGCTTTGATTCCCTAGAAAACGCTATGGCATCTATTTCCATACGTACTGAAAAAAATGAGGATGATATCAAAATTATCACAACCTCGGTTCAAAAAATATCTGAAGTACAAAAAACACTCAAAGGAGACCTCTCTGTGGTGAGGGCTAAGATGATTGCTATGGAGGACAGGGACAGGAGGCTGAATTTAAAATTCCGAGGAGTACCGGAAACGATCAAATCTCATCAAATCGAACAACACATTAAAAAGATTCTTAAATTAACTCTTCCAGAATTATCTGAACTTGACATGACCTTGTCCGAGCCCACAGACTAAGCAAACCTACTCACTTGAAACCAGAAATTCCTAGAGACATTATAGTTAGATTTCATTTTTTCCACACGAAAGAGCGCTTCTTGAAATATATAAAAATGCATAAACATCTTCCCAAACCATACGATTCCCTAAAAATACTTATTGACCTCTCAAGGGAGACATTGATTCAGAGGAAAAATCTTTCTGGAATCACCGAAGTTCTCCGTAGAAAATCCATCCTTTACACTTGGGCTTCAACCCTGCCAAGGTCCTGTTCACCTACAAAGACAAGCTTATAACAATTGATGACTCCACAGAGGGACAAAAAACTCTACGCCGACTCAATCTAATCATTTCTTAAAGTTCAAGTTCTAGACCAGTTATTAGGTTTTAAAGGCTGTAACAGTAGCCTCCCAGGAGGTTTATTCACTTACGAAAACCCTCCGTGTTGGGATTCCTCTATTTTATTGTTTAATAATTTGTTCAATTTACATCCCTCACTAGTTGACACTTTGCTCTTTGTGATAACTAATCCACGACTGGAAATTGCCATTCTCTAACTTTCAACTTCTAACCCTTCCTATCTTCTGCCTGAGAGACTCAAAACTACCTGACTTCCCCATGACCTTTTATAAGTATGTTCCCTACACTCCGAGACATATAATTAATCAAAACCAAATATTTAATGTCCCTTAAGTTCCTCTCCATCAATGTCAACGGCCTAAATTCCCCCCAACGCAGGTACCACACTTGGAAACTTATTAAAGAATCCAATTCGGAGATTGTTTGCCTGCAAGAGACAAGAATCTCATCAATTAATCCCCAAAATTTGAAAACAAAGTCTTCCAGAAATACTACTTCTCCTCAAATGAAAAGAAAAAAAGCAGGTGTAGCTATCCTTATTAAAAACTCTATATCCTTCGAGGAAATTTCCCTGACCAGTGATCCTGAGGGTAGGTATTTAATTCTAGTGTGCAAAATCAACAATTACACTTATACTATAGTGAATGTTTATCTCCCTAACAAGAGTCATATTACATTCCTAAATAGACTCATGAATATTGTAAGTGATAAAAAGAAAGGTGAATTAATCATATTAGGTGATTTTAATGTTGTCCCAGACCCTTTCCTTGACTCATCCACAAAATCAAGACATTATACTAAACCCCTCAATCCTTGGCTTGCCCGCACTGAGCTATATGACGTTTTCAGATGTATTCATGCAAACTCAATTGAATTTTCTCACTACTCGGGCAGATTTAATTCTTATGCAAGAATAGACCTGGTTCTGACAAATGTCTTTTCACTCCACAAATTTCGAAAAATTAACATAGGACCACGAACTTGGTCTGACCACTCCCCCATACTCTTTGAATTCTCCCCATCTCCAGTTTCTTGCCCTGAAAAATTATGGAGGAACAACAGCTTTCTATACTCACACCCACAATTCAAGACTGACATAGAAAATACTATTAAATATTACTTTGCAGAAAATGACACTCCTGACATCAACATCTCGACTTTATGGCTAGCATTCAAATCTGTCTTACGAGGGAAACTAATTCAACTAAATTCTAGATTAAATAAGCAAAAACGTGAAAAAACCCAAAATTTAATAGACAAAATACAAAATCTAGAAAACATTCAAATCAATAATCCATCCATTAACACCTCAGAAGACATTTTCAAACTGAGAACAGAGCTAAGATCTGTATTAACCTCAAATTATGCCAAGATGATCCAACAATCCAAATCTAGATTCTATTTCTCAGATAACAAACCGACCAAATTTTTTGCAACAAGAATCAAAATTCTCAGACAAAAGAATAGAATTTCTGAGATAAAAGACTCAACAGGGAAAAGTAAATTTCACCCCAAGGATATTGTTAACACTTTAGCCGACTATTATGACTCCCTTTATAATCTTAAAAATGACACTAATACTCAGATTCCTTCCATCGAAAGTATTAAGAATTTTTTAGATCCTCTCAAATTGCCCTCTCTCTCAGATCTTGAGATAGAAAATCTTAACGCCCCATATTCTCTTTTGGAAATCAACTCTTTAATTGCAACCTTAAAAAAAGAGAAAGCTCCAGGTCCTGATGGTCTGCAAAACGAGCTGTATAAAACTTTCACTAAACATCTCTCCCCTTTTATTCTAAGACTGGCGAATTCGATAGCAAAATCGGGCTCCCTTCCTCCAGAGATGTCAGAAGCAGTGGTGATAGTTATTCCGAAAGACAAAGGAGATCCCACTGAACCTAAAAATTACAGACCTATATCCCTCCTAAACAGTGACACCAAAATCCTCGCCAAGCTGATAGCAAATAGGCTCCAAAAGCATATTAGTAAACTAATTAAAAAAGATCAGGTGGGTTTCATCCCAGGCAGACAGACCTCAGATGCCACCAGAAGAGCCATAAATCTGCTAATCCACTCTGAAACTTCTAGGATCCCGACTGCCTTCTTGGCCCTTGACGCCGAGAAGGCATTCGATAGAGTCAATTGGAACTATTTATTTCTAACCTTACATAAATTCGGATTTCGAGGTAATATATTTAATTCAATTTCGGCAATGTACTCCAATCCACAGCCAAAATTTACTCAAATCAAGCAATCTCCCGTAAAATATCCCTTTCCAATGGTACTAGACAGGGCTGCCCCATGTCACCTATCCTTTTTGCCATTTTTATTGAACCATTAGCAGAATCAATTAGACAAAATGAAAATATCAGAGGTATCCACATAAATTCACAACGGCACAAAAATTACACTTTTTGCAGATGATATACTTATATCCGTTACAAATCCGCTTAAATCCCTACATCACCTTTCCTATGCTATCAAGACCTTCTCAAGTATCTCCCATTATAAGATAAATACTAATAAGTCACAAATTCTAGAATTCAACATCGAGAAAACGTTCCTATCCTATCTAAAGAAGCAATTCCCCTTTTCTTGGAAATCTAACTCAATTTCATACTTAGGTATCCAATTAACGAATCCCACTTCAGATATCACTAAAAAAAACATATTGAATCTACAAAATTCCTTCAAAACAGACATTGCAAACCTATCTAAACTCCAACTCTCCTGGACGGGTAGAGTGATTGCTCTAAAAATGAAGATACTTCCAAAGTTTATTTACATGGTCCGAGCGATTACTCTCCCCGTCTGTAAAAATAGCCTAAATGGTCTTCAACATCAATTGAGACAATTTATCTGGCAAAAGTCTAGACCTAGATTATCTGGTACAATTTTAGAAAAACATAAAAGGAGAGGAGGAATGGGGATTCCTAACCTTCACGCTTACTATCTTGCTTCCGTGTTGAAACTATCCCAGAACTGGCTCAATATTTCATTAAACTCCCCAGTATGGGTTGAACTTGAACTAGAGTTAATTAAATCTAATAATCCATCAGCATTAATAATTGCGCACCTATATAACCCAACAAAAATCCTACCTGCAATCCCAACAATTAAAGCTACATTACAAGCATGGATAGCGCTTCTTAAAAAAACAAACCATCTTGCTTCTGACCCACCCTCTAAGAAAATCCCGTTAGAAACCCTTGAATATATCATCCCAGGCTTAGATCTTTCTTCTTGGTTGGCCCGGGGTATTCGTTTCATAGATGACCTGTTGTCCAGAGGGAAATTAGTACAATTTCTAGTCCTGGAACAGAGATATGGTCTCACCTGGTTAGACAGGTCGGCTTGGAGATTGATTAAATCATCTCAAGTGGATTTTGACTCTGTCTTCACAGTCCCTAGGCCTATCACAGAACTTTTAGAAAACCCACAAAGAAAGTCGACTTGGATGACTGGTCATATTTATCGTACCCTGATTGACGACCTCACTATCCATAAACTTCCTTATATAATAGCATGGAGAAAGAGTTGGATTTAATATAGAACCGGAAGAATTAGCTAAAGCAATAGATCACTCTTATTCAAATACGAACTGCGCTTCCATCCAAGAAACCTTCTTTAAAATACTAACGAGATGGTATTGGACTCCTTCCAGAATGCATCACATAGACCCTCTTAACTCTCCGAATTGCTGGAGAGAATGTTCTCAAATTGGAACATTAACACATGTATTCTGGAGGTGCCCAAAAATTCTCAACTTCTGGTTGAGTGTTCAAGATTTAATATATAGGACTACCAATTTTAGACTCATTCTCTCCCCTCAACTGGTTCTCCTCTCAATTGGCATATCAGACATTCCCCACACTCTTAGATTCATAGTATCCCAAGTTATTCTCACAGCTAAGCTACTTATAGCCGCTAAATGGAAGTCCTCAGAAATTCCCACCATTGCAGAATTAACGGACAGAATTTCTAATCATTGTTCTTTTGAATTTACTTACGCAGTTAGAGACAACACATATAATAAATTCTTCTATAATTGGGAACTATGGATCTCTACACAATCCTTGAATCATCTGACCAAGGCTGTTGACAAACAACCCCCCTAACCTCTAAACCTCAATGACTAATAATTAACATTTAAATGCCTCGGATACATACCTATTACTACAGTTTATAATAGGATATCCATGTGTTGGTCACCTCAGGTGTTCTTTCTTTCCTCTTTGTTGTTCTATTTATGTACATTACCTTTGCAATATAGACTGATGAGCGCATCTCATCCTATGTTTTTGATGTATTTAATATATGCAGTTTGTATCTTCATCGAATCGACCACTGTTGGTCAAATTTTTTGTCAAAGACATTTATTTCTACCAAAGTTATTGGAATTTTTTTTTTTTTTTTTCTCTCTTTTTGAAATGTTTATCTGTTTGAGATAGGCAATTGCCTAATTTTATGTTATCTTACTTCTATGTAACCATCGTACTATCCCAATGTTTTTGTCTTCAACCTTGTTTTGTATTACTGTCTGTAAAGTCTTCACCCTGTAAATACCCCCATATAATCAATAAAAATATTTGAACAAAAAAAAAAGGAGACAACTGTTCTTGCAATAGTAAGAATATGAAATACTCAATATTTTAAATTTCTGTGGAGCACCTGGGGGCTCAAAGTGCTCACCAAACAGATAAATTCATTGGGAGATTTAGTTTCTAAAATGTGGTCACTTGTGGGGGTTTTTGGCACACCAGGGGCTATCTAAACTTTACATGGCGTCAGCTAAAGAGTCCAGCCAATTTGGGGTTTCAAAGATGAAATGGCACACTTCCCTTCCGAGCCCTGCTGTGCAACCAAACAGTGGTTTTCCACCACATATGAGGTATCGGCATACCCAGGAAAAGTTGCAAAACAAATTGTATACTGCAATTTTATTTGTTACTCTTGTAGAAATAAAAAGTTTTTAGCTCAAAGTACATTCTGCTGAGGAAATGTGATTTTTTTATTTTCATGGCTCAACATTCTGAAATTCTGGGAAGCACCTGGAGTTCAAAGTGCTCACCACACATCTAGTTAAGTTCCTTGAGGAGTCTAGTTTCTAAAATAGAGTGACTTGTGGGGGTTTCCACTGTTTAGGAAAATCAGGAGATCTGCAAATGTGACATGGTGACGGCTAACGATTCCAGACAACCTACTGCTTCAAAAGTCAAAAGGAGCTATTTCCCTTCCAAGCCCTACTGGGCAGTGAAACAATGGTTTTCTTCCACATTTAAGGTATTGGCGTACTCGTGAAAAAATGCACAACAAATTCTATGGTTACATTTTTCTTGTTATCCTTGTGAAAAATCAACATTTAAGGCTAAAGGAACATTTTGTTTGAACATGTAAACTTTTCATCTTTCCCTTCGACATTGCTTTACTTCCTGTGAAACACTTGAAGGGTTAATAAACTTCTTTAAATGTGGTTTTGAAGAATCTAAGGGTGCAGGTTTTAGAATGGTGTTACTCTGGATTATTTTCTGCCATATCGGCCCCTTAAAGTATTCAAATGTGATGTGGTCAATAAAAAATGTGCCTTTTTTTGTTGGCAAAACGAAAAATTGCTAATATACTTTGAACCCTTCTAATTTCCTAATGGAAAAACATTTTTTCAAAAATTGTGTTGATGTAAAGAAATGTGGGACATGTTGATTATTAAATATTTTGTGTGATATAATTCTCTGGTTTAACAGTATAAAAATTCCATGTTTTAATATTTCAAATTTTCATCAAATTTCCAAAATTTTCACAAATAAATGCAAAAAATATTGCCCTAAATTTTATCACATAAAGTCCAATGTGTAATGAAAAAAACAATTGCACATTTTAATTAATAGATCTTAGAATAAAAAAATTCCTCAATTGTATGTACCAAAAAAAAATTTCTGATCCCAAGATATATTTTTAGAAATTTGCCTCTTTGTAATGTGGTAGGATATATTAGGGATGGGCGAATCTACTCGCTAGGACTCGTTACTCGGCGAGTAGTAAGGGACTCGCAGGACTCGGTACTCTGCGAGTTTCCCAGTGATTACTTGCACGAGTCCAATGCAAATCAATATCAATCCTAGTTTTGTCAGAAACGCTGACAAAACTAGGATTGCCATTGTTTGCATTAGACTCGTGCGAGTAATCACTGGCTACTGTACCAGTGATAGCAGGGAGACTCGCAAAGTAACTGCTGTTTCTTTGCGAGCCGAGTCCAGCTGTCTTCTCTGTGCAGCTCCAGGGTCCTAGAGCCCGCCTGCTCACAGACATGATGTAGCAGTGCTGAGATTGTTCTCAGTCTGCTCATTCCCTGTGCATAGACATCTATCTATTCACAGGGATGAGCAGAGAGGACATCGCGTTTTGGACTACGTTGGACGGAAGAGGATTTTTTTAATTAAAGATGGAGTCCCTAATGGCTTTTTTTTTATTTCAAATAAAAAATTTTCTCTGTGTTTTTAACCCTTTATTGGAGATTCTTAGTGGCTGGGTCAAATGTGGCCTGACATTAAGAATCTCGGGCTTAATACCAGCTTGTATAACAAAGCTGGTATTAACCCCTTTATTACCCAGCGTGCTACCGCCACCAGGGCCGCTGGAAGAGCGGGGTTAGCGCCAGAGGATGCGCTTCAATGAACGCGCCATCTTCTGGGGCAGCTGCGGGCTGCAATTTGCAGTGGGGGGTGCCCAGAAAAGCTTGGGCATCCCTGCGCTGCGGATTCCAGCCCCAGCTGCTTAGCTGTACCTGGCTAGACATAGAAATTGCGCGAGCCCCACGCATTTTTTTTAAAATTATTTCATGAAATTCAGAGTCAGAGTCTCAGAGTCAGAGTCTCAGAGTCAGAATCTCAGAATTTCATGAAATAATTAAAAAAAATGCATGGGCTCGCGCAATTTCTATGTCTAGCCAGGTACAGCTAAGCAGCTGGGGCTGGAATCCGCAGCGCAGGGATGCCAAGCTTTCTGGGCACCCCCCGCTGCAAATTGCAGCCCGCAGCCGCCCCAGACGATGGCGCGTTCATTGAAGCGCCATCCTCTGGCGCTGAGCCCCGCTCTTTCCAGCGGCCCTGGTAGCGGTGGCACGCTGGGTAATAAAGGGGTTAGGGCCAGCTTTGTATTATCAGCTGGCCCTAAGCCCGAAATTTATGGTGGTCACGCCAATATTAGACATGACCGCCATGAATTTCTATTAAATTGTTTTAAAAAAACACAACACAAAGAAAAATTTTTATTAGAAATAAAAAAAAAAGCCATTAGGGACTCCATCTTTAATTAAAAAAATCCTCTTCCGTCCGACGCAATCCAAAACGCGATGTCCTCTCTGCTACATCCCCTGTGCATATATATAGATCTCTATGCACAGGGAATGAGCAGACTGAAACAATCTCAGCTCTGCTACATCATCTCTGTGCACAGACATTCATGTCTGTACACAGGGAATGAGCAGACTGAGAACAATCTCAGCACTGCTACATCAGCAGCAGGCAGGCTCTAGGACCCTGGAGCTGGGGCAGCCAGAACACAGAGAAGACAGGATCTTATCTGTGCGAGTCAGCGATTACTTACAAAGTAAACGAGCAATGCAAATAATGACAAAACTAGGATTGCTTCAGGCTGAAGCTTCCGAGACACATCTGTGATTTGTAAATCTCACACTACTCGCTATTACTCGCTTCCCATTCATTAACATTGGACTCGCTAGACTCGCAACGAGTAGCGAGTCCTGGGCTCGGACTCGCTAGAGTCAAGCGATTCCGAGTAATTTAGGATTCGCCCATCACTAGGATATATCACAGCTCCTGGGCAGAAATGAAAAACAGATGAGGCGCAATGAGGGATACCTTTGTGACAAATATTTTTATCGTGGGGTTTTTTATACATGTCTCCTCACCTTCTTATGTTGTGCGCCTCCGCATAACACCAGTTATCGGCTGAACTCCGGGCACCGCTCTCCCCATAGCCGTCGCTCCGGCGCCCTCCCGGAAGAGATCGTCACATGACCTGCGATTCGCATATGCGTCACTGCAGGTCCTTCTCCTGTTGATCCTAGTTGCCTAGTAACATGTCCTTCGGCTTGGTAAGTATTCAGCGCTCTTTAATATTCCTCCTCCCGCAGCAGCTCCTACCAGCTCCCCACTGGGGGTCCACAATATTACAACTACAGAAGCGGTCTTGTTGGAGCGCTAGGAAAAAGTATAACAGTGATTCAATTAAAGTATACAACCTTTATTGCGTTCCCTTATACTTCCACAACATGTTTCGACAGTCCAGCTGCTGTATCGCCTGAGGAAGACAGCAGCTACACTGTCGAAACATGTTGTGGAAGTATAAGGGAACGCAATAAAGGTTGTATACTTTAATTGAATCACTGTTATACTGTGACGACCATCCGCTGTGAGGCCGAGCTGCTGGTAGGCAGCACCCCGAGAAACCCCGAGACCTTTAACCCCTATACAGGGATCTGGAATTACAGCGGGGCCCAGGGGGTAGCTGCCTATATGAGCAACAGAGTCGGGGAGGTCGCCAGGGAAAATCAAGACCCGAAAAACGAAGTCAGATGTCCGAGTCAAAACCGAGAGGGCAGCGAAGGTACAAAATCGTCAGGCAGTAGCAGAGTCAAAAATCCAGGCAAAGGTCAAGGGCAAAACCAAGAGGGCAGCTGAGGTACAAAATCAATAGGCAGAGGCAGAGTCAGAAATCCAGGCAAGGTCAGACACGAAACTAAACACACACTATCACTGGGGAACCAAAACTATATCGGTCGGCCTGCAAGCCAGGCTCCAATGTACTTGAAGGGCACGGCTACCTCCCATAGGCTGGAGCCCACAGCCTGATAATCTCATCCGGACCGCCCCTAGACCCAGGCCAGATGGTGATGCATGACTGGCTCCGCCCACCCCACAGCAGAACGAAGGCTGCGCCTAACAGACAGCTCTGCAGGGCCCGCTCCTCTGCTACCAACACCACCCAAAGGAGAAACATGGCGGCGCTCCGCGACAGAGGCAGACGTCGCAGGAGCAGGTCCATATGAGGACAAGGCCCTCCTATCACTGGCGCCATCAGCCAAAGGAAACCGGCTCCTCCCAGTGGCCGAGGCAGGAACACCAGCCACCGAGTCCAATGGCGATGTGACAGTACATCCCCCTCTACGAGGGGCCTCCGGACCCACAAAACCTGGCTTATTGGGATGAAGAAGATGAAACTTCCGGATCAAACCCTTGGCATGGATATTACGGGCAGGCACCCAGGACCTCTCCTCCGGACCATAGCACTTCCAATGTACCAGATACTGCACGGATCCTCTCACTAAGCGGGAATCAAGGATCCGTTGAACTTCGTATTCGACGGCACCCCCGACCAAGACCGGAGGAGGAGGGGATTGGACAGGACGAACCGGAGATCGGTATAATTTGAGAAGGGATTTATGGAATACATTGGGCAGTTTGAATGATTGAGGGAGCTTCAGACGAAAGGCTACAAGGTTAATCACGTCAATTATTTCATACGGACCAATAAACCTGGGACCTAGTTTGGCAGACGGCACTTTGAGCTTGATATTTTTCGTAGACAACCAAACTTTGTCCCCAACTCCCAGGTCCGGACCCTTGGAGCGCCGTTTATTAGCAGAAGATGACTGCCTAGTCTGAGCCCCCTTTAAGTTTTTGTTCACTTCAGACCAGATAGTCTTTAACTGATCTACGGACCTTTCTACCCCAGGGACGTCAGAAAGCCTAGAAGAAAACGAACAAAAGCGCGGGTGTAGTCCATGATTACAGTAGAATGGGGTGGTCTAGATGGACTTCTGGTACTGGTTATTCATGGCAAATTCCGCTAGTGGCAGATGTTCCACCCAATCAGATTGATGCTGAGAGACATAACAACGTAGATACTGCTCGAGAGCTTGATTTGCGCGCTCGGTTTGACCATTGGTTTCAGGGTGATAGGCAAAAGAAAAGGAACAGTCAATTCCAATCCGTATACAGAATGCCCTCCAAAACTTAGAAACGAACTGGGTGCCCCTGTCAGAAACAATATTTACAGGAACACCATGCAATCGCACAACATGATTAATAAATAATTTGCTCAGGGTCTCGGAATTAGGTAACCCAGACAGCTGAACAAAATGACACTGCTTGCTGAATCTGTCTACCACTACCCAAATACATGTCTTCCCTTCTGAGAGTGGCAGGTCAGTAATAAAATCCATGGAGATATGAGTCCAAGGGCTCTCAGGGGCAGGCAAGGACTGGAGCAACCCGGCAGGGCGGTTGCGGGGAGACTTAGCGCAAGCACAGGTTTCACAAGCCAGTACATATTCCTTACAGTCCTTTACTATGGTTGGCCACCACAAACTCCTGGTTACACGTCTGATGGTGTTATTGATACCAGGATGCCCTGCGAGGACGGAATCATGAGATTCCTTAAGAACTTGGAGGCGGAATTTGGTAGGGACAAATAGTTTCTGGGCAGGAGTAGTGTCAGGGGCCTGTTCTGGAGATCTACGAATCTCTTCCAGAAGATCCAAAGACACAGCCGAGACAACAATCCCCTTGGCTAAAATGGGAGTTGGTTCCATGTCTTCGACTTGTAAGGGGCAAAAACTTCGAGACAGGGCATCAGCCCTCACATTTTTAGTACCCAGTCTGAAAGTGATCACAAAATCGAATCTGGAGAAGAACAAGGCCCATCTAGCCTGTCTAGGATTCAGTCTTTTCGCTGACTCCAAATAGGTTAGATTTTTGTGATCAGTAATTACGGTAATACTATGTTTGGCACCTTCGAGGAAGTGGCGCCATTCCTCGAAGGCCCATTTGATTGCCAACAATTCCCGATTACCTACATCATAATTCATCTCTGTAGAGGAAAATTTCGGGAAAAGAAGGCACACGGACGAAGTTGAGTGAGAGATGCGGTGCCTTGTGATAGCACCGCTCCCACTCCAACTTCAGAGGCATCTACCTCTACAATGAAGGGGCGGTCCAAATCAGGCTGCACCAATATTGGATCCGCGGAGAAACACTGTTTTAACTTAGAAAACGCATGAATGGCTTCAGGCTTCCAATTAACCACATCCGCCCCTTTACGTGTCAAATCAGTGAGAGGTTTGGCTATCTCTGAAAACCCTTTAATAAATTTACGATAATAGTTAGCGAAACCCAAGAATCGCTGCAGTACCTTCAGAGACTTGGGTTGTACCCATTCCTTAATGGGTTTAATTTTGGAAGGATCCATGCGAAAACCTTTAGCCGATATGATATACCCCAAAATATTTATCTCTTCCTCCATGAAGACACATTTCTCTAATTTGGCGAATAGAGAATGCTATCTGAGTCTCTGGAGTACAGTACAGACATGTCGGACGTGTGACCAAAGACCAGGGGGAAAAAAACAGAATGTCGTCCAAATACACGACCACATACACACCACTGATATCTCTGAAAATATCATTGACAAAATTCTGAAACACTGCAGGTGCGTTACTTAACCCGAACGGCATTACAAGATACTCAAAATGGCCGAGAGGCGTATTGAACGCGGTCTTCCACTCATCGGCTTCTTTTATACGGACCAGGGTATATGCTCCCCTGAGGTCCAGTTTGGTGAAATACTTGGCTCCCAACAGCTGATTATAAAGATCAGGGATGAGTGGAAGAGGATACTGGTTTTTCACAGTGATCGCGTTTAATTCGCGGTAATCAATGCAAGGTCTGAGGCCGCCATCTTTATTTCCCACAAAAAAGAAACCAGCTCCCACTGGTGAGGTGGATGGTCTAATATACCCTTTTCTCAGACTGTCTGCTATGTAATCATTCATAGCCTGACATTCAGGACCAGAGAGGTTAAATATTCTCCCCTTTGGGAGACGAGAAGCAGGTATCAAATCTATGGCGCAATCATACTTTCCTGTGAGGGGGTAATTTCTCTGATTCCTGAATAGAAAATACATCCTCAAAATCTCTAAAGGCATATGGTACAAAGGGAGGAGTCTTGACCTTCACTTGGTTTACAAATAGCGAGATACAGTTTTCCTGACACTTTGGGCTCCAGCGCACGATGTCACCCAAGTGCCAGTCTATGACTTGGTTATGTTTACGTAACCATGGCATGCCAAGGATTACTGCAGATGATAAATTATTGATAGCAAAAAATGACACATTTTCAGCATGTAAAGACACCACCAGCATTGACACTTCCTCAGTGACAAATTCCACTCCACCCTGGATGAGGGGAGTGCCATTAACTGCAGTGGTTCTAATGGGGGCATTAAGCCTTAGTAGTGGTACACCTAGATTTCTTGCTACCTTGAGATCTATGAAATTCCCCTCTGAGCCACTGTCTACATAAGCCTCTAAACACACAGATTTCTTAAGGTAAGATAAAGAAATAGGTAATAAAACTTTGGCAGCATCTGCTGGTAATACCTTAGCACCCAGGCAGGCAGAGCCAGAGCCCCCCAGGTGCTGACATCCAGGGTATGAGGCCTTCTGATCTCCAGTGTTCATGCAGAGGACTCCAGCTTGTGGCTTGTACAGCATGTTTGAATGAGATGATGGGAGTGTTCCTCCACAGGACTGAGAAGCTAGACACAGGTGCTTTGAGGGAGCAATCAGCAGACACAGCTCAGAGAAAAGAAAAAAAAACCATTGGGAAAAGGAGAGGAAAAGAAAAAAAAAAGGTAAAAGGAATGCTTTATATATAGTCTATCTATATATATAAAGAATGGTATGGCCAGATATAATGTGACGACCATCCGCTGTGAGGCCGAGCTGCTGGTAGGCAGCACCCCAAGAAACCCCGAGACCCTTAACCCCTATACAGGGATCTGGAATTACAGCGGAGCCCAGGGGGAAGCTGCCTATATGAGCAACAGAGCCGGGGAGGTCGCCAGGGAAAATCAAGACCCGAAAAACGAAGTCCGATGTCCGAGTCAAAACCGAGAGGGCAGCGAAGGTACAAAATCGTCAGGCAGTAGCAGAGTCAAAAATCCAGGCAAAGGTCAAGGGCAAAACCAAGAGGGCAGCTGAGGTACAAAATCAATAGGCAGAGGCAGAGTCAGAAATCCAGGCAAGGTCAGACACGAAACTAAACACACACTATCACTGGGGAACCAAAACTATATCTGGCGGCCTGCAAGCCAGGCTCCAATGTACTTGAAGGGCACGGCTACCTCCCATAGGCTGGAGCCCACAGCCTGATAATCTCATCCGGACCGCCCCTAGACCCAGGCCAGATGGTGATGCACGACTGGCTCCGCCCACCCCACTTCTGACAGCAGAACGAAGGCTGCGCCTAACAGACAGCTCTGCAGGGCCCGCTCCTCTGCTACCAACACCACCCAAAGGAGAAACATGGCGGCGCTCCGCGACAGAGGCAGACGTCGCAGGAGCAGGTCCATATGAGGACAAGGCCGTCCTATCACTGGCGCCATCAGCCGAAGGAAACCGGCTCCTCCCAGTGGCCGAGGCAGGAACACCAGCCACCGTGTCCAATGGCGATGTGACATATACTCCATCCTAGCGCTCCAACAAGACCGCTTCTGTAGTTGTAATAACAGTTCCTGGGCAGGGAAGGAAGTAAAAGAGAGTATACAGACACTACAGCCAGGGATGGCAGCGCTTCTTACTGTAATAAAAAACATTTCATTGCCTGTTTATAAACTTGCTTTACATTACAGAAAGAATCAGCTGTGATCCCTGAATGTTATGTCTATATGCTCTTTTACTTCCTTGCCCAGGAGCTGTGGTTTATAACAACAATAATATTTATTCACATGCATACAATATAAATTCCACAGCACTTTGTATACTTTGTTGGGGCTCACAATCTACATTCCCTATTAGTATGTGTTTGGGAGGAAACCCACACCAACATATTATTATTATTATTATTAATTTATATAGCGCCATTATATTCCATGGCGCTTTACATGTTAAAAAGGGCAGACTAGGACAAGTAACATAGTAGCAATACAAGTAACAATAAATGTTGACAATTCAGTTGTACAGAAACAAGAGGGGAGAAATCCTGTCCACAAAGGCTCACAGTCTACGAGGGGCGGGTGGGGATACAGTAGGAGGGGGAAATTCCAGTCATGTGGTGGACCGGGTCTTATTGCAGGTGGTAGGCTTGGCGGAACAGGTGGGTCTTCAGGCTTCTTTTGAAGGTTCCCAGGGTAGGAGAATGTCTGATGTGTTGGGGCAGTGAGTTCCAGAGTTTGGGTGAAGCACGGGAGAAATCCTGTATGCGGTTGTGCGAAGAGGAGATGAGGGGGGAGTAGAGGAGAAGCTCTTGGGAGGATCGCAGGTTGCGTGAGGGTAGGTAACGGGAGACCATATCAGAGATGTATGGAGGGGACAGGTTGTGAATGGCTTTGTATGCCATGGTTAATATTTTAAACCGGGATCTCTGGGAAGCAGGGAGCCAATGAAGGGCTTGGCAGAGGGGGGAGACAGGGGAGTAGCGGGGAGACAGATGGATTAGGCGGGCAGCGGAGTTCAAGATAGATTGGAGAGGTGCAAGGGAGGTATTAGGGAGGCCGGTGAGCAGGAGGTTGCAGTAATCGAGGCGGGAGATGATGAGAGCATGAATAAGGGTTTTAGCAGTGTCGTGGTCAAGGAAAGTGCGAATCCCATAGATGTTTTTGAGCTGGAGTCGGCAGGAGGTGGCGAGGGCCTGGATGTGGGGCTTGAAGGAGAGGGAAGAGTCAAGGATAACCCCGAGGCACTTGGCATGGGGGACTGGAGAGAGAGAGCAATCGTTGACGACAATGGTTAGGTCAGGTAGTGAGGGGGAGCGTCTTGGGGGGAAGACTATGAACTCGGTTTTGTCCATGTTCAGCTTAAGGAAGCGAGCAGAGAAGAAGGATGAGATGGCGGACAGGCAGTGTGGAATTTTGGATAGAAGGGAGGCGATGTCAGGACCAGACTGGTAGATTTGGGTGTCGTCGGCGTAGAGGTGATATTGGAGGCCATGGGACTCAATGAGTTGCCCTAGACTGAGAGTGTAGATTGAGAACAGTAATGGTCCAAGAACCGAGCCCTGAGGGACCCCGACAGATAGGGGTAGGGCGAGGAGGATGTGTGGGAGTGGGTGACGCTGAAGGTGCGGTCCGTTAAGTATGAGGAGATCCAAGAGAGGGCAAGGTCCGTGATGCCAAGAGATTCCAGGATCTGTAGTAGAACGGAGTGGTCAACAGTGTCGAAGGCGGCTGACAGGTCGAGGAGGAGGAGAACAGAGTAGTGGCACTTGCTTTTGGCAGTCAGTAGGTCATTTGTGACTTTGGTCAGGGCTGTTTCAGTGGAGTGGAGGGGTCGGAAGCCAGATTGCAGGCGGTCAAAGAGGGAGCAGGAGGAGAGGTGAGAGGACAGCTCAGAGTGGACATGCTGTTCAAGTAGTTTAGAGGCGAAAGGGAGGAGAGATATAGGGCGGTAGTTGGAGACAGTTGTGGGATCGAGGGAGGGTTTCTTGAGGATGGGTGTGATCAAGGCATGTTTGAAGGCTGAAGGGAAGGTGCCAGTGGTAAGTGATAGGTTTAAAAGATGAGTTAGGGCTGGGATGATAACGGAGGTGAGGTTGGGAATGAGGTGGGATGGGAGCGGGTCGTGGGCACTGGTGGTGAGGTGTGATTTTGACAGGAGGGAGGAGAGCTGGTCTTCAGTTATAGGGGGGAAGCATACACACTCCACACAGATGTCTTCCTTAGTGGGATTTGAACCCAGGACCCCAGTGCTGCCAGGCAGTAGTGCTAACCACTGAGCCAGCATGCCACCTATATCTTCCCTGATCGCACACATTAGGGACACATTTGTATGAATATCTTGGGACGGGAACATTTTTTTAACACTTCCAATTGTGGAACTTATTTTTATACTAAGATCTATTAATTACCATGTACAATTGTTCGTGCCACAACCCCTTTAAGTGTATCTTGAGAGATTGGTGTTGTATACAAGAAACTGTGGATACAGAATACTAGCTGTCACAATACTGAAGAGTGAACTTATTTCAGTCTGGTGAGCTGATGCTTGTCCTTGGAAAACATGTTACATGTAGACAATCTGCTTCCACATTGGAACATTTATTTGCCCTCATTAGAGAAAATGTATTATATTTCATGGTGTTATTTCTTTTTCAGTTATTTATGCCTTGTTATAAAATGATAAAAAAAAAGATTTAATTATCTTCTAGTGTAATAGATTTAATATATCCTTCGGTCACGTGTTGAAGTCATTCTCATACTACACATACTATGACCTGAATGTTGATGTTGTAGAGCATTTGATTTATATTAAGTCATTGAAGGTTGAAGAGCTCATTATTCAAGAATTATTCAGGAAATTCTTCCTCACTACTCCCACCCAGCTGGGATGTGACAGATTGGATAATATAGCAACTGCTTGTTTATTCCATCATTCTACTCAAGAAGGCAATATATCCCAAGTTATAAGTCTGATTTCAGCTCGAGAACCTGACTGCACAGACTTTCACATACAGTAAGTAATGTAAGCACAGCTGCTCATCAGTCCATGTAATATGTCAATGAGGTGAAGTAAAGAGCGCATCAAATCAATTTATGTAATTTGTTATGGTTTACTTTTATAGTATCAGCCCTAATTAAATCACACATGTTCACGTAAATATAGGAACTCCAAAACTACCTCCATGCCATAAAATACGCTGCTTATGTGAGCTCTGATTATAAAAATTAACCAGTCGTGTCCTATGGTGCGTAATAAAACCACAGAATATATAGTTAGAACCATGGTGCCATTTCTGACTTACATTTATAATGATACAAATGTTATTCTAAAGTATATATTACATTATTATAGGATCATTGCCTGTGGGAATGTAGAATGATGTTTTCTCTCATATTCGATGTTGATCTTTGACGTCACTCACCGGCTTCTTAATATCATGCTGCTGACTAAATAATTCAAAGGGTTTATAGAAAAACACCCGGCCAGTGCTAAGCTTGACATAGAGATCACCATAGATATCAACTAAATTGCTTGTGATGTGCCCTTCCCTTTGTCCTTTCCCTACCCTCTATTTAATTTGATGAATATTTGTCTTTTTTCAATCATATTAACTAGGTAAGTAGATAAATAAACCATGCAATGTTTTGGGATAACTAACAATAACTGATTGTCCATAAATACAATTATTATTATTATAAGGGTATGTGCACACTGGTGGGCGGGTTTGTGTCGGCGGCGGCTGGGCGGACCCGCCAGGAAGCTCTGGAGCCGTCCACCGGCATCCTGGCGGGTATGTGCCGCGGCTGTGCCTCGGGTTTGCGGCGGGTGCACAGCGGGTTAGCGGCGGCGGTTCTGCAGCGTCTGGAAGCAGTACATGATTCTGCTTGCAGCCGCTTCACAACCGGCCGGTTTATAGAACATGCTCATTCGTTGCTAACCCGCTGGGAACCCAGTGGGTTAGCAACAGATGAGCATGTGTAAACCGCCGGTGTGTGCACACCGGGTGTCGGTTTACATAGGTTTTAATGTTAATCCAAACGCCGGTTTGGATTAACATAAATTTACATAAAATTTATGTAAACCGACCGGCGGTTTACACAGCTAAACCGACCCTAACCCGGCCAGTGTGCACATACCCTTATAGTGTTGTCTTCTCAGGGTTTTTAACTTTTAATGCAGATTGATGTGAATGGCAGATGAGTTTTAATACCAAGCAAGAGCGACCATTTTCTAATCTCAGAGAACCCCTTTAGCACCTTAAACCATTCATAACACAGCCAATTTTTGTTTGCACTTTCATTTTTATCTCTCCGACTTACAAGAACCATATATTTTACATTTTTTCATTGATATAAAAGTACAAGGATTTGAATTTTTGCCAGACATGTTGTAGTTTTGAATGGCATCCTTAATGTCACAATACAATGTACGATACTGAAAAAAGGGGAAAAAATACAAATGTGGTAAAATTGTGAAAATAACCACAAATCCGAAATTCTTTTTTCTTTCTTTTTTTTTAATTTCTAAGGCATTTATCTGCAATGAAACTGACCTTTCATCAAAATGCATCAGGTTTTTTTAAATATTATATTAACGTTAAAAAAATGGTTATGTTTACCATATTCTGAGACCTGTAAATTTTCTACTCTTCCATTCATAGAGCTGGTTTGCCCTTAAAGTGAATCTGTCACCACTTTGCACTTTTTAATCTGTTCCTATGGGCATAAAATGGTGAAAATAGATTTACCTGTATGGATCAAAGCAGATTCCTTGCTCCTAAAATTACATCATCTTTGATCACTTTATTTTAATGAGGGCTTCCGATTCTGGCGTGCATGAGTTCCAGAAGGTCATCAGGGCATTTGTGATGTCTGCTTCCTCAGTAATATTCCCCAAATATGAAAAAAGGCATTGTGACCTTCCGGCCCTCAAACACACAAAAGTTGTGAAGTCCCAATTAACATTAAGTGATCAAAAGTGATACTTTAGGAATAAGGCACCTGTTATGAGGCACACAGGTAATTCTGTTTTCGCATACTACTACCTGTATGCCCATAGAAACAGATTAAAAAGGTCAAAGTGCTGACAGATTACCTGTAAAACCGTCATCACTGATTATAAACCATGAGAAAAACAATGGTTTTGTTATTTAATCGTTGAACAACCTGCTGTGATGACTTTTTTGAAATAGTAATCTAGTAAGGCTATTAAATCTAGTAAGGCTATTAAATGACCATTGATCAGTAAATATTCACCAATGGACTGTCGGACACTGCCACACCTTTACTCCAAAAATGCATAGTTTAAAATTACAAAATGAGATATTTAACAACTTTCATTCAATTTATGAAACATCTAGATGAAATGAAACGCAGGGTCTGAACATAACTGTAGGGTATATTAATATGCAGTGGTTTTTCGGGCTAAGATCATTTACAACAGAGGCCAAAGGGTATTTTATTTTCCCTGTTTTTACTGCATTGATAATTTACAGCAGAGGCCATAGAGTATTTTATTCTCTCAAGGAGAAGATGTTTCACAGAAGTAACCTTTAGTGGCAAATGTATTTGCTTTAGTATTACAGACGTGTAGGAATTTTAAAGCGTAAAGCTTAAACAGTAACCGCCATTTAAATTTTTATTTAATAGTCAAGTACAACAAGTGAATATAGGCTAGGGTCACACTTGGCATGCAAGTTTTCTGCATTTTCCAAACCTGTTACCGTTTTTGGAAATTGCCATCTTTTCATCTAAAAAACGCTATGTACCATGCGTTAACGAATGGGTTTCCCATAGGGCCCCATGTTAAAAACACTATGCATGTTTTTACTGGACTCAAATCACTGCTATCCCTTCTTTTACCCCTTCCCCCTCTAGTATATATGATGCTACTTGCAATCTAACTCACAACTAAATTTCTCATTCGGACACGATGCCTCATGACTTTGTTAATAGAATTCGGCTAAAAGGATTGCTTGAATTTAATCAGAAGCTTACTATAAGCTTAACCTATTATGTATCGGCATCTTGTTTTATACATCTATGATAAGTAATAGACCAGCCCAAGATAATAACAGGGAGTAGAAGTGACTTGGATTCTATGGCTAAAAGCAATAGAGCACGACTCATTTTCAATATATGTAGTAAATATAATGGAGCTATAACAGTTGTGACTGCACTCTTATTTTGTAGAGGAAAGCTATACTAGAAAGGTGGCAATTTTTCATACAAACACTTTGCTCTAATGTTTCGATTAAATGCTCCATAACAAAATGTCTAAGTGCTCCCATAATGGTGACAGCCATGGCTAACAAGATTGACAAATACAGTTTCCAAATATGACATTAAAATGCTTCCATGACAGTGACAGCTACAGTGCATCATAACACTCACACATGCCCGCCTAATCCATCTGTCTCCCTGCTACTCCCCTGTCTCCCCCCTCTGCCAAGCCCTTCACTGGCTCCCTGCTTCCAGAGATCCCGGTTTAAAACACTAACCATGACATACAAAGCCATCCACAACCTGTCCCCTCCATACATCTCTGACATGGTCTCCCGATACCTACCCTCACGCAACCTGCGATCCTCCCAAGATCTCCTCCTCTACTCCCCCTTCATCTCCTCTTTGCACAATCGCATACAGGACTTCTCCCGTGCATTACCCATACTCTGGAATTCGCTGCCCCACCACATCAGGCATTCCCCTACCTTGGGAACCTTCAAAAGGCCTGAAAACCCACCTCTTCTGCCAAGCCTACAACCTGCAATGAGACCCAGTCCTCCGCACTGCTTCACGACCGACACCTCCCCCTCCTACTGTATCCCCACCTGCCCCTGTAGACTGTGAGCCCTCGCGGACAGGATTTTCTTTCCTATTGTATCTGTACATTAGAATTGTCCACAGCCATTGTTACTTGTATTGTTACTATGTTACTTTTCCTAGTCTGCCCTCTTAACATGTAAAGTGCCATAGAATATTATGGCGCTATATAAATAAATAATAATAATAATAGTACCCCAATAACAATGACAGCCACATTCTTCAAGCAGAGTTATAACTGTGTCTTTTCAATATCAGTAAAGAAGGTTTGGTACCATAATTAGATTAAATAAAGATTGATTGTCCTCAGTGGGAGAAACAAAATAATAATCTTGTTGTTGAAATACTTTTAATAGCTTACAAAAGGTAGCCCTTAAAAGTATAACAACTACAAGATTATTATTTCAGCACAAACAAGGAGAAAAAAGAGTTTAAAGCTTAAAGTGCAAAATTTATTAGAAGTGAAAAGTTCACAAAAAGCACAAAATATATATATTCATGACACAGATGGCAAAATGTAGTGGACCAAACATGATCACCACTGGTCTCAATATAAGAAAGAAAATTTACATCAGTACATATGTAACATATTGTATATTGCAATGTTACAATAATGTAAAAAGTGGCTCATACAATACCACAAAAAACCCTAAAATTCTCAAAATACACAGTATGCAAAAAAGCATCATATACAATTTATAATACCGTATATACTCGTGTATAAGCCGACCCGTGTATAAGCCGACCCCCCTACTTTTGCCCCCAAAACCTGGGAAAACCTATTGACTCGTGTATAAGCCGAGGGTGGACCCAGCACAGGTATACAGCCCCCAGCAGTGTGGTATACAGCAGCCCCAGAGGTATATACAGCAGCCCCAGTGGTAGTATACAGCAGCATCCCCAGTGGTATATACAGCAGCAGCCCCAGTGGTATATACAGCAGCCCCAGTGGTATATACAGCAGCCCCAGTGCTATATACAGCAGCAGCCCCAGTGGAATATACAGCAGCAGCCCCAGTGGTATATACAGCAGCAGCCCCAGAGGTATATATTATTATTATTATTATTATTATTTATTTATTTATATAGCGCCATTGGTTCCAGGGCGCTTTACATAAGAAGTGGGGATAACAACGACAGGTACAGTACACATGAGCAGTCAATGCTTGCTGATACACGACGGAGAGAGGATCCTGTCCACGAGGGCTCACAGTCTATAGGGGTGGGGGGAACACGATAGGGTGGGGGAGCGCCAAGCGTTTGGTGGAGCGACGCTGGGTCTCATCATAGGTTGTAGGCTTGCTGGTATAGATGAGTTTTGAGGTTATTTTTGAAGCTCTTGAGGGTAGGCGAGTGTCGGACGTGCTGGGGGAGAGAGTTCCAGAGTCTAGGGGAGGCGCGGGAGAAGTCTTGTATGCGGTTGTGGGAGGATGAGATGAGGGGGGAGGAGAGGAGGAGTTCTTGTGAGGAGCGTCCGTTGCGTGCGGGTTGGTATCGGGAGACCATGTCGGAGATGTAGGGGGGACACAGGTTGTGGATGGCTTTGTAGGTCAGGGTTAGGATTTTTAAAGCGAGGTCTTAGGGAGGTGGGGAGCCAATGGAGTGCCATGCGGAGAGGGGAGATAGGGGAGTAGCGAGGAGGCAGGTGGATTAGACGAGCAGCTGAGTTTAGGATAGAGCGGAGAGGTGCAAGGGAGGAGGCAGGGAGACCGGTGAGCAGTAAGTTGCAGTAGTCGAGGCGGGAGATGATGAGGGCGTGGACGAGAGTTTTGGCGGTGTCGTGATTAAGAAACGGGCGAATACGTGAGATGTTCTTGAGTTGGAGTCGGCAGGAGGTGGCGAGGGCTTGGATGTGGGGCTTGGAGGAGGGAGGAGTCGAGGGTGACCCCGAGGCACTTTGCGTGGGGAACTGGGGAGAGGGAGCAGTCATTGACTCGGATTGACAGGTCTGGCAGAGGGGGAGGGCGGCTGGGGGGGAAGACAATTAACTCTGTTTTGTCCATGTTCAACTTGAGGAAGCGAGCAGAGAAGAAAGATGAGATGGCGGAAAGGCATTGGAGGATTTTAGACAGAAGGGAGGTGATGTCGGGCCCGGAGAGGTAGATCTGGGTGTTGTCGGCGTAGAGATGGTACTGGAGGCCGTGGGACTCAATGAGTTGACCTAGGCCGAGGGTGTAGATGGAAAAAAGTAGCGGTCCCAGTACGATCCTGGGGGACGCCGACAGTAAGGGGGTGGGACGAGGAAGAGGTGTGGGAGTGGGTGACACTGAAAGTGCGGTCCGTAAGATATGAGGAGATCCAGGAGAGGGCGAGGTCGGTGATACCAAGGGATTCTAGGATTTGGAGTAGGAGGGAGTGTTCGACTGTGTCGAAGGTGGCGGATAGGTCGAGGAGGAGGAGGACGGAGTAGTGTTTTTTCCGCTTCGCGGTCAGGAGGTCATTGGTGACTTTAGTGAGGGCTGTTTCGGTGGAGTGGTGGGGTCGGAAGCCGGATTGCAGGCGGTCGAAGAGGGAGCGGGAGGATAGGTAGGAGGACAGTTCAGATTGGACGTGTTGTTCGAGTAGTTTGGAAGCGAAAGGGAGAAGGGATATTGGGCGGTAGTTGGCGACGGATGATGGGTCGAGGGAGGGTTTTTTGAGGATGGGTGAGATCAAGGCATGTTTGAAGGATGAGGGAAAGACGCCAGTAGTGAGTGATAGGTTGAAGAGGTGGGTTAGGGCAGGAATGAGGGTGGTGGTGAGGTTTGGGATGAGATGAGTAGGGAGTGGGTCGAGGGCGCAGGTGGTGAGGTGAGATCGTGACAGGAGGGTGGAGAGCTGGGCTTCAGTCACGTTGGAGAAGTTTCCTTGGTCGAGGAGGGTTGGGCGGTGATGGTGGTGGGTTGGGGGGACGTTGGGCCAAAGCTTTCTCTGATTTTGTCAATCTTGTGTTTGAAGTAGGTGGCGAAGTCGTCGGCGGAGATGAGGGGGGAAGGAGGAGGAGGTGCAGGGGGGCGGAGAAGGGAGTTGAAGGTTTTAAATAGTTGTTTGGGGTTACGAGACAGTGTGCTGATTAAGTTAGAGAAATAGGTTTGCTTTGCGGCGGTGAGTGCGTCCTTGAAGTTGGAGAGGCATTGCTTGTAGATGGTGAGGTGGGCCGTGGAGTGGGATTTCTTCCATCTCCGTTCAGCGACCCTGGACGTTCGGCGAAGCTCTTTTGTGAGAGAGGTGAGCCAGGGTTGTCTGAGTGTGCGGGTTTTGGTGTGGGTGAGGGGGGCAGCCTGGTCGAGAGCTGCGGTTAGTGTGGAGTTGTAGAGGGTGGCAGCAGTGTTAACGTCGGGTGAGGAGGCGAGGTCTGTGAGAGGGAGGAGGGAGTGGGAGAGTGAGTTGAAATCGATGAGTTTAAGGTTTCTGCGCGGGTGACTGAGTTTCCGGAGAGGGGGGTGTGGGGTAGGGGGAAAGAGGGAGGGGAAGGTCAACAGGTTGTGGTCAGATTGGAAGAGGGGTGAGTTTGAGAGGTCGGTGAGAGAACAGAGGCGGGAGAAGATGAGGTCAAGCATGTGGCCGTCTTCGTGAGTGGCTGAGGAGGACCATTGGGAGAGGCCAAAGGAGGTGGTCAGAGATAGGAGTCGGGAGGTAGGCGGGTCAGGGGTGTCGATGGGGATGTTGAAATCGCCCATGATGATGGTGGGGATGTCGGAGGAGAGGAAGTGGAGAAGCCAAGTGTTGAAGTGGTCAAGGAAGGAGGCGGTGGGTCCCGGGGGTCGGTAGATGACCGCGAGCTGGAGGTTACAGGGGGGAGAAAATGCGAACAGAGTGCAATTCGAAGGAGGGAAAGGAGGCGGAGGAAGGCGGTGTAGTGGGGATGAAGAAGCAGCTGTCGGACAAGAGTATACCCACACCACCTCCACGGGTGCTACTAGGGCGTGGTGTGTGGGAAAGTGTGAGTTCGCCATAGGAGAGTGCAGCAGGGGAGGCTGTGTCGCCGGGGGTGATCCAAGTTTTGGTGATGCCGAGGAATTTGAATTTATTGGTGATGAAGAGGTCGTGGATATAGGGGAGTTTGTTGCACACTGAGCGGGCATTCCAGAGTGCTCCAGACAGGGGGACTGGGGTTGGGTGAATGGGTATAAGATTGTGGGGGTTGCGAGGGTTTGTGATGGGGGATGGGCGTGAATTGGAGGTGAGTGGAGGGATGTGGTGGGGGGGTCCCGGGTTGGGGGATATGTCCCCTGCAAGTAGGAGAAGCAGCGAGAGGGTTAGGAGGTGGGAGCAGGAGAGTTTGCGTGGGGGCTGTGCGTGTGTGGAGAAGAGGGATAGGGTTTGGAGGAACAGTTCGGAGGAGGGGGTGAGGTGGAGGGGTAGGAAGGATGGAGAGATCACTATGGCCTTGGTGGGTGGAGGGATGTTCGGGGTTAGGAGGAAGTGGAGTAGGATGGGGGTGAAGGTGAGGAGGAGGGGAAACATTGTGGGCAGCAGGTTTTGGCGGTAGGAAATCACAGGGGTGGGATGGGGCAGGGGAGGTGCGTGGTTGGAGAAGGGGTGTGGACAGAGCTAGGGTGGCGCACAGTGCAGGGTGTGGCCGGAAGTAGGGTGCGGTCGGGTGGTGGGGTGCAGCCTAGGGTGAGGTGGGGTCAGGGATTTAGGAGGGGTGGGATGTAGCCGGGGGTGGAAGACAGCTAGGGAAGTGGTACAGCCAGGGACACGGAAATAGTCCGGGATACAGAAAAGCCAGGGATGGGGTACAGCCAGGGCGAGGTACAGCGAGGGGGTGCCGCCGTGGTCACAAGTGAGGTGCAGTCCATGGATGGAGTCGTGCAGCCGGAGATGAGATGACGGAGCCGGAGATGAGATGAGATGATGGAGCCGGAGATGAGAGGAGATGACGGAGCCGGAGATGAGAGGAGATGACGGAGCCGGAGATGAGAGGAGATGACGGAGCCGGAGATGAGATGAGATGACGAAGCCGGAGATGAGATGAGATAACGGAGCCGGAGATGAGATGAGATGACGGAGCCGGGGGTGAGATGAGATGACGGAGCCGGAGATGAGATGAGATGACGGAGCGGAGATGAGATGACGGAGCCGGAGATGAGATGACGGAGCCGGGTAGAGTGGTGGTGCCGTCGGATGATGGGATGGGGCAGCTGGGGATCGGACGATGTAGCCGTGGACGGGGTGGTGGAGCGAGGGGATCGTGCGTAGCCAGAGGAGTTGACAGCAGGCAGGTGGTCTGTGGCAGCCAGGAGCCGGGCGTAGCTAGGGGGTTCGAGCGCAGCCAGGAGGGTCAAGCGCAGCCAGGAGGGTCAAGCGCAGCCAGGAGGGTCAAGCACAGCCAGGAGGGTCGGGCGCAGCCAGGAGGGTCAGGCGCAGCCAGGAGGGTCAAGTGCAGCCAGGAGGGTCAAGCGCAGCTTGGGGGTCAGACACGGCCAGGGGGCAAGTTGTAGCCACAGGGCTGGGTGCAAACTGGAGGCAAAAGAGTGGGGGCCCAGGTGGGGACAAGCCAAGCGCAGCTGGGGCCAGGACAGCAGTCAAAAGGGCCCAGGTGTAGTAGGCAGGGCTCAGGAGCGTGGGCCAGGGGTAGCCTGGGGTCCTTTTAGTATCTGGGGCTGGTGCAGTCAGTGGATGGTGGGGGTCCCCCTGTCTCCTCACCTTTCTGGCCACGATGTCGTAGGAGCGCTGGTGCTCCTGTCTCTGCGGTGGGCGGCTGGATTGTGCTAGCAGGGCGGTCAGTCGACCAGGGCATCGGGCGCCGTGCAGCTGCAGCGGGCCGGGAATCCGGCCAAGAGTGAAGGTCCCGCTGGCAGAGCGCACAGCTAACGCTGCACTTGTGTGAGGTCCCCGGAGCGGTCGCGGGCGTCCCGCCGCGGTGGTGGGCAGGAGCGACAAGCGCCGGCTAGGTGGCCGCGGGGCCTCCGGTTCAGGGCGGTGCCGGCGGGGGCGCCGCTGGAGGAGGCCTGCACCAGCACTGATGGTGCCTTTTCAAGGAGCGGGTCGCGCTGGGTAAGGAGAGCGAGGGCTCCGGGGAGGGGGTGGTGCCGATGTGAGCACCTTGGAGCCGGTGCGGCAGGGGGCCGCAGGCTTGAGCAGGGGCCGCAGGCCTGAGCGGGGCACGGCCGGCCACAGAATGGAGTGTGTGGCCCAGATGGTCCGTGGGGTGCACAGGGGTGAAGGCAGTGGAGCTGGTAGTGTGTAGGGAGGACAGGCAGGCTTGGATGCGGTGGATTGTGTCCAAGTGCCTGGAGCCTCCTTACATGCGTCCATCACCCTGGCGGCCATCTATTATATATACAGCAGACCCAGTGGTTGTAAACAGCAGCCTAAGAGGTGTATACAGCAGCCCCAGTGGTAGTATACAGCAGCCCAGAGGTATATACAGCCCAGTGGTAGTATACAGCAGCCCCAGTGGTAGTATACAGCAGCCCCAGTGGTAGTATACAGCAGTCCCAGTGGTATATACAGCCCCAGTGGTAGTATCCAGCAGCCCCAGAGGTATATACAGCCCCAGTGGTAGTATACAGCAGTCCCAGTGGTATATACAGCCCCAGTGGTAGTATACAGCAGCCCCAGGGGTATATACAGCCCCAATGGTAGTATACAACAGCCCCAGTGGTATATACAGCCCCAGTGGTAGTATACAGCAGCCCCAGTGGTATATACAGCCCCAGTGGTAGTACACAGCAGCCCCAGTTGTATATACAGCCCCAGTGGTAGTATACAGCAGCGCCAGTGGTATATACAGCCCCAGTGGTAGTATACAGCAGCCCCAGAGGTATATACAGCCCCAGTGGTAGTATACAGCAGCCCCCGAGGTATATACAGCCCCAGTGGTAGTATACAGCAGCCCCAGTGGTATATACAGCCCCAGTGGTAGTATACAGCAGCCCCAGTGGTATATACAGCCCCAGTGGTAGTATACAACAGCCCCAGATGTATATACAGCCCCAGTGGTAGTGTACAGCAGCCCCAGTGGTATATACAGTCCCAGTGGTAGTATACAGCAGCCCCAGAGGTATATACAGCCCCAGTGGTAGTATACAGCAGCTCCAGTGGCATATACAGCCCCAGTGGTAGTATACAGCAGCCCAGAGGTAGTATACAGCCCCCCCATCAGTATACAGCAGCCCCAGAGGTATATACAGCTCCAGTGGTAGTATACAGCAGCTCCAGTGGCATATACAGCCCAGTGGTAGTATACAGCAGCCCCAGAGGTAGTATACAGCCCCCATCAGTATACAGCAGCCCTAGAGGTATATACAGCCCCAGTGGTTGTATACACGCAGGCCCAGTGGTATATATATACAGCCCCAGTGGTAGTATACAGCAGCCCCAGATGTAGTATACAGCCCCCCATCAGTATACAGGCCCCCCCACCTTGTGCACAATCCTGTATAGGAAGAGATTAATATACTTATCACTGTCCCGCTGCCGCTGTCCCACCGCCGCCATCGCGCTCCTGCGTCTTCTTTCGGTTTCCTCCTCGGTCGCGCAGACAATGACGTCATTGCCTGCGCCGACCGGAGGAAGACGGATGAAGACGGAGGAGCGCGATGACGGCGGCGGGGATAGCGGCAGCGGGACGGTGATAAGTATGCTAATCTCTTCCTTTACATGTTTGTGCTGCAAGGGGGGCCTGTAAACTGATGGGGGCGGGCCTGTACACTGTATACACTGTATACAGTGTATACAGTATACAGTAACTCGCATATAAGCCGAGGGGGGGACTTTTCAGCCCAATTTTTGGGCTGAAAAACTCAGCTTATACGCGAGTATATATGGTACTTTAGTTCAAATATGAGAAAGTACTCATACACAGTAGGTAAACAATAAAATTAATGTACTAAAGTGCATTCAACATGATACTGGGAGCAGGGAAGGGGATTAGTGGTGCCTCACCAGAATCCAGATGAACACAGGTGCCAGGAACAAGTGGCTGGATACCACTCATTAGCAATAGCAAAGGAAAAAGAAAAGTATAAGCACCAGGCGTCTCTTCATTAAAATCTTCAGTATTTCATTTCCATGTCAAGATAAAAAAACATCATGTGGGGACACAGACCCTAAATGCCTGCCGTGTTTCGAACAAAGTTCTTAATCATAGGCATCCTTGCTGTGTGGACCAGCTCTCACCCTGAGCACATTAAGGCAGCAGGGTCACTTGAGTTCACTGCCGCGGGGTCTCAGTGACCCAGTGAGGGTTGACATTAGTCCTGGCGGAATTCAGAGTCTGCAGGGTGAGGACACTTGTACCCTCACTGCAGGATCTGGATGAAACAGAGCCAGGATCGTGTACTTGGTGGGACTATCATTGTGGATTACAATTGAAGGGCTATTTGTAGGGTAATAATAAACTGGAAAATGAGGGTTGTCTGTTATTACAAATAAATTATTTTAATCTGTGTGTGTGTTTTAACTATTCCCTCACATGACTGATGATGTGCGGGCCTCTGAAAGGTATCAATCTGGGCTTAAAGACAAGCAGTCAATATTCAGCTTCTAATCCCTTCTATCACCTCAATGTCATCGCACCAGGGCATCAGGAAGATTTGGTAATGCATCAGGAATTGGCACTTCTAATGAATGCGCCAATTTCTGGGGCAGTTGCTATTCTTTAACCTTGGGGGGCAATAACTATGGGCCTCTCCACATTGAGAATACCAGCCCACAGCAGCCTTGGCTTTACCTTCACTAGCAATCAAAAATAAGGTGAAGCCCACACATTTTTTTATTATTGCATTTTAATTGACAGTCAAGGTTAAGCCAGGCAGTTCGGGGTGGCAGGCCATAGCTGTCCACATTATCTGTGCTGATAGTCAAAAATACAGTGCAGCTCTACATCCTTTTTTAAAATAATTTATTTATTTTTACACTACTATGATATCAGGTTCATTGCCTATGGCAACCAACCGCACATGCCAGAACAATGGGTGAGGGGCACAATAGCCAATCACAGTTGCTGTCACAGAAAGTGGGCATTTGTGATTGGCTATTGGAGCCAGTGCAGTAATCTGGAAACAGCCCATACACTCTAGCATCTACTGCAAATAATAATCAGGAAGTTAAGGGTCTGACCTGGAAGTTCAAACTTGCAGATGCTGTACGTATGAGCAGAAGATTAATCTTTTTATTTTTTTACAGCCACCCAGCCACCATTTCATAACAGTTAAAGTCCGGGTTCAGGTTGAGACTCAAGTTTGGGTCAAGTTTGGACCCGAACCCAGACTGTAAGAAAAGTCCAGCCAAGTCTGTTGAACCAGAATATCGTCGGGATCACCCATCATGAGACCCAACTTACGACATTTCAGTGTTTTCTAACAGCTAAATCCACAAACTATGACTAAAATCAGGAATATGTCTAAAATATATTAATGGCATGAATCCACATTGTGCATTTCTTTTTAGCATTACATTTTCATTTTTATATTAATGTTACATATATTACTTGCCAGTATTGGATCATTTCTAACACCTATTGTGTATTTATATGCATTGTTGTTTGCAAAGATTAGTATACATATATAAGTTGTACCACACAGCACTTTCAGGGGTATATATCAGCTTGAACGATGAGGTTACTACTGACCAACTCAGTTCCCACCCAAACTGGTTATACCTTTTATGGAGCAGAATGTTAGCACAGGTCATCAGTATGTGCCAAACAAGTGGCACCAACCAATAATACTTGCTTGTTATAGGTTTGGACTTCCATCATCAGTCATATACATACATATTCTCCTATCACAGTCAGTATGATGAAACCCATAAGCCAGGCACAATGTATATATCAGCATAAAGAGCCAAAAGTATAGCAGTATCCATCTTTTGGTCCATGGTTATAACAAGGGTTACACAAAAGAGCAGCACATCTTATGTAAAATGCCTTGTTCTTCTTGGTAGTTATTTGTTTTTACTTACTGAATTTACTGCTTCTACCTGTATCAAGCTTTCTGCCTGTGTTTTTATTATGATAATTAGCAGGATTATATTGCTGCCTGCTTTTTTCTTTTTGTATTTGCACTTAAATCTTAATTTTTTTTTTGTAAATCATTAGAACACTTGAATAGAAGAAACATTGTACTATATCTCATCAAAGAATTCTACTTTTTTCTCAACCTGGATGATTATTCACTGTCAATTAATGAATAAATTGTAACTTCATTGAATACAGACTTTCCCATTACTTAGCTAGATGATAAATGATAACAGTTGATGCTCATAAAGTTCATTGAGAAGAAAGGGGGGAGCAGGAGGTTGGAGCTCTAGGTAGACATAGATATTTTGCTGCAAACTTGAGCAAACCTATTCAGGGACTGTTCAGGGCTGAAGTTCGGGATAATACCATCTTCTAAGTGTTGGAGCCAGTATTGCTTTACTTTGGTACACTGGGAGTTTGGGCTGGTGCGGGCCACTGGCAGTGTTTGATGTGCTCATACTGGGCTTAAATCCTGTGGTAGAGTCAGTCGTGAGGAAGGAAAATAAAAAAGTTAACAACTGCATCATCCCACCCTGGAAGTCTTTTGCTTATGGCTGGTTATATCAGGGCGGTGAACTGAACAGCCAATCAGTGACTTCCGAGGATGTACAGGGGCATGTGAGAGTTCCGAATAGGCAGCATCCAAACCTGAACATCTAGACGTTCACTCATCTCTACTCATGAAGCAACAGTGACACTATAATTACTCTTATATGACTGTGTGCACATGTTCCATTTGTAATGTGTTTATTTATGCATTTTTGAGGTCAAATTTGTCACAGGTCCAGGAGGGAATCCTAATGTCATCAAAGTGAATGAAAATTCTGTATATATTGCACCCATTGAGCCAGGGGCGGACCCAGACTGTAGTGGGCCCCGGTGCAAGAAATTTTTTGGGGGCCCCCCCGCCCCTCATAGTGGCAACAAAGTAATGTAAACACATAGATTGTAATATTTATTTACAACGCAACCCTCAAAGAGCCCTGCATAAAGTATAAAGGCTTCCTCACACCCCTCCAAATATTATCATGCCCCCACAGAGCCCTCCAGATATATTAAAATGGCTTCCATATTATATAATTGGCTATATATATTTTAATACATCATCCATAGTCCTCCATATATTATAATGCATTCCACGACTCTCCATATATTATAATACACACGCATAGCCCTCCATATAGTATAAGGCAGTCCCATAGTCCTCCATATAGTATAATGGGCCCTCATATTCCTCCATATAGTATATTGCACCCCATACTCCTCCTATGTTATATTGCACATTACATAGTCTCCCATCACTGTATTCACGGGTTAAAAAAAAAAAAAGTAAATACTCACCTCTCTTCTTGCTGCTCCACATCTGCTCTGCACGTATCAGCACAGTGGCACTCAGTGATGACATCATCGTGCCCCGCCAAGCTGAGCTGCAAAAAGCAGACAGCTCAGCCAGGACTCGAGTGAAGAATGCTGCCGGCAGAGGCAGCCGGGACTATAGGAACGGGAGCGGCATCCGCGGGGAACTACCACTGGCGCACACACATCCTTGTACGCACGTGGCTCCGCTCCAAATGCCTTGTAGACACGCGGCTCCGCTCCACATGCCCTGCGCACACGCCTCCGCTCCGTACACATGCGGCTCCTCTACAGGACGCCCCAGCATATGCGGCTCCACTCCATCCACCTTATGCACACGCGGCTTTACTCCATATGTCCCGCACATGTGGCCCTGCCTCATACTCACGCGGTTCTGCACACACGTGGCTCCTCTCAGTACACCTCGTACATACTCGGCTCTGCTCCATACACCTCATACACTCGGCTCTGCTCTGTACACCTCGTACACATGCGGCTCAGCTCCGTACACCTCGTACACACTCGGCTCTGCTCCGTACACCTCGCACACACTCGGCTCTGCTCCGTACACCTCGCACACACTCGGCTCTGCTCCGTACACCTCATACACTCGGCTCTGCTCCGTACACCTCATACACTCGGCTCTGCTCCGTACACCTCATACACTCGGCTCCGCTCCGTACACCTCGTACAGACTCGGCTCCGCTACGTACACACTCGGCTCTGTTCCGTACACCACATACACACTCGGCTTTACTCCATACACCTCGTACACACTCGGCTCCGCTATGTACACACTCAGCTCCGTTACGTACACCTCGTACACACTCGGCTCTGCTCCGTACATCTTGTACACACTCGGCTCCGCTCCGTACACCACGTATACACTCTGAACTCCGCTCCATACACCTCATACACACTCGGCTCTGCTACATCCACACTGTAAATCCCTCCTGACATAAACTTCATCTCATCCAGCACCATGACAACCAGCACAGCAGAGTCCTGCATACACTGAGGAGCTGATCATGTGACCACTGACTCCTCCCCTCAATGTGACATCATCACAGGTCCTGTAAAAGCATAAAAGCAGTGTACAGAGCAGCAAACCTCCCCCCCCCCCGGGTCTGTCCTCAGCCTGTGCCCTGTCTTTGGTCCCTTTCCTTGTACCTGGGTCCTTGTGCAGAGCTGTGTCCCCTCATCTGCTGCTGCTGCTGATGATGCTGAACAGCCATCAGCCATGTGGAGAGAATTTCAGAGGCCCGCGCGCATTGCCAGGATTGGTTGAGTGAGGTCCTCCCCACAGTGCAGGAGAGGTCACATGACTCACTCTCTGCACTGTGATTGGGGCTCTGTCCTCGCTCCTGATCTGCTGTGAGGGGGCGTGGCCGGCAGCTAGAAGAGGCGTGGCCGGCAGCATGTCGGCTTATTCTCCGTGCCTTGAGGGGGGGCCCCCTAGCCTGTCGGGGCCCTGGTGCCGCTGCACCAGCGGCACCACGGTAGGTCCGCCCCTGCATTGAGCATTTTCTCCTTGCAGAATTGGTGCAGATATAAATTTGCAGCATGGCAATTCTTTTAGTGTCTTTACTGTAGATTTCACTAATACTAACACTAATAATTTCGTACTAAGGAGTGGGAAAAATCTGCATCAAAACGCATGTCAAATACGCTAAAAAAATACAGCAAAATACACGCTTTTGCTGCTGTATTTTTCCTGCCAGCTTTTGCTGCTGCATTTTTCCTGCCAGAAGATACAGAACTGATTCCGAAATTTGTGCACCAAATCCTAAAACATGAGCACATACCCTAAGCGATTTTGAAGTGTTATCCTTTAGCTACGTTCTGTTACTTGACTGATGGTCACCTCCTATTTCAATATTACATTCTTGCCCTTTCTCTTTATACTCGGTGAAGTCCACTATTGTGTGCATTTCTGATGTACTTTATTTGTTTAAGATGTTTTAGTGATCTTGCATGGAGTACATATCTTTGAACTATGGTCCTATTTGTTTGATTTAGATGTCTTAAATAAAGTGTTATTTTTGTCTAGTGATTTTATGGTTTGGAACAAAAGAACAATGTTTAAAGGGAACCAACCAGCAAGTTTTAGGGCTATAAAGTGAAGCCAGTGCCATGCAGGCACTGGGATACTGAGTGTAGTCATACCTTTTCTTCAATGATTACATGTATGATTGCAGAGAACATGGTTAGTTGTGGAGCCCACTGGGATGGGGTATTCGGTACCGGACCAGGATATCACAGGGAATCATGGCGGTCTTGGTCTGGACAGTGTCCCGAGCCCACAAGTAAAGGTTGGGGGTATTTACAGGGGATAAAGTTGTGATGCCACCCGTGGTAAGTGTTCAGGCTGACCACCGCTGCTGCAAAACCTCCGGGGATGATGGATGGCAGCCTGTGATGTGACGGCTCTCCACGGGCGAAGCCTGGTCCCTGGGGCAGCAGTGATGATGACAGTTTGTGAGAGAGAACAGCGTTTACAAGGATTACACAGACTCACGGTTTTGTAGTGTTCCAAGTCTTTACTGAAGCAGATGGTAATTCAGCCTAGTACTGTCCACGGAGTCTGTACAGGGGCTGGTTTGCTCCCACCCTGGCCGGATTCTTTGGCTCCCTGTTCCTGCGCTGTGTGTGTGGCCTTGCTGCCGCTTTAGCTAAGCTGCTGGCCCTGTCTCCCCTCATGGGTACCAACTTGCTAAGCAACTTGAGTCTTATTCCATGTTCCTGACCCCGCCGTGTTACTTCGCTGTGGTACAGTGAAAATGTGGGACCTTCACTATTCCGGTGTTCACTGTGCTGTTTGTGTCATGCAAAGCATCGGATCCGGTATCCGTTCTGTGCTTGTCTCTAGGGTGAGTCTCAGGGAACTCGGTTTCCCAGGTGTGCTCCTCTCTGCTCCTTCTCCTTTCCTCAGACCTTGGCCAGCCTGGAAATGGACAGTGGACCGTGGGGTGAGCCTAACGCAGCTCTTTTACACCCAGGTCCTTCTTCCTCAGTCCTCTCAGGAACTGAACTAACTGCCACTTCCTCTCCACCCAGAATATATAGGGAAGCAACTTTAGCTCCCCTTCTGGTCTGGAGGCTCTAGTGTAGTGTTGGGGGTTGTGTGGGGAATTAACCCTTGGTGATGTTTCTTTGGCACATGAACCCTGCGGTGCCACATATCAAACACTAGGAAAACAGTGAAGCAAATTAGCATAATTTTATTATTATTATTATTATTATTATTTATTTATATAGCGCCATTGGGTTCCATGGCGCTTTACATGAGGATGAGGGAGACAAGAACAAGTACACTAAATCTAGGCGATCAGGACGTACAGGTACAGGAGGGCAGGGACCTGTCCACGAGGGCTCACAGTCTATGAGGGTGGGTTAGGATACAGTAGGATGGGGGATGTCAGCTATGGCCTTTTCGCCGGGGTCTCACTGCAGGTTTAGGACTACGAACAAGTGCAGTCTTCAGGTGACACTTGAAGTTACTCAGGGTAGGAGAGTGTCTGACGTGTTTGTCGGGTAGGGAGTTCAGATAAGCAGAAGCCCGGGAGAAGTCCTGGACTCGGTTGAGCGCAAGAGTGATGAGGGGGAAGCAGAGCGTCACTATGTGGGGTTGGGTTTATTTTTATAACTCCACTGTGGGCTCTAAGCCAAACCCTCCCCCATCCCTTCTACACTGTCACTATATACCAGGCACACGGCATCTGACATTCTGCATGGTGATAGCACAATGTCAGCCATCTTATATGGCTGAGCGCATCACTCCCTCCAACCTTTGTCTACAGCTTATCACTGCTTCTTCTCCTGTCTATGATCGGCCAATCATAAAAGACTCAGCCCTCTCCTGTCTGTGCACATCCCCAATCTCCTGTCCTCACAGTCACAGACCGTGGTCACAAGCTAGAGAGGACACCGGGACATATCTTTGGTGACAGTAGCAGCAATCTGTCCCAGTCTCCTCTCCTCTTGTGACCGCTGTTTGTGAAAGAGATGTCTGGGGACACACAGAGACTGTAGGTGGTGGTGTATTCTCCTGTGACCGGCCAATCACAGACAGAAGAACAAGCATGATAAGTCAGATACAAAGGTGGAAGGGAGTTATAAGCTCAGCCTAACATTGTGCTATCACTGTGCATGATGTCAGATGTAATGAACCTGGTATAACCTAGCATATAGTGACAGGGAGGGAGGAAGGTTTAGCTTAGAGCCCACAGGAGTGCAATACAAATAAACCCAACCCGTCATAGGGACGCAGTGCTGCACACATGCTGCATTAAAGTAAAGGTATGATTGCATTCAGCATCCCAGTGCCTGTAAGACACTGGCTTCACTTTATAGCCCTAAATCCTGCTGTTTGTTCCCTTTAAAGATTCCTCTCAATACACACAATACAAGCACATATTATTTTTAAAAATAGAATTATTTACAGAAAAATCTTTGGAGTAGAATTTAAATAAAAAATTATGATGATGTATCCACATTATCCTTTAGGTTAACTGATATACCAAAGGTAAATTTGTGAAAAGCCTAAATATTTCACCTGTATCCTGCATTTTTTGCCCAGTGCTCCTGAACGATGCTGAAGCTTACAAAATGTTTGCCCGTTGCACATTGGGGGATTTCAAAATTGCCTTTGGCAAATGTACACAAGCAGAGACTATTCAGCACATTTACTCATACTGTATGATATGGGGAAGCCCTTGAATGGGGGCCTTAGGGATTAATCTGATCCGCAATTTATTTTCAGGTCTTTCCAGCAGTGAATTGTTGTCAGTTTATTTTATCCCTGTCTTTTCAAATAAGATTTCTATGTTGCCTTTGTTGATATGACAGGAACACTACGCCAATAAGATTTCTTTTCACATTGATGCCTTAAATTATCCTGATAAGGAAAATCCACTCATACTTCACTAAACGCTGTCATGCTGAATTCTTTCCTTTACATACACAAGTCACTTTTAGCTTTTTTTCGAGCTTTATAAATATAGATAATATGTTTGAAAATACATGATTTCAGTAGCTAAATATATATCTCTTCATACTCAAAAAAGTAGAAATGGGCTGGCAACAACCTAAATAGGCTACTATTAGTGAGGACACATTGTATGGAATATAAAGTAAATATCTGCTCTTACATCCTTAAAGAGGACCTGATACCAAACCAGGCATGGTGATCTAATTACAGCACTGGATGCATCATGTCATGCTGCATCCAGGCAAGGGGTTCCCCCCAGCCATTGAGCCCCCCTGTACCCCCGATAATATACTACTATAGAAAACTTACATCCTGCAGCCAGAAAGGAGGTGGCTAGAGGCTGGGAAGCCGAAGGCAGATTTCACACCAAAAACCCCCTGCATGTTTAATAAATCTGCTCACCACTGCCAATCATTGTCTCCCCTCTTCTACAGAATAACACAGAGGTTTTTTTTTTGTTTTTTACAAAAGGCCATTTAGCCCCGCCCCCTACGGTGATGTCACGGCTTATACCTGCCCTGCTCTATGTTTAATATAGAGCAGGGCAGGTATAAGCGGTGATGTCACTGCAGGAGCGGGGCGGCCGGCCTCCTGCTCTTACATCACCACCTTTCCCCGCCCTGCTCCATGTTAACCATAGAGCAGGGTGGGTATAAGCGTGGCTAAACGGCCATTTCTAGAAAAAAAAAACCTCTGTGTTATGCTGCAGAAGAGGGAGACAATGTCTATGGGTGCAAGTGAAACATCGCATGGCACTCGATGACATCTGATTACAGTGTGATATACCCTGAGGCTTGGAGGAGAATGAGGACCTGAATCTCTCACTCCTCTCCGCCCTTGATCTGACCACTGGATACTCAGCTCACGCTCACAGCAGAGCTGAGCTGAGGATTATTAGCATATCTCATCTGATGATCTAGCATCACATGCCATACACTAGTGGAAACAAGGTCTTAGGAATATATACAGCCTGTGTGCTGCTTCTCTCCTTCCATTGCTGGATATACATTAACTGTCCATACATTGTGTTGGACATGTATAGTGCAGATTTGCTGCAGTATTTCAAAAATAAATGTTACTTGTAAGTGAATAATTCTTTATACTGATCAAATAACATTAATCACAAATTTTGTCAAATTTTATAATTCGAAGCCCATAATTTTGTACATATTGCACAACTAAGTGCTGGTTATATGGAATTTTTAATAACGTTTGTGATTTAAAATAACTTTAATCTTACAATTTTTCATAATTTTTATACTTTTTCTTTTTTACACATACATCCAAGCTCCCTACTTACACATTTTAATAAAACTATATTCATAGAAGAGTAATGGAACAAAGTATGTAATAAACATATATAAATTTGCTTACAAGTCATTTAATGTGTTGATGGTTACAAAATAATTGTAATTCAATGTCTTTGAAACGAAAAAGTAAGGCAAACAAAGCATGAATAATAAATCATATTGTAGATTACGATGCTTTTGCTTTTAAATATCCATGCAGAGTATAATAAGACAGTGACCTGTTCAGCCGCATACTAGAGCTGTAAACAGCTGTGCCTTGCATGTAATATCCAGATAACACAAGTTATACATTCGCACTATACTGAGATTAAATTATTGACCTATATAAACATGGAGACTGGTAATGGTAAACACTAATATGAATCCAAACAATAGCACAATTCAATGGTACAATAACACATGACACAATAAAACAAACACAAATTAGAACAGAAGATTATTTACAAAATTCCCATGAGCATGAAATAGAAAAATCTAGGACACTATCTATCTTGTAAAGTATTTTTAGACTGAATCATACAAAGCTATTCCATAAATTGATTTTTGGAGTTCGGATAAGCCCTTTGGTGAACTTGCCAGTTTAATCACCATATATAACCTTATCAGCAGTGTGTAATATAATTCCCACTTGATTTAGGTTTTATATCTTTGTTGCCAAGTAAAATATGTTCCACTCTTTGGTGAAAAATTATTATATTGAGCTCATATAGTCATAAATCTTGTAAAGCCAAAATAGTATAAAAGGTGACTACAATACACACAAATAATATGAATGATCATGTATCACAGAGGTGGGGAACCTCAGGTCCCCAGGGCCGCATGCGGCCCTCGATAAGCTTTTATCCGGCCTTCGGGCAGATTCCTGGGGACCACAGTATTCCGATTGGCAGACACATTTTACCAACTGGCTACCTTTAAGTCCAGTTCCCCATTTATCTCTATGCACCAGCTTCAGACTCCCCAGTGATGTATATGCCCTCAGCCTCTCCTGTGATGTATATGGCTCTAGCAAACCTGGAATAGTAGTTGTAAAGCAACATGATCAACATATTCTAACATCACAGAAACGCCAAAGAGAAGCAGCTCCAGTCACCACAAGTTGATAATTTTGTGCGACCCCCCATGGATGGTAGAAATTTCCAAATGGCCCCTGGCAGAAAAAGGTTCCCCACCCTTGATGTATCACTTGTGCTCAACAGAAATAAAACTTTAAAGAGGAACTCCGGGGTGAGAAGACTTTTTAGTACAGTACCTGCCCTCCTACATGATGAAGCAAAGCTAGAGCTGTACACTGCAGTTCAAGTATCTATAGATCTCTTATAATTCAATAAAATCATACTTGCTCCTTTGACATCTTCCCTCTCTCATGAGAGCTTCATGCAGTAGCAGAGAGCAGGAGGTGTGTCGGGGGCGTGGATGCTGGGAGCTGCAGGATTATCCTACATTCCAGTGAGGAGTGATGATCATGATCATTGAAAGTTGAAGGGATAGGAAGCTACCATGTTCCTATGAGGGAGGGGAGACCATGCAGAGTTGAATCGATGAATGTAATGATTTGCCTCTGCTCCTAGCCTCACAATAACAGTACACATTATGCAACATCATACAGCAGCGGATCACAGCATGTTTTTGTATCTGCTTGGTGACATGATTGCTATTTCAAGCCTGGACCCCCCTTTCACATAGGATGGTATATCAGTGACAGAATAGAGTAGTGTGAGCATGGGGCCGGCGGTCACAGCCCCTGCCACACCACCTACCTATACAGAAATGTGAGGGGGCTGGAATGTAGGATAATACTGAAGCTCCCAGCATCCATGCTCTTGACACACCTCCTGCTTTCTGCTCCTACATGAAGATGCTTCTCTGTCCCATGAGGTGGGGGTCAAAGCTGAGGAGCAGGTATGATTTTATTGATATATAAGAGATCTATAGATCCTAAAACTGCAGTGTGCAGCTCTGCTTCATCATGTAGGAGGGCAGGAACAGTACTAAAAAGTTTTCTCTCACTGGGGTTCCCCTTTAACCCTACTACTCTTCTAGTTTACATCAATGGGCAAAAGAGGTAAATTAAAGTTATATTTGTTTTTCAGTCTCCACAGAAAAAAGACCAATTATTGAGACAAAATATGTTTGAAAATATGCTGTACTTTCTTGGATAGTTTCCCACTTTTGACTAGAACTATTAAAAATTATATGTAAAAAAACACACGACTCACACAACAAAAGATGACAGATCCTCACAATTAAGGGTATAGTGCATATCCACCTCCACATTGAGTAAAATAATCCAGACTTTATTAAAGTGTGCTAAAATAGTGACAAAATGATCCAAATTTCATCAGTTGGTACATTTCTGGTGCATATAGCACCCTTAATCATGGTGAACAATTCTCAATGATTAAGGTTGGTATACACACCAGAAACGTATAGATGCTACATGCTCATTGGTCCTTTTTTTCCGAAGTCATTATTTTAATGCACTTCAATAAAGTCTGACATTTTTTACTCCAACTTGAGCCAGATCCCTACTATATACTTAACCATTTAATATCCATGGCAGTGGCTATGCTTCAGGCTCCGGAGGATGTATTGCTGCACAGGTGAACTGACGTTTCCCTTACAGAACCTTACAATGCTTATATGAATGGGGCCTAATGTAGTGGGTTTGTCTTGCTTGCAAAAACACCTTAAATTTATACATATGAAAATCAATTATGCCTGCAGACCAGCAAAGTTGATCCCTTCACGACAAAGTAAATAGACGTACGTCCTTGGCCATGTTCCCATTCTTTGATGCAAGCTTCCACTCTGAGTTTACATTATTCCCTGCACATGTTAGCTGATCTGATCAGAGCAGGAGATCAGATCAGAAAGAAAAACTGTCAAGTAAAAATCCATGTGTAATTGCTATCATTTTCTAATTTCTCACTCTAAACTCTCTCTATTCATGTATTTCTTTTATTTATAGTTCCCTCTTATCCTCTGTAAACTTCAAATAAAGAGATTCATTCCAATTGTCACTCACAGTGAATGATCCACTTAATTCTCTGCTGTCCACTCCCCATGCATGTTTGCATACTCACACCACATCACTGCACTGGAGATCACTGGGGGAGGGGGCTGTATTCTCCTCTCTGCTCTCTGTGTCTGCAGTATCACAAGAGGTCAAATACAACATAGAAACTGTCACAGCAGGTATACCTGCTTAAAGAAACAAATGGAGTCTAGATAAGGCAGATCTGTAATAGCTTTCCCTCCATATCCTCAACAGAACAGAAGCTACTGAAACCTGACACTGCGCTGTTAGCAAAAGGAGGAGGGAGGAGAGAGCTGCTGAGAAGGAGTGCATACTTACATGACAGTTTATACAGCAACCTGACTACTACTGTTTGGTTATAATGGAGATGACTAATCCAGGAGCTCCATGTAGGGTTTGACAATGCTGATAGCTTGGAAACTACAAACAGTACAATAATGATTTTACATGCTTTTAAGAGCTCTGTACAGGCCCTATTCAAGGGTAATATTGGGATAATATTAGTATCACACTGAAAAATGACCTGACGGTGTCCCTTTAACCCTTTAGATCATGCTATCAATCAATGACAGCACAATCTAAGCATCGCAGTGGGGATCACGCTATTCCCTGCTGGCATCTGTGGAGCTGTGATGTGATCTTGTGGGCCTGGATGCATTGCCATGACAGCGCAGGGTCATTTGTTGACGCTATATGCTGTCCTTACTAACTCCCTGTCAGCAATACTTTAGCAGCATCATTGACAAAATGCAACCATTTGTGCTGTGCAGAGAGATGCAGAAGCATCTCTCTGCACAACACAAGTGATCAAAATATGAAGTGTTGAGGTGCTTTAAGGGGTCAAGTAAATATAAAGTAAAAGTGGTTAAAAAAGGTTTTCAAAAATATGAAAAAAAAGTCTAAAAGTTCAAATCACCTTCCCTTTGCCCAATTGAAAATAAAATTATTCAAAAATTCACATATTTGGTATTGTTGCATTCAGAAAAGTCCTGATCTATCAAAATATAAAATCAAATAATCAGATCTATAAACTGATTAATGGAAAAAAGCTAAGGCACTAAATTATATTTTTTTTGCTCACTGCAACATTGCAAAAGGATACAAGAACAGGTGATAAAAATATCACATCTACCTAAGAATGGTGTATTTAAAAATGTCAGCTCAAACGCAAATAGTAAATCATGACACAGCCTCAGATCCTAAAACATGAGAACACTATGGATCACAGAAAATGGTGCCTAAAGCCCAATTCTTTTTCTTTAAAAACTTCAGACTTTTTTTCACCACTTGGATAAAAGTGAAATTAGACATTTAGTATCTACAAGCTCGTATCAACCCGAGGCATCATACCAACATGTAAGTTTTAACATATAGTGAACACCATGAATAAATAAAAAACAATTATGTAATTGCACTTTTTTTTTGCAATTTCACAACTCTTGGAATTTTTTTTCCAATTTTCCAGTACACTAAATTAGGTCATTCAAAAGTACAACATGTCCCACAAAAAACAATCCCTCATGTGTCTATATTGATGAAAAAATGATAAGGTTATGGCTTTTGGAAGAAGGGGAGGGAAATACGAAATCCAGAAAATGGAAAATTGTCTGGGGGTGAAAGGGTTAATGAAAGTCCCTATAGCAGTTCCCCATGGTGATATTGGTTCTGTTTATATCTCCTATATTCAGTAATTAAACACTGCAAAAGAGGCCCATTATTCAAGGCAGAATATGATAAGATGCAGACATGCCGCTGCTACAATTATGGATTCCGATGCACTGAGTTTACTTTGGCATAAGATATGAAAAATCATAAATGGGAAATGGTCCAGCAATTGAAAACCACAATTTCTATTATATTGCTATCCATTAAAATCCATGGTTTCCATCAAAGGTTTTAATGGCTATCAGTAAAATATAAACTGTGGTCATTCAATGCTAGATCATTTCTCATTTTCAAAAGAACAGTCAGCACATTGTGACAATGAATCTGCTTATTTAACGTACAAAATACAAGGAAAAATAAAGTGCATATATTTAATAATATAATGTTTTAGGACAAATGAAACAAATCATATTTTTTTATAACATTCTACTATTTCCTGTGATTCACTCCGGCTTACACTGGAAAAGAGTTGAGTTGAATTGTACAAAGACTTAATGAGTATAATTACATCATAGCCATAATACATGCAAAAAATACTACAGAGGTTGAGAATTAGTGCCCATTCTTATCTTGCAAGAGAAATTTGCTTAGGTTTTGTTTACATATCTAATTTCTAATTTAGTGTGTGAGTGTCCTCAGTGGTTGATACCTTTTAATGGCTAACTGAAAATATGGTAAACATAGCAAGCTTTTGGGACACTGTGGCCCCTTCGTCAGGCAGATAATGACACAGATTCTGAAGACACATACATATATACATAAGCAAAAAAAACAGTCTTAGGGTGCTTTCACATCAGTGTTTTTTTCAAATCGCGGCAGATACGGTGAAACAACCGCATCTGCCGCGATTACCGCATACCGGCTGCACTTGCGGCACGGTTGCGGCGCAGTTGCGGTAAACGCCATACAAGGTATAGGCAGACTTGCGGCAGGTGCGGCAAGTGCGGCTGACCGCGTTTTTGTTTCGCGGCCGCACCTGCCGCAAGTGCCAAAACCGCACTTGCCGCACCTGCCACAAGTCCGCCTATACCTTGTATGGCGTTTACCGCAACCGCGCCGCTACCGTGCCGCAAGTGCAGCCAGAATGCGGTAATCGCGGCAGATGCAGTTTTTTCACCGCATCTGCCGCGATTTGAAAAAAACGCTGATGTGAAAGGGCCCTTAGGCATACCACGTTTTATTTGCTGCCGCACCTGCCGCAAGTGCTGATACCACACTTGCCACACCTGCCGCACACTTACCGCAAACCCCATAGATATTGTATGGGGCTTTCCGCAGGTGAACCGCAAGTGCGCCCGTTATGCGGTAATCGCGGTAGTTGCGGTTTTTCACCGCAACTTCTGCGATCAGCGTAAAACGCTGATGTGAAAGCAGCCTTAGATGCTGTAGTAAATGCGACAGGTGACGTAAATCAAAGTCAAGCTAGGGAGGAAGAGAGGAGCTGGGGAATTGAAACTAAACATGTGAATTACAGGAGTAAGAATAATCTTGAGGTAATTAACTGCTCAGAACAAAGGTTAATCCCAGGTGAATGTTTTAAAATGAGGTTTAACATTCATTTAATTTTTTCAGTGTTAACAGACTAATCTATTTTCTTGTAAACTGATTCTACACAAATTACATTATAAGGAGTTGGATAGGAGCAATATCTGTTGAAAATATCTTTTGAATTAGATGCCATTCAGACTTTGGAAGAGTTGGATGAGGATTCTCTAATAATCTCCAAAGGTAAATTCCCTACAGCAATTCACCCCGTTCCACCACATTTCCCCCATTTTCTCTGTGTCCCAAAGTTAAGGTTTTTCACAAAATGGTCACCTAAATTTAAAAAAAAATTAGATGGCCATAAAATTACAAATGGTAATTTATTACAAGACTAGAAGAAGGCTTTGGACATACTTAAACCTTTGAATGACACTGTCATTAAAAATGCAGATAAGGGGAAAATGTGGTGATTTGGCTTTTCTCCATGTATGAACGGGAAGATTTTAGACATTTTAGGGATTGGGAATCTTACTCTCTTACCCTTTAATCCCACTGATAGCTTTTTGATAGACCTATATAAAATCTTAGATTCAACATTTCAGCAAGGTATACTCCCCAAAAAAGTTCTTGAGGGACTTACAATTATGACTTCCACCATTCCTCCATTTTACTTACTGTTCAAGATCCACAAAGATCCCCTCACTCCACTGAGCATACTAATGTCTCTGGAATTGGAGGGCTGTGTGTAAGATCATTGAATGTTACTTGTACGCTCTTATGGAAATGCTGCCTCCTATGTCAGGGACACCACTGATATCCTGAGACAGATTGATAGGATCATTGTGGGTCCTGACACTATTCTCATTATGGCTGGTGTCGAGTCACTGTACTCATGTATTGAACATAGATTTGGACTCAAAGCAGTTGGGTTCTTCTTGGATGTGAGTAGTTTAGATGCAACAATGGGTAGTCTGATTCTTAAGTTACTTGAATTTTTATTAACTCATAATTTTTTTCTTTCTAAAGATCATTTCTACTTACAGAGGTGCGGCACTGCAATGGGAACGGCGTGCACGCCATAGTACTTAACACGCCATCGTTCTCAAATCTCTTTCTCGGTTTTAGGGAGAGGTAAACTTTTAGGGAGAGAGCAGTTGCCGTGTCCCAGGCGCAGTGCTGGCTCAGATGCACTGACAACATTTTGATATTGTGGAAGTGTACGGCATACAAGCTAGCTAAATACATATCCTTATTGAATTCATATCAATACAATATAAATCTGTCTCATAAACATCATCTATTGAATTCCTTGACATGCAACTGTTGGTGCATCCGTGCATCCAGATGGCTTCATCCAGTCGGACTTGTATCGCAAAGAAACATCGGTAATCGTGATGCTTCATGTCACTTCTGCACATATTCCCTCTACAGTGTCGGCTATTCCACTCAGTAAATTCCTGTGTGCAAAACGAGTTTGTTCCACTCAGGACTTTTTTGATATGCAGGTCCATAACTTACGTCAGAGATTTATTGATAGGGATGCAGCAAAAGATGTATCAGAAGGCAGTACCAATGTGCCTGTGATAACCCAATGAACAAGCTCCTTGCTGTCTATAAAAAGAAAGAGTCATCCCCATGAATAATAAAATTTATGTCCACATTCAACAGTCAGTGGGGAATGAGAAAGATTCTCCGAAAACACTGGGGTTCTCTGCAAATAGAACCAGGACACTGCCTGATTTTCCAACGATGACAGTGAGATGAGGCTGCAATTTGAGGGATCTAGTTAAAAGTCACTATGTGGTTAGGGTAACCCCGTTGTTTGGTGCTGGTACACCAAGATTGGGTTTTTTTTCATCGGGTTTGTGAACGAGGTGTTGCTATATGGTGAGAGCGAAGACCATTTGCACAGCAGATAGAATGAGAGAATATAAGATCTTGAAATACACCACATGCCAGAATGCAAATGTTGATTATTATACCACAATGTCAGTGCAACATCATTTATGTGGGACTCACCTCAATGGAAGAGAAAATCTGTGTAAGGGAACACATTGAGGTTAATCTAGACATGAAAATATCAACTTTAATGAACAAAAATTATATCTTTATTTAACAAATGCTAAAAAGTCATCGAGCAGAACACATTTAGTAGACAAACACAGATAGGATGTTACCAGGGCCAAATTATATGAAACTCGTAAGAATCCCTGCACCACTAGAGACTTGCTCAATAATGGAGGTATATTCACCCTAAATTTTCAGTTGGGCTCATTCCTCAGCAGCTTTCCCTTAGCTGACCCTTTATCTATCAGGAGATAATCAACAAGGAACATTCAAGATAAATTTAGTCGCATAAGTGACTTGTCTTCAAAGTCAATCAGGACGTCAGAGGAAAATAAGGACAATCATCAGAGGTTTTAGATCACATCTAAAGAAGGAAGATTAAAATGTCTTCAAACTGGACGCGTTTCTCCCTGTCTTATGTTATGGGTTTCATCAGAAGAGGGAGATCTTTAGTCAATTTGCCTTATCCTTATTTGTAAGGTAAATGAGGGGTTCAGATTGAAAAACCTCCAAGACAAATCCACAATTAGAAGAGTCACATGCAATAGATTAAAAAATACTATCCATCTACTTATAAGACAAAGGTACTGACATCCACCATAGTACTAATTAGGATAATGGAAGGCTAGGATTGGTAAATTCCTCAATCAAGGAAAAAGTAACAGATCCATCCCCATATCAGTAAAATAGATCTGTTGTCAGGATCAAATGCATATCCTGCCTGGACGCCTTCCCAAGGTGGTGTCAACACATTGAGGTGGCACATTAAATGGAGGCGTCTCAAAACGTTGCAGCGTCATTTTAATTCAACACATAGCTGTAATCTGGTGAGTCTGATAGTAAAAGCTATTGACATAATTCACTTGGGATTTAGAAGAGATGTTGGCACAGTACGAGTGCAGGAGGATAGCGAGATTGGGGACCATGAATCCCAATTTCTTAAATGAAAAATTAAGCTTCACCCCCTTCCTGTAGGCATGCTATGATCAGGGAAATTGTTGCCTGGAGACTGTTGGCTCTGATTTTTAGTTTCACTTTTTAATTTGGTTTTATACAGTTTTTAATTTTCTCTGTCTTGTTTTGTTCCTTTCATTATTCATGGGATCTAATTTGTCCATGAATGGGATACCTATCTTTTACCTAGAGGCACTGTATCAAATATCAGTGCGTGATGTGGAATATTTTGGAGGAGATTAATTTATGACAGAGCAAAATCAATACGTATTATCAGGGAGAGTCGGCAGTAGCGTCTGGGAGGAAGTACTCGCACTGCGCATGTGGCACCAATGGCACCGCCTATGCTTCATATAATGACCGAGTAATCATCCGGTCAGAGTGCCATAAATTGATCCCTGTAGCCACCCGAGGAAGCCACAATGCAAAATGCACTGGGACCCCCTTTTGGAAGCAAAGGCACTTTTCTCACTATTTATAGGTAAGCACTAGTCACTTTCTTTGTGTACATAAGGTTAAAAATATAGGTATGTGTGGGTGGTGTTCTAGCCTTGGTGTAGTTTATTTACTTCATTTCCTCTGGGCATTCAGTGGAAACCTCTTATTTTTCCCCCTAACCTTCTTTTGCATAAGGACACTGTGCTTCAAAGGCTTTGTGCATACATAATTGTCCTAACAATAGGAGCCCTCTTTACATTACCGTCACTAGTGTCTGATAGTTTGCACTTTCTTAGCTACTCTTTTAATATTATTTTCAGTGCCTGTGTTACTGTACCATAAGGGAAAATGTACTTTGCTCATTCATTTGACCTGCAGCTTGATCGGAGACTTGCTTTCTCTGATAAATCATTCACAAAGTGATCACTGATCTCAGGGAGACCAGTCAAGGAGTTGGATATTGGTTGAAAGAGCCACTTAGTATGGTGGTTATGGTGATTTCCACAAGGAGCCACCCCATGGCTAGGTCCTTCCCTAGAGGGATATCTGGCTAGTTCCGTGTTTGAGACTCCTAAACGAGGCTCCACTGACTCTATCTGATACATCATTCAGACATACTGTACCTTCCATCTTCAGCTGCCCCCTGCAGCTCTATCACAAACTCACTCACTCTGAGACTTCAGACAGACTTTCTTTACAGCTGACAATTATCTCCTGTAGATGCTGTCTCCCATCTCTGACCATTATACGTCATGCTTCACCACACCTAGTTTATTTACTGCATATCTAGCCTCCTACTTGTGGGTTTTGTATGTGTGTACATTCAGAATTTGTCATTACTAGCCTGATGAAGAGACCATAGAGTCTCATAAACTTGCTTTGCTTTTTCTTACCATGTTTTCAGTTAGCCATTAAAAGGTATCAATCACTGAGGGCTCTCAGATTTTAATATTTTTCTATCTGCTTGCTAACATGATACAAACATTTTTTTACCTTATCAGATATCTCCTAGAGAGAACTCCCATTCTCTCTATGATTCCCCCCTCACCCTCAGCCAGGTGAACTTATGACTGGTTCTATGCAAGACATTTTAGGTGCATTTCTAATTAATATATACTGAGCAAGGATTTAACCCTTACTTTCCAAAGGTAAAAGTTTGCCAACAAAGCCAAGAAACAAAATGTATTTAAAAAACATTTTCATTTAAAATTGACAACCCAAAAGAAGACAAAAAACATAGCTGAAAACCTGTGAAAAAAATGCTTGTAAAAAGCACAAACAACCTTACTTAGCTAATAGGTGCCAAAAATCTGCAACATCAAACACTCCCTAAATACTTTAAGCTTTAAGCATTTCATTCAGCCACACTTTTCAGATGTCCTTTTTATCAATTGTACAAAATACAGAAGTGTTTTCTATTGTTAAAAGATGTAGTCAACGACACTTAATTACAACTAATAAAAAATTACATATTAACATCCCAATCTTCAAAGGAAATCTCCAAAGGAAGGCATACAGTTGCCTAACAATATCAACTTAAAGGAGTCTTATAGCAACAAAAAAGCGATGCAAATTAATATAGAATTGATTAATAGGAAAATAAGAGATTTTGTCATAAAACCAAAAAGTCTTCTTTACTCTGATAAGGTGAAACAGTTAATAAGAAGGAGGTGGATAACAGAAACTCCTGGCTCATGAATTAGCTAGACTACAGGACTCATAGTAACATTTCTTATTATATAAAGAAAGTATCTCTTCATCCTTTTACTTGATCTTAAACTTGGAATCTGATCACAACAGCGAACCCTGAACTTCCAGTATCAGGTGAAGGAACCATAGTCATTTCTTGAAGAACGGACTGCAAATTTGTAAAGATCAAAATACTGTACAAGTCTTCAAAGCTTTTTTTTCCTTTAATACTATTATAAATGTAGCAGTTCCACATAGCCTAGGGGTCAGTTATGCCCCACAATTATATTCTAAAGTCTATCCAGCCAGAAAATCAGTATTGTGTAAGTAAATCTTGTGCAATGTATTGGATTGCTATAAGGAGAATGATCACTATTAACAAATCTTCTGTGGCACTTCCTTATACACTGGTGGTCAACATCTACTATATAATTGCCGAAGGCATTTTTGTGTCGGACCCCGAAAACGCCGTGGCTATGTCACGCTGTGACGTCACCACGCGCGAGCAATGGCCGCGAAGCGGCCATTGCGAGTCGCTGGCCGAAAATAGAACCAGAGGCCCGGCTACAAAGTTAGCGATTTACCGCTGAGGTAGCGCGAGCAATGGCCGCGAGGCCATTGCGAGTCGCTACCTCAGCTGCCGCATCTGCCGCAACTCCCCCTATACTTTGAATGGGGATCTATTGCGAGTCGCTGTGTAGTGCGAGCAATGGCCACGAGGCCATTGCGAGTCGCTACACTTGCGGCGCGGTTGCGGTAATCCCCATAGAAAGTATAGATCATCATCATCATCATCATCATCATCATCATCATCATCATCATCCCCAGAGGCCCGGCTACAAAGTTAGCAATTTACCGCTGAGGTAGCGCGAGCAATGGCCTCGAGGCCATTGCGAGTCGCTACCTCAGCTGCCGCAACTCCCCCTATACTTTCAATGGGGATCTATTGCGAGTCGCTGGGTAGTGCAAGCATTGCGAGTCGCTATCACAGATCATCATCAATCATACTACTACTACTGGCCGCACAGACCCCCCCCCTCAATGGCCGCACAGACCCCCCCCCCCAATGGCCGCACAGACCCCCCCCCCCAATGGCCGCACAGCCCGCCCCCCCCCCCTCAATGGCCGCACAGACCCCCCCAATAGCCGCACAGACCCCCCCCAATGGCCGCACACAGCCCGCCCCCCCCCCAATGGCCGCACAGACCCCTTCCTCCCCCCTCAATGGCCGCACAGCCCCCCCCCCTCAATGTCCCAAAGTCAGCTGTGACCGCCTGGCCCTTGGACACTGGCTGCCATGCACACATCAGCTGGTAGGCTCCCATCACTTACCCACTGAGGACGGATCACTTCCAGCACCTCTTCACATGCCAGTGCTCTGAACTTCTGAATCGTCCTCTCCTCACTCAGACACCTGGCAGGTTCCAGCCTACTCACTCCCAGCTGCAACCCAGTGAGTCAATCAGCACATCTTCACTCATGTGATTAACCCCCTGTGCACCATTCAGGTTTAGCCCAGCAAAGCACTCCAAAAAGTATTGAACACACCCCAATAAGTATTGAACGCGCCCCAAAAAGTATTGAACGCACCCCAATAAGTATTGAACGCGCCCCAAAAAGTATTGAACGCACCCCAATAAGTATTGAAGGCGCCCCAAAAAGTATTGAACGCGCCCCAAAAAGTATTGAACACACCCCAATAAGTATTGAACGCGTCACAATAAGTATTGAACGCGCCCCAAAAAGTATTGAACACACCCCAATAAGTATTGAACGCGCCCCAAAAAGTATTGAACGCGCCCCAAAAAGTATTGAACGCACCCCAATAAGTATTGAACGCGCCCCAAAAAGTATTGAACGCGCCCCAAAAAGTATTGAACACACCCCAATAAGTATTGAACGCGTCACAATAAGTATTGAACACGCCCCAAAAAGTATTGAACGCGTCCCAATAAGTATTGAACACACCCCAATAAGTATTGAACACACCCCAATAAGTATTGAACGCGCCCCAAAAAGTATTGAACGCACCCCAATAAGTATTGAACGCGCCCCAAAAAGTATTGAACGCGCCACAAAAAGTATTGAACGCGTCCCAATAAGTATTGAACACACCCCAATAAGTATTGAACACACCCCAATAAGTATTGAACGCGCCACAAAAAGTATTGAACGCACCCCAATAAGTATTGAACGCGCCCCAAAAAGTATTGAACGCGCCACAAAAGTATTGAACGCGTCCCAATAAGTATTGAACACACCCCAATAAGTATTGAACGCGCCCAAAAAAGTATTGAACGCGCCCCAATAAGTATTGAACGCGCCCCAAAAAGTATTGAACACACCCCAATAAGTATTGAACGCCCCCCAAAAAGTATTGAACAGGCCCAAAAAGCATTGAACGCGCCCCAAAAAGCATTGAACGCGCCCCAATAAGTATTGAACGCACCCCAAAAAGCATTGAACGCGCCCCAATAAGTATTGGACCCCCCAAAAAGTATTGGACCCCCAAAAAAAGTATTGGACTCCCCCAAAAAGTAGCTATCTACTATATAATTGCCGTAGGCATTTTTGTGTCGGACCCCGAAAACGCCGTGGCTATGTCACGCTGTGACGTCACCACGCGCGAGCAATGGCCACGCCGCATTGCGAGTCGCTGGCTGAGTGCGAGCACTTGCGGCGCGGTTGCGGTAATCCCCTTAGAAAGTATAGGGGGACTTGCAGCAGGTGTGGCAAGTGCGGTTTTGCCGCACCTGCCGCAAGTCCCCCTATACTTTCTATGGGGATTACCGCAACCGCGCCGCAGATGCGGTTTTTAAATAAAATAAAATAATTTTAATACAAATAAATTTTCATAAAATAACAAATAATAAATACATTTAATAATAATAAAAATAGTAAAAAAACAAAACAAAATAAATAATAAAATAAAAAATTCCTATCTACTATATTGGATTATTATTTGAAAATCTAAAAAAAAAAAAAATATTCTAGACACCCGATGCATTTGCATCGGGCTCACAGCTAGTTAGAGAATAACACACAATTTCTTTAATGTTTAGGTCATTGTGTTGTCCTATGTAACAATAACCTAACATGAGTAAAATAGCAGTATGTTAAGCTTATTTCATAAATAGAATATATTCTAAAGCACAGAATAATATGTAAATGAGATAAATGAAAAAGAACACTGATCAAAATTAGAGAATACTTTCAGATACCTGCAAATTATTGGTGTTAATCTGGCAACTGGTGCTAATTTCCTTAATTATCTGACAAACGCTATTTAATTGGCAGCCTAACTTTTTAGTTTTCACTCACTTTGAAAAAATGGTGTGCCGTTCCAAAGTGACTGAACCCTCCGGCAGCAGGTTGTCCAGATAAAGGTCGAAGGGGTCACCCTATCAGACAAAGCAACAGAAGTTGGTCGCTCCAAGTCTTTGATTTCTCGAATATTGCATCTATACGATATCACAAACTATTAAAAGTCATCCAAGAAGGCTGGTCACCCTCGAAAGACGAATGTAAGAGAGGACAGTGTAATGCGGAGAATCCCCATGGGTAACAATTTCAACACCGCAGCTAGAATAGCTCGCCAGTTTGGGATTTCTTATCATACAGATGTTTAACCTCTTTACGACCAATGACGAGTATACTCGTCATGAAAAGATGTCAGTTCCCGCATCATGACGAGTATACTCGTCATGGCTTTGAACTGTCACTGCTCCTAAACGAACAGTGACAGCTCAAATCTAAAAGCTGTCAGTGACAGCCAAGGGTCAGGGGCAGAGGTGTGGGGACCCCTGTTAGAGGTCCCCACACTCAGAGCGATGTGATCGGTCAGTCAATCTGACCGACCGATCACATCAAAATCGCGCAGGAAAGTGCTGAATGTCAGCACTTCCCTGCATGATCTCTGCAGGAGCCGGGCTGTCAGCTGTGCCCGGCTCCTGCAATCATCCCCTGCTTGTGCCCTATTATGTGCATCACTTCCCCCCCTCATCCCCCTGTCCCCCACTGTGTCTGCCCTCCCCGCTCATCCCCCTGTACCCCACTGTGCCTGCCCCCCGCTCATCCCCCTGTCCCCCACTGTGTCTGCCCTCCCCGCTCATCCCCCTGTCCCCCACTGTGTCTGCCCTCCCCGCTCATCCCCCTGTACCCCACTGTGTCTGCCCTCCCCGCTCATCCCCCTGTACCCCACTGTGCTTGCCCCCCGCTCATCCCCCTGTCCCCTGCCGTGTCTGCCCCCCCGCTCATCCCCCTGTCCCCCAGCTGTGTCTGCCCCCCCCCGGCTCATCCCCCTGTCCCCCGCTGTTTCTGGGCCCCCCCGCCGGTGACCGGTACTCACCGCCTCCTGCCGCCGCCGCCTCCCGCTTGCGTCCTCCTGCCGCCGCCGCCTCCCGCTTGCGTCCTCCTGCCGCCGCCGCCTCCCGCTTGCGTCCTCCTGCCGCCGCCGCCTCCCGCTTCCGTCCTCCTGCCTGCGACCGCCGCTCTCACCCGACGTCTGGTAAGACCTCCCCCATCCCCCTGCATGGGGATCCCTGATCCCCCATCCCCCTGCATGGGGATCCCTGATCCCCCTGCATGGGGATCCCTGATCCCCCATCCCCCTGCATGGGGATCCCTGATCCCCCTGCATGGGGATCCCTGATCCCCCATCCCCCTGCATGGGGATCCCTGATCCCCCTGCATGGGGATCCCTGATCCCCCATCCCCCTGCATGGGGATCCCTGATCCCCCTGCATGGGGATCCCTAATCCCCCATCCCCCTGCATGGGGATCCCTGATCCCCCTGCATGGGGATCCCTGATCCCCCATCCCCCTGCATGGGGATCCCTGATCCCCCATCCCCTTGCATGGGGATCCCTGATCCCCCATTCCCCATGCAGGGGGATGGGGGATCAGGGATCCCCCTGCATGGGGATCCCTGATCCCCCATTCCACTGCATGGGGATCCCTGATCCCCCATTCCACTGCATGGGGATCCCTGATCCCCCTGCATGGGGATCCCTGATCCCCCATCCCCCTGCATGGGGATCCCTGATCCCCCATCCTCCTGCATGGGGATCCCTGATCCCCCTGCATGGGGATCCCTGATCCCCCATCCCCCTGCATGGGGATCCCTGATCCCCCATCCCCTTGCATGGGGATCCCTGATCCCCCATTCCACTGCATGGGGATCCCTGATCCCCCTTCCCCCTGCATGGGGATCCCTGATCCCCATGCAGGGGGATGGGGGATCAGGGATCCCCCTGCATGGGGATCCCTGATCCCCCATTCCACTGCATGGGGATCCCTGATCCCCCTGCATGGGGATCCCTGATCCCCCATCCCCCTGCATGGGGATCCCTGATCCCCCTGCATGGGGATCCCTGATCCCCCATCCCCCTGCATGGGGATCCCTGATCCCCCTGCATGGGGATCCCTGATCCCCCATCCCCCTGCATGGGGATCCCTGATCCCCCACCCCCATCCCTTGCATGGGGATCCCTGATCCCCCATCCCCCTGCATGGGGATCCCGCCGCCTCATTATTATGGATCAATTTGTGAAGCATCTGGGGGTTCAAAGTACTCACTATGCATCTAGATATGTTCCTTTGGGGGTCTAGTTTCCAAAATGGGGTCACTTGTGGGGAGCTCCAATGCGGAGACACACAGGGGCTCTCCATACGCGACATGGTGTCAGCTAACAATTTGAGCTCATTTTCCATTCAAATTGTTAGCGGACACCATGTCGCGTTTGGAGGGCCCCGGTGTGTCTCCACATTGGAGCTCCACCACAGGTGACCCCATTTCGGAAACTAGACCCCCTAAGGAACATATCTAGATGCATAGTGAGCACTTTGAACCCCCAGATGCTTCACAAATTCATCAATAAAAATGAAAAAGCACTTTTTTTTTCCACACAAATTTTCTTTTTTCATTTTTACAGATCAATTTGTGAAGCACCTGGGGGTAGAAAGTGCTCACTATGCATCTAGATATGTTCCTTTGGGGGTGTAGTTTCCAAAATGGGGTCACTTGTGGGGGAGCTCCAATGTGGAGACACACGGGGACCCTCCAAACGCGACATGGTGTCCGCTAACAATTTGAATGGAAAATGAGCTCAAATTGTTAGCGGACACCATGTCGCGTTTGGAGGGTCCCTGTGTGTCTCCACATTGGAGCTCCCCCACAAGTGACCCTATTTTGGAAACTAGACCCCCAAAGGAACATATCTAGGTACATAGTGAGCACTTTGAACCCCCAGATGCTTCACAAATTGATCCGTAATAATGAAAAAATAATTTTTTAGTGGAAAAAAAAGTGCTTTTTCATTTTTACGGATGAATTTCTGAAGCATATGGGGGTTCAAAGTGCTCACTATGCATCTAGATACGTTCCTTCGGGGGTCTAGTTTCCAAAATGGGGTCACTTGTGGGGGAGCTCCAATGTGGAGATACACAGGGACCCTCCAAACGCGACATGGTGTCCGCTAACAATTTGAGCTCATTTTCCATTCAAATTGTTAGCGGATACCATGTCGCGTATGGAGGGTCCCTGTGTGTCTCCACATTGGAGCACCCCCACAAATGACCCCATTTTGGAAACTAGACCCCCTAAGGAAGGTATCTAGATGCATAGTGAGCACTTTGAACCCCCAGATGCTTCACAAATTCATTCATAAAAATTTAAAAAACACTTTTTTTTCACAAAAAAATTCTTTTTGCCTACATTTTTTCAGTTTCACATGGGCAAAGGGATAAAATACATCCCAAAATTTGTTGGGCAATTTCACCTGAGTACACCGATACCTTATATGTGGTCATAAACCACTGTTTGGGCGCACGGCAGGGCTCAGAAGTGAAGGAGCGCCATTTCACTTTTTGAACGGAAAATTGGCTCTAAAATTCAAATTGCGCTCCTTCCCTTCTGAGCCCTGCCGTGCGCCCAAACAGTGGTTTATGACCACATATGAGGCATCGGTGTACTCAGGAGAAATTGCCCAACAAATTTTAGGATGCATTTTATCCTGTTGCCCATGTGAAAATGAAAAAATTGAGGCTAAAAGAACATTTTTGTTACAAAAATTAAAATGTCCATTTTTTCCTTCAACATTATTTTAGTTCCTGTGAAGCACCTGAAGGGTTAATAATCTTCTTCAATATAGTTTTGAGTAGCTTGAGGGGTGCAGTTTTTGGAATGGTGTCACTTTTGGGTGTTTTCTGTCATGTAAACCCCTCAAAGGGACTTCAAATGGGATGTGGTCACTAAAAAAATGGTTTTGTAAATTTTGCTGGAAAAATGAATAATTTGAACCCTTATAACGTCCTAACAAATTTTTTTTTTTCTTCCAAAATTGTGCTGATGTGAAGTAGACATGTGGGACATGTTATTTATTAACTATTTTGTGGCACATAACTCTCTAGTTTAGCAGAATAAAAATAAAAAATTTGAAAATTGCTAAATTTTCAAAATTTTTGCCAAATTTTTTATTTTTTCACAAATAAACGCAAAAATTATCGACCTAAATTTAATACTAAAATGAAGCCCAATATGTCACGAAAAAACAATCTCATAATCGCTAGGATCCGTTGAAGCGTTCCAGAGATATTACCTCATAAAGGGACACTGGTCAGAATTGCAAAAAATGGTCCGGTCATTAAGCTGCAAAGTGACTCGGTCCTTAAGGGGTTAAGAACATTTGGACCGAAAGCCCAGTCTGCAGTGACCAAACCTCTTATTAGCAAAAATAATCAAAAGACTAGACTCACCTAGTGAGGAGCATGTTCTGTGGACAGAAGAGAAGTGGTTCACAGTTCATTTTAGTGATGAAAGCAAGTTTAATCTATTTAGGTCTGATAGGAAACATTAAGTTTGTCAATGAATTGGGGAAAGACTGAGCCCAAAGTGTGCAAAGAAGTCACTGAAAGGTGGTGGAGGAAGTGTCATGGTTTGGGGAATGTTTTCTGCTGCAGGGATTGGACCTCTCACATAGCTACATGGTAGAGTGAATGCAAGTGTGTATCAGAACCTTCTTCAACAACACGTGGTTCCTTACTTGCTTTCAGCACTCAATCAGCCAGCGATTTTCATGCAGGACAATACCTCCTGGTACACAGCAAAACAGGTAAAGCAGTTGCTTGAAACAGAAAACATTAAAACAAAGAAATGACCAGCCCAGAGTCTTGAACTAAACCCAATAGAAAACCTCTGGAAAATCCTTGATGACACAGTTATGGCCAAGAAACCCTCAATATGCACAGAACTGTGGAAGAGACTGGAAGAAGAGTCCACCAAAATCACTTCAGAGCAGTGTGAGAGACTAATGATGTCCTGTGGCCACAGATGTGCTGAAGTCATTCAAAGCAAAGGCCTGTACAAAGCAAAGGCCTGCACACTTCCTACTGATTGCTGACTGTTGTAATCTTCACAAAATTTAGTTTTAATCTTTCACTGTGCTACAGTCATTGCTGTTCTCTAATTATGATCATCACATTTTGTGTAAAAAGGCTTGTGTACAGGTTTTAAGTTTATTAACTTTGGTAATTTTGGAAAACACTGTTCTAGTGGCATGGTGTACCCCTTACACAAAAACCTTCAAATGTTGATCAATGTAGACTACATTCTGTCTGAATGAATCAAGTGATCATACATTGTACTCTCATTCTGATTGCCAGTGTAAATAAGTATTACAGGACTGCAGAGTTCTGCTCTTTTCAAAATGGCCGCTGATGGAGGAGCATGTAACAAGACCTGCCCTTAAGCCTCATCCAATGGAAAAACACTGCTCATGGGAATGATCTTTTTCAATCGAAGAAAACTGATGTGCAGGTCTGATTATGTGCTCTTCCATAACTGTCATTTTATACACAAAATTGCTGTGCAGTCTGAGAGAATTCTACTGTACACTAACAAGTGCAGGAGGACAACCTGTAATACTATAGTATAATATTATACGCCATAATATATAACTAAATGTCCCAAATCATGTTCCTAACACAAATGTTAAAATAACGTTTCTTCCCCTTTAAAGAACAGATTTTGTACCATTCATTTCAGTAACAGGAATCAATGTGATAATAACAGTGGAGTTTAAAACTGTACATTTATAAATAGATATTAACGTTTTCAAGATCTGTATACAGTATACTGTCCTTCTGCATAGTTACCCGTACATACCAGCTGAAAATCGATCCTGCTACTTGGACGGGATTACTTTTTTAGATAAATTAATGTAAAACAAAATGTGGTTTACACACATCCCTTTCTTTGTATCTTCGGTTTTCCTTTGGCTTATCTGTAGAAGCAAATAAGAATTGCTTCAGTGAACCCTAACTAGTCCTATAATATGTTTTAAAGGATTTCATATACAGCATTAAAACTGTCCACTAACTTACTTAAAAAACTGTTCATAGAAATGATTTAGAAAAATGCAAAATATGCTTGAGTCTTTGCACATATTTCCAATGAAAGTGTGTCTGTCAGTGTGCTTTTATTCCAAATAGGGTATGGTAATTCTTAATATATTCTTACTGGTGACACATTTCCTAATCTGATAAAAATGTATATCCACTGCATAGCTATATAGTTAAATGGATATTCCCATCTCCAAGATCCTCTACCAACATGTAGTAGGAGTGATAATATTAATAATGATAATAATAATAATAATAATAATAGCAAATACCCCCAATTAGAAATGCATGATGGTTGTTCTGATATAGAATACCTAAGCTGCAATGTCCTGCACATGAGGTAAGCGACATGGATATATCAGGAGAACTATACTACATTTCTAACTGGAGGTATTCGCTAATATTTTATTACACCGACTACATATTGGGATAGGATCTTGGAGATGGGAATATCCCTTTAAAGAACTGTCAATGGGATTTTGGTAAGTAAAGCAGCCAGGATCACCTATCTAGCTAACCATTATTCAGACACTTCCACTCTATGCCAGTCATTGCACTGGCTGCCTATACACTATAGCATCCATTCAAACTGCTTGTTCTCACCCACAAAGCTCTTCACAGTGCAGCACCTCCCTACATCTCCTCCCTCATCTCTATCACTCCACCCATTCTCTTCGCTCTGGAAGTGACTTTAGACTCACTTCTGCATTAATTCCAACCTCCCTCTCCCAGCTCCAAGACTTCTCCTGAGCTGTACCAGTTCTCTGGAATACTGTACTCCAAGAAATTAGGTGTATCCACAACTTACATAGTTTCAGGCGATCCCTAAAAACACATCTTTTTAGGGCGGCCTATCATGATTCTTTGTCAAAGTCATCTAGACATAGCCTATCCATTATTTTGCTTCAATTATTGTATTGTATTATGCTTTGTATTGTATTGTATTGTTTTTTGTATTGTATTGTATTTTCTGATAACTGTTTCTTATGATAGTTTAAATTTGGCGCTATATAAATAAAGATTATAATTATTATTATTATAAAGTACAGACACGACCATATTGGCACTGTAAAACTGATTAAAATTATACCTGCCATTAAGAAATCTGTTTTGTGGCATTTGTATAAGTGTTTGAAATTTTCTTGTAATCATATTTCCTTGCTTCAGGGTAGGTCTTTGGGCACGGTCTGTTCGTGGTGCTCTGGCCCCTGAGTCTGCCTCTTGTGTTTCAATGGCAGGGCTTTATTAATATATCAGTAAACTGCCTTCAGTTTTAATATCACGCCAAGACAGAAAATTCTGTAATATCTGAAAAAACATTAGGTCTTCATCAAAATAGTGCCATCGGGAGCAACCACAATTCATCAATTTGAGCTTGTCTGGACACAGTGGGTGGCTTATGAGCAGACTGAGAACTCGCATTGATGACTTGTAGATGCGACTGCGTATGCATTGCCGATGGCGCCATTTTGTTGGAGACCTAATCACAGAAACTAAAGTGACTGCATGGTATTTAAAATAGGAGGCAGGTTACTGACAGATCAGTGTCCTGTCATTCAAACACAGGAGGCAAAAGGAGGGTACGGAGCACAA